>CM076570.1:1523262488-1523526819 GCA_034641835.2 Pinus albicaulis
GCCATAATTATCAAACATTGCACCCAACTTCTTCCCCTTTCCATTGTTACCCAATGAGGTAGATGTGGCAATTGTTGTCATATTGCCCAAAGAAGAGGCCATCTTCTCTTATCTTGAATATAGAATTAAAATATCTTCATATTAGTATGAACCTTAAAAAACATGACTCCCATTGCTAAAAACCACTTTTAAGTTGTAACAGGCAAACTAAACAACTATCGCAACTTTTGGCAACTTCGGGAGCATTAAGAGAGAAAAAACCAAAGAGAAATACAACCACAATCCTCATTTTAATGAGACCGGACTATATATTTGCATTAAGATAATAGAAAGAAATCACGACTATATTAAGGCCAACACAAAACAATCTTTAACCATTGTCTCTCGCGGCCTTCAGGTTGCCATGCTAGAGGTTGCATATTTTTAATTTAAATTCTTGACCTCTCGTGCCCATCTATGAATGCATCCAATGGGATATCTACATCAAATGCTCCTTTATATCCCCAAAACAAATTCCCTACTACAAGAGCACCAGTATTGATGGATCACCCCACACCATCCCACCCACTAGAAACGGTGAAAAAGGAAACCCGAGAAAACTACTGAAATATCTCAAGATGACTATATGGGTGGTTCTTATGAATCAACCAACCATTGAGAACATGCTCATCAATCCAAACCATGAGTATTATGTGACAATATTCAAGCAGGCACTGAATCGGATTTCTGAAGCTATGTTAGAGAAACCCTAAACTCTCACTGAAAATAGGTGAAATGTGGCACCACTCAGAGATTCACATGTGCCAATTGGTACAAGTGGTAGACAATTGGCATGCTCAAACAATGAGGTGATGCAGGAATGACATGAGGAGAAAATATCAGAAAAGCCCCAAATCTGGAGAACTAAAGCTCATCACCAACCTGAGATTGACAACTTTACATGATGTAACCTATGAAATCGTAAATGGAGAAATCATAGTAACAATAAAGTAACTTATGTAACAATAAATTCGGATTCATCCTGGGAGTGGTAATGGGAGAAATCATAGTGAACAACAGGAAACATGCAGAGTTGCTTACAATCAAATAGATGAAAAAACACATACAAAAAAACCTAGATAATAATCATGAACAAGCTTAATATTGAATTATGAACTGTAAAGGAACTTACAAAATGTGACATTACGAACCTGGTCAAGCGCACAAGCAAAAATATCATGGACATGACCCTGGTTGACAAGTTGTATTGCTCATGATGCAAGAGGATTTGTACCTGCACTGCCAAGTCAATCAAAATCCTTCATTATCTATACAATAAATACAAGTAATTGATGTAGTATTTTTTACTCTAAGATGCATTCTTATGATAATGTTAGAACATATGTTGAAAATGTCAAAACATACCTGAATAAGCTCCTCTTCGTTTCAAGAACAATTTATTGGAGTCGCATGAACTTGGAACAAGCCTCCCATGATCTGAAAGAGTAGCAACTAAGTCAACGGTGACTTTTTTGTTGCTACGCTGGATCAAGGGAGGTTTGCTCCAAGATTAAATCGCTCCAATAAATTATTCTCTACTAAACAGGGCCAACCACGTGAAGGTGGAAGCTATTATGGCCCCTCCCCCCCCCTCACATCACTCTCAATTCCCCAATACCCAATCTATATTTCATTTTTTACTTTCATGATCATAAAAAAAAATATTCAATAACTAATAAAAAAACAATTCAACAAAAAGTACGCAAGGAAACATTGCAATTAATGCTTGACATAAAAATAGTATGACAAATGAGTTTTTTATATAACGCAAAAAACGTTCCAAGTATGGTAACGTTTGTCTTATAATAATACAATATTTTACATTATCAAATTTTCTTTTTCTTCTTCCTATTTCTAAAGCTCCTAATTACATCATCAATATCATCATGCTCTGCTCCTGTTTCGTGCCTTTCGACCCGCACTGCTGACCTAGTTACGTAGTCACGATGTCTGGTCTCATCCAGTGACGGGGCATCGCCTACAAAAACAGATAATATTAAATTTTAATTGTCAGTTTTTAAATATCATTGAACTAGTTTGGTAATATTAATAAAAAAAATTGCAATGAGATTATTTACCTGGTGCACCAGTTGTCTCCGCTGACCTAGTTGCATTGTCACGATGTCTAGTCTCATCCAATGACGGGGCATCGCCTACAAAAATAGATAATATTAAATTTTAATTGTCAGTTTTTAAATATCATTGAACTAGTTCGGTAATATTAATAAAAAAAATTGCAATGAGATTATTTACCTGGTGCACCAGTTGTCGCCGCTGACCTAGTTTCGTTGTCACGAAGTCTGGTCTCATCCAGTGACGGGGCATCGCCTACAAAAACAGATAATATTAAATTTTAATTGTCGGTTTTTAAATATCATTGAACTAGTTCGGTAATATTAATAAAAAAAATTGCAATGAGATTATTTACCTGGTGCACCAGTTGTCGCCGTTGGGACTGTTGCCCTGTCTTCCTCTCTGGTGGTAAGATCCTCAAGGGAAACAATCTCTGTCATTTAAACAAAAAAATTTATAAGGACAACCATCAAGGTATAATTAGAAAAAATTATAAGTGGAAATTAATTACCGTCACGACCCTCACTGATAGTAGCATTGTCGGCCTGGTCCCTACTACAATGATCAGGTTGCACGTGAGGATCATCTACATTTGGCTCTAAAACTGAGTTATTTGCTTCTTCGGTAGTGTTGCTCCCTTGATTTAAACAAAGTTGTTAGACATTAAATTTATGGATGAAAACAAACATATTGAAAGGTTAATGTTTTACCGTATTAGGCATTCTGGATCTTGGGACCTGCCCCAAGCTTATGCGACGTTCAATTACGGCTTGATAGACGAAATGGAAAGCGATATTTTTATCTTCCTTTGTAGTTTCTGTTTCGAAGTCATCACCCTACATTACATATGATTGTGTATTTTTAATCATATTTGATAGGATTACAAAAACGTTGGAAGGCGATACAATTAATTATAAGATGTTTAGCTACTTAATTACAATTCTTACGGCTAATTTCAAGTAGCCGCCCTGGCCTAGCTTGTGATGGCCCTTTTTTTCAATCCTAGCTTTGGTTGCCTTTGAGGTGTCAGGCAACCTAGCATCAAAAGATTAAAGTCGGATATGACGTAGCACACTTTTATTTTAGACATAGAGAAAATTAAAGCTATTGAATTAAAGTTGTAATTTACCTTGCGGGTCTAGTTGGTATTTTTCCTTCTTTCTTTGCCCTTTTCTCTTTTCCGTCATGGATGAGTGCTCTCCACTCACTCTCTGGAACTGTGAGAGGACGCTCATATCTAGGGTTAAATTGAAATTGCGTCCTATAGGTGTCCCTGGTATATTTCAATATTTGCCGGCTACCCGAGCCACCGTTGTTCTGTCAAATGTGCCGACCCCAAAAAGGGCTTCTAGATAATCTAGAAGTTCTTTTTTCAGGTTGGAATTCTGGGAATTCCACCCTGTGCGTATGGTTGGGCCAAAAATTACCAACGCATGGCTCTCCAGAAACATGTAGAACTCATTGTTTCCTACATAGAAAAAAAATAAAATATTATCATTAATTTAAAAATAAAAATCATGATAAATATGTTTTAGATAAAGTACATGAAATAGTTAAAATATTAAAATTTACCTAGGAGTTGTACATGCTTTATAGGGACACCTTCATCATTCACTAAAAACATGCCATTAATGGTCCCTGTGGAGCTGACAGGTGTAGCTCCAGGAAACGCAATAATGTAGTTGGCCATATCAGCCTCATCATTGCCAACACGTTCAGCGGTTGGCTGGGTGTCTGCTTGGGCAGGGTGTGTTTCTTGGCTAGCACCTAAAGGAGTAGAAGGTGTACGAGAGGGTTGTTGGGAAATATCTTGCCCTTGTGTCCCACTACCACCAACACCGGGTTCAGCAAATGCCAGAAAACTCTACATACAAAAGAAATTTTTGTTAGTTTAGTCAATGTAAAAATTAAAAATCAAACTATCACAATTCATCTCATGCAGAACAAAAAAAATATCCTTTTGACTTTTTTATTATTACCTGATATGTTTCTAGCTGGCTCATAAGTTGTTTTATCCTCTCTTCTGTTTTAGGTTTTTGAGGCGCGTCTATCAAAGTATTAAATTCCGACCTTGCATCTCGTGCCTTTTTTAGCAACAAGAACACTGGAGATAGGGATGAAGAAAGCTCTTCCTCAAAGAGGGAATCATCAGGCGTACCATGGCTAGGTGTTTGCATATTTGAACAAAATTAATATTATTTCAATTATGTAAATAACTAAAATACCTGAAGATAGAGCAATGCTGGAACTTTACATGTTCTTCTGCCGGCCTCTTTCCGCGATCATCCCGTCTCGGGGTTGTTCCTGCACTGCTCTGATAAGTCTGCCACATTGCAATAAAATTATAAATGTAAAAACTTGAAAACAATATCTAACTTGAAAACACAAAATGAAAACTGAAATAATTTCTAATAAGACACCGGAAGATAGAGTTAGAGTTTCAAATATACCTTGCATTGAATTCAGTCCTGGAAACATGTCATTGCACATTAAGGCACCCAAACAAGAGACAAGTTGACAATGAAGACCTTATTGAATATATTGTTGGAGCAACTTCTAGTAAACTTGTTGTGAAGACCTTGAGGACATTTTTGGAGCAACATTGTTGAAGTTGATGGTATAGCATTGTTGGAGACGATCTTGAAGGGCCTTGAAGTGAAGCTTTTGGAGCAACTATTGAAAAATCCTTAGAGCTATTAAGTAAGGCACTTTCTATCTTCCATCACCTTTTTCCTTTCAATATCATTTAAACGATTTTGTTGATATTTAATGTTTGAAATCACGTTATAATTCCTTGATTATATGTGTTTGGGGACTTTCCCTTTGAAATTACCCAAAATACCCTGGCAATTTTATCTTCAGGATGCATGTCTGACCCTATTGTTCAATATTTTGATTGATAGTAGTAAACATAGAGAGTTAGGGGGCTCTTGACTTGGTTTGGTTGGGCCATTATATCCCTAACATCTACTAGGGATAACCCCCCTTGAGTTGGAGGAGAGCTAGCCCGAAGTGAAAAGAGGTTGGTGAGGTGACAATGGGGCTATTGAATTACACATGGTATCACACTTTAGCTTTAGGACTTTATCTTGAGAAGTGAGAGATTTTGCTATATCAATTCTCAAATTTTTTACAACACTATTGTTAAGAACTAATAAGAAGTGATGTTGAGGGGGTTTTGGGTATAAGAAACAATACCATTTAAAAACTAGGGTTCTCAGTCCTTGGCATTCCTTCACCTGGGCCTAGGGGCACACTAGAATAATTTCACACTAAACCATGCAAAATTAAAAGTAACTTAACAGATCCATAAAGTAATAATAATCATAATTCCTAATTTCCTATTGTACGATATGATGCAAATTATTCAAACATGAAGCAATGAAGACATGTAATGTCTGAATTTCAAGATTGATGAACCAATACAAGAAGTTAGAAACTACAACTTTGATTCAATACTCTGTGTCCTAACTCCAGGAAGGAATCTAGTTTGTAGTACAGAACATGCATCGTGTATTATCAATTCTTAATTGACAACAACTAAAAGTCATGTTAGCCACCTGTAAAATTTGATGATACCAAAGGTGGCTAAATATGTTTCGAGCCTTCAAAGAAATTTTTTTTCCTTATCAAAAACTGTTAGCTCTTGAAGACTCTTGAAGGCCTCATGCCTTTGTCCGGATCCCACACTGCTGTTTTACATCCTAAAAACCTCTGAAATCCTACAAAAATCCAAAGTCAAAGACTGCTGCAGGCCCCTTGTTCCCTTCCTTTTCTTCCAAACTAACCTCTTTTTCTATCCCTCCATTCCCCATGAAAATCCCTCATTTTTACATTTCTGCTTTTTCCCCTCATCAAAATCCATATTATAAGGTCTAAGACCCCTTCTTAGCCTTATCGGAACCTTCTTTTCCTTTGAAAAAACATTAAAAAGAAATAGAAAACGCATATTTTCTATGTTATGGGCTTAAGCCCCCTCGGGCTAAGCCTCTAACCCTTTTTCGTCCATGCGCCCGAGCGCCGAAACCAACTGCTAAATCTCGCGGGCGCTTATCCTTCCCAATAATATTTCTCCACCCAAAACATTGAAAACCTTTGTTATTTCGTGTTTTTGGGTTTTAATTTATTTCCAAATTTTTCCGCTAGTCTGGATTTTTCAATGAACCTCCACCGTTGATCTGCTTCGCAGATCGGATGGTGCGGAACGTGTCTTCCCGTGGTCCCCACCTCCCGTGCCCTGTTTGCCCAAAACTGGCGGTATCCTTTGCACCACCTTCGGGCCAAAAGCTGCTTTCTTCCATTGGCCAGCGATTCCATACGCTGTGTGACGTGTGTCCCTTGTACTAGTTGAAAACCGCCGTGCATTCGTCGTCCATCGCGCGTTATAGTTCGTACCAGGATGCCCAGCGAAATTGATCTCCGCCGTCCGATCTGGGCCCACTCATCCAACGGCTGTCGCTCTTCGAAAGTGTCTGATGATTAACCAAAGCACCCGCGCGATAACCAGGCCATCGTACAACGACATTCGCATCTCCACCGTCGATCTGATCTACAGATCGACGGTCCAAAATTCATCACCCAGATTCCCTCCATTTGACTTTCAACATCCCCTGATTCCATCTTGACCGTCCAAATTGATCCAGATCAACGGCACAGTTTCACTGCGGGGGCATACCTCCAAGATTTTTCCCCCGTACACCCGAACCCCATGTAATCATCCCCGACCGTCGATCTCAGCGTGAATCGATGGCTCTGATCTAATCCTCCTTCCCCCATGCTTTTTCGACCATTCTGAGATTAAATCCCGACCGTTGGATGATGCCATCCAACGACCCTGCTTCTTCCGCACATCCTCCGATGCAGATTGACCTATAAATGCAGGATTTTTTAACATTTGTTTGTTCTTGCAGGGTTTAATGTTTTTCCTCTTAAATGAAGAATTTTCGTAGGCTGAGGATGACGATCCTCCGGCCTTCGAATACATCAGAGAAATAATCAGTAGGGTTAAAATACATGTTTCTTCGATGTTTTATCAAGCATTGATGCCTTATAAACTCTTCACAGCCCCACACGACAGCAAGAAAAACCATGAAAGATGCATAGTTGAAGATTATCAGTGTCGAAGACCAGGATGAACCAGAACAGAGAATTAATGGACAAATCAGCGGGGATTATGGCTAAGACAGTTCTCAAAAGCCTAATCCCCAATCTAAAACACAGTTTAAAGAAAAACCTAAAGTGTTTTATCAAGAAAACCCTCCACCGCCACAAATGGAGGCGAATTGATTCCTCCCAGCAACCAAAGTGCCACCTGTGCCTCAAAGTATTCAATCAAGAATAGAATTTATTGATCGGGATCAGATTTTTTGCCTCGACGTAGCCGAAGAGTTACTTCTGCCAGGGATTTAATGAAAAAATTTCTGCAGAGTAAACCTGGCATCACACAGAGCCTCAAAGGTCAACAAAAGCTCCCACCGAGCTTAAATCATGAGTGTAAACCAATTAATACAGTGAAACACCTGTACAGTTTCTTCATTGAGCCTCCCAAGGGCCAAAAAGACATTAAATCTGTATTAATTGTATTTGAGATCTTTAATCAGATCTCACCTCCTCATTCTTCTATAAACACTTCAGTAAAAGATGAGTGAAGGGTTGGTTGTTAATGTAATTGCTGAAGCATTGTAATGTAACTGAGCTGAGGACTCCCGATTGTAAATAGCGATTCACTGGCTCTTGGAGCTCTGCTTGTAACAGATAAGTTAGGTTTTGAAGAGAGATGAATTAACACACTGGACTTGAAGATTGTGACTGGTTTGAGGCATCAATACAAGCTGATTTATGGGATCCTGGTCTATGTCGACGGTGATGTTATTCTCATTGTAACTTGTGATTTTGTTTTTGTTTTCATTATGTTTCATATTATTTTGTAAAGAACAGTTTAAACAGTGTTAGGACCTACTGTATACCAGTAACCTTCTCTGGCTGAAAAATATTTATTTAAATGTTTTCTTTCAACTGTGTTATTTGGAAATGATTTAATTTAGTTTAAGCATAGGAATGCTGGCATTCCCTCGTCCTGTTGTCTTGGCTGAATATTATTTTTAAATGTTACTTTCAGTATATGTTGTGTGAAAATGAAATGAGGAAGATATGGTGAGCCCTGGTCCCAGTCTTGTTTGCATAACTGTCTGATTGTTTCCCTTAGAATGTGTTAAAAGCTGGATAGTTTCAAAGTACTTACCAGATCTTAGGCCATTCTGTGTTATCTCTGTGATTGTCTTGGAAGTAGCCAAGTAAAGAAGAGCTGGGAGAGGATTTGTGGTGAGCCCGGCCCGCTAGCTTATACTCCAAAGGTTGCCTTCAAGTTTCCCTTAGTTTTTGTATGTTTTCTATTGAAAGTGTATCAAAGGCTGGCTAGTTTCAAAGTACTTACCAGATCCTAGTTTGCTTTCATGTTTTTCTTAAGTGCCTGGTCAAAGGCTGGCTAGTTTCAAAGTACTTACCAGATCCTGGGCTGCTCTTTGTTCTACATCTGTTTATTTCCCTTCTTGATGTATCATTCCATTCCATAAATCAAACTTTAAAGAGATCCTTAGGCATAGATGACTTGCCCCATAGACCACTCTTGAAACTGATTTTTTCAATTAAATCCTCTTATGACTCCATAGCCCAATTGATTGAAAACCTGCTATCATCTTTCTTCTTGAACAAAACTTACTCTTTTTGCTTGCAACTTCTCACTTTTGAACCTCTTTACCTTTGGGACTTTTCTCCTCTAACAGAAATCATGTTCAACCATCCAAAAAACAAAACAAACCCTTGGCCTTCATAACTAGCCTAATATCATTACCTCAAACTTCGAAGACAAATCCATCTTTGCACTTATTGGAGAGATCCCTCTCCGGATTCAGGAGGGCTAGATCCTAGAATCCCAAAGTTGGTTGAAACGATGTTGTTTCTGTAATTGGACTCTGGCAATCTTGCCAATAAATTACAGATTCCTAACATTTCTGGCGACTCCGCTGGGGATACTATTGAATATCAGACATTTGGTTCATAGAGCATATGCTTTATTAACCATATCAGAGATTTGGTTTCCCCTTTAAAATCTTTATAATACCCTGAGAGTAAAAAGCAGCTTTTTCAAGCACTACCAAGAAATGGTAATCATGATGAAACTTGTTTGAATTAGTGGCAATCTAGGTCAATCCTAGGATTCTCATAAGACTTTATCTAACCTTGAAAATCAGCTAGCTTAGCCATAAGAGTAGACTGTATTTGTCTCACAACCATAGCTAAGTTTTGAAGAAAATTTAGGACATTCTTAGAAACCACACAAATAAAAAGAACTCAGAAAAAACCAAAAACATTTCAGATTGGTAGTAAAACACTTGCTCTTACATTTCACTCTCCTTTGTTGTGTTTTAACTTATACTCTTAGACAGAGTTTGGAAAGGGCCAGGTAGCTTCCGGATCTCATCCTATTTAGAGGTGACATATCTGGTGAATGCCCTCCTAGTCAATCTCTGGTTAGAGTTTGTTGTGTTTTGGGATATCCTTGAAAAAGGATGTGTCACAAGCACTGTGGGGGACAGTGTACCTCTTTGAAAACACTCTAAACTTTCCCCCTGGCGACTCCAAAATCCTGAATAGACCTTAAGACTCCACTCGGAAGAACCTTTAGCATCATAACATCATTTAAAATTTAGTTAGAGGACTGCTGGATTAAAATTGTGAAAACAGATTAGTTAACCTCTTAAAGACTGTCATACCTGGTTGAAATTTTCTTGTCATTTGGGTCTAAAAACACAGCATAGTGGCTCCTAGGAAGATTCACACTAGAGCCCATCTTGACCCTGATCCACTTGAGATAGTTGATAACCCAGAAAGAATCCTTAGGAAGTCTCCTAAGATAGAATCTTCAACTATTTTCAGATCACCCCTAAGAGCTAATTCGGTCCCTTAAAATCTTTCAGCTCTACAACAATCACAAGATGATTTAGTTAATCCCTTTAGAACTAGGTCCCTCGATGATTTAGATCAGTTAGATTCTGAGTCTTCACATTCATCTCTTGAAACAAGTGAACATCTTGGGAGTAGAGAAACAACACCCCCTGATTTACATTTTCTTTATAATATACGTGTCTCTCATCCAAGATCAGCTCAACAATCTATTGCAGTTCCATCAACTTCTGTTCATCCTTCATCCACTGTTCGAACCACTTCACTTCAGCCCACACCTCCTCTTGTCAATCCACCCCTTGTAAACCGACCCCCACCACATATCATGGCAGCATGGTATGCTCCCTTAGTCCTCCCTGTACCATTAGTCAATCTTCCACAGGACTATCAGTCCAAGATCCCATTGTATGATGCTGGCAACGCGATAACTGCATCACAACATGTGGATAAGATGAATGACTACTTTGACAGAAATGAAATTGATAATGATTCTGTCAAGATTAGACTATTTTCTCAGAGTCTGGGGGGAGGAGTAAGAAAATGGTTTAAAGGCTTAACCCCCAATAGTATTAATCATCTCCAAGGTTTCCATCAAACATTCTTAAACAAATGGGAAGTAAGAAAGAATCCTCTCCAAGTTCTTGCTGACTACAAAAATCTCCATAGAAACCCCGGGGAAAGTGTACAAGCCTATTGTACTAGATTTAACAGTGTGTATAATGAACTTTCCCCAGAATTAAAACCTCCACAAGGCTCAGCCTTAAATAAGTTTCCTGAAGGGTTTGACGCTGACATGACCTATTCACTCAGAGAGAGAGATTTTACAACTCTTGAAGACATGCAAAGAGGTGCTCTTTCTGTGGAAGTCAACCTAATGGAGAAGAGAGCAAGGATGAAAGCTGAAAAGAGAGTATCTTTTAGAGAGGAATCCACACCTACTACCTCAAACTAAAAGATGGAAAGAATGATGGAAGAAATGATGAAGAAAATGAGCATTCTTGAGAGAGCACAAGCAAGTCAAAACCAAACTGCTCCTTAAAACAAAAACCAAAACCAGAATTAGAATGCTAGAAGGAACCAACCTCCTAACAGACCAAGGGAAGATGATCAACAGATCACTCCTCCCTTTCATCAAAACTATGTGAGTGAGGTTGAGGAAACATATGAAATAACAGAGGATAATGATATGAACCTATTTGGGGTAGATGATGATGACTTCGAGGTTCGTTATGATAGAAAAAAGGGTCTTTACACACCTTATGATGAAAAAAGAGATGATAATGAAAATTGTTGTCAAGACATGGAAAATGCCATCACAGAACCTTCAAAAGAATATGAACTCAGAAGTAAATCTAGTCAACAAACCCCCAACAACAATACCTCTGAGCAATCTTCACAAAACAACACTACAACCAAGCCTAAAACAGTTAAACAAAAAGAAAAAACAGTGACTTTCGATTCTGGTAAAGGTAAAGAGAAAGGCACTCAAAATAATGAAAAACAGAGTGCAGACATTAGTAGTACTAACACTTCAGCTAGTACTCATGTCAAAACAATTTTATCAAATATAAATAAAACAAAACAACAACCTGACATTGCTGATAAAGTGACAGCTAGTAAGGCTGAGACAAGTGCTCCAAAGAACCAAATTCCTTTCAGCCTGGAGCAAGAACTTTCAAAGATCAAAATCTTTGTTCCCCTCACCAAGTTAGCTGCCCAACATGTATATAGAACCCAAATTTTGAAGGCTTTAAATTTAGAAGAAAATAATGACACAGTCAATCTTAACGATGACCAACCAGATCTTATTTTTGGTCCAAAAATTGAAGGAAAGTTTCAAGAGGGACCTATTCCTCCTTTTTATGTGAGTTTAAACGTTCATGACAAAATTTTGCACAACGCTATGCATGACTTAGGGGCTTCTCATAATTTGATGCCAAAGGCTGTAATGGAGAGCCTGGGTCTAGAGATCACCAGACCTTACAAAGATCTATACTCCTTTGACTCAAGTAGAGTAAAATGGTTAGGATTGATAAAAGACGTCTGTGTTAACTTAGCCCAGATTCCAGCCAAGTGTTTAGTTATGGATATTGTTGTGGTTGATGTGCCCCCAAAATATGGAATGCTTTTATCAAGGTCTTGGGGGGCTAAGGTACAAGGTACTATGAAGATGGACATGACCTATGCGACTATCCCTGTTTTCAATCAGACTAGAAGACTTTACAGGGAGTCCCATATGCAATACATAGTCACAAGTCAAGACAGACCACAAAAATATCCTCTGTACTTCGTGAGTACAGGCCTTGATTCTTTTATCATGATCAATGATGAAATCCTTAATGAACAAATCACTTTAGCAGAATTAGTGACCAAAAGGGAGGAAGAGGAACATAATGCTGAAGTGTCAAAACAGTTTGCTACACTTAAAAACATTGGCAAACAAAACACAGGTCTTGAACTACAAGTCATCAATCCATTAAACTTAAATCTGGACAGTCAAGAGAACAATCCTCAGCCCGATGAGAAACTTGAGGATTTAAAACAAAAACGACTTAGTGCTGATATTCAAGAAGCATATGGAAGCACGGTAGTTGATGAGGACATTTACCAAACAGATAAAACTGATAAAATTCCTCTGTGGAGCATGTATTTTGATGGGTCGTGCACTAGAACTAACGCTGGTGCAGGTGTTTGGATTATTAACACTGAAAGAAAGCACACAGAATGCATTTCATGCAAGTTAAACTTTTAGTGTTCTAATAACATAGCGGATTATGAATCCCTGCTCTTAGGCTTACATTTGTTAAAAAAGTTAGGATCCCAGAGAATCAATGTGTATGGGGATTCTGAATTGATTATTAGGCAAGTCAATGGGGAGTATAATGCAAATCATCCCAGACTTAGGGCCTATCGGAATGATGTCATGGATCTTTTGAAAACATTTGAGGAGTCCAACCTGAGTTTTGTCCCGAGAAAAAGAAATCTTATAGCCCACAATTTAGCCTTTGCAGCTAGGACATGTCTAACACCATATGAGATCGAAGATTGCTCAGCTCAGATAAAATTTAGACCAGCTGTGCCTGATAATAAAAAATATTGGCAGGTGTTTGATGGAGATAAACAAATAGAAGACTTCATGAAATTCAGAAATGAATTTGAACTGCATAGTTCAGATTCAGACTATGATACAGACTGCAGTGAAGAAAATTTTCTTGGTGAAGAAGAACCTTCTCCTGAGCTTGTAAATATTAACCTTTAGACCGGCAAACTTAGAAACAAAATAGAATTGAGTGCAGAATCAGAAACAGAGGAATTAGAAACTCTGCATTCTAAAGATGAAAGTTTGCCAAGTGGTCTAGCACCTTTAGAAGAGTTGTTTGATTTTAATGATGTGGCAAAAAAACCTAAACTGGAACCTGTAGAGACTGAAGTGGAAGAGTGCAACATAGGCAGTGAGGAAAAACCGAAAATGATCAAACTATCCAAAACTTTGCCAGCTCACATTAAACTCAAATACATTGAGCTGTTCAAAGATTTTTCTGATGTTTTTGCATGGAGTTACGAAGATCTTAAGTCCTATGACACTGAAATAATACATCACAAAATCCCTCTTAGAGAAAACCAAAAACCATTCAAACAGAAACTGCGCAGAATAAACCCTGTACAGTTGCCTTTGGTCAAGAAGGAAAGCATGAAGATGTATGATGCTGGTATTATTGTCCCTATTAGATATTCTGAATGGGTATCTAATCTGGTGTCTGTTAGGAATAAGACTGGAGAAATCAGGCTTTGTATAGATTTTAGAGATTTAAACAAAGTTTCATTGAAAGACAACTACCCTTTACCAAAAATGGATCATATTTTACAGAGGGTGGTAGGGTCTAAAAGAATTTCTTTGCTTGATGGCTATTCGGGGTATAATCAGATCTTAGTTCACCCTGCTGATCAATTAAAGACAACTTTCACTACACCATGGGGCACTTTCATGTATGTGAAAATGCTTTCTGGTCTAATGAATGCTGGAGAAACCTTTCAGAGAGCCATGGACATATCATTCTCAAAAGAGCTGGGCTTCTTCATTATTATCTATCTTGATGATGTAACTGTGTTTTCAAAAACAGATGAAGAACAATTAGAACATTTGAGAACAGTTCTCGAGAAATGCAGAAAGTTTGGAATATCCTTAAACCCTAGGAAGACACTATTTGGTCTCCAAGAGGGTAAGCTTCTTGGGCACATTATTTCTGAGGAGGGTATAAAGATAGATCCAAAGAGGATTGAGGCCATATTGCAAATCTCTCATCCTCGAAACATAAAAGAGTTGCAGTCTTTCATTGGAAAGATTAACTTTTTGAGAAGGTTCATCCCCAACTTGGCTGAGCTCCTTGGGAATATCACAAACATGTTGAAGAAGGAGCAAGGGGTAAAATGGACCTTGGAAGCAAAGACATCCTTTGAACTGGTGAAACAAGCTTTAACCAAAACACCGGTTCTGATAAGTCCTGATTTTTCAAAGGATTTTTATATCTTCTCATTCGCATCAGAGCATACCATAGCTGCTGTCCTTTTACAGAAAAATCCACAAGGACAAGAGAAGCCTATTGCATTCTTTAGTAAGGCATTGAGGGATGCCCCTTTGAAATATAACATCATGGAGAAGCAAGCTTTTGCTTTGGTTAAGGCTTTAAAAGATTTCAGGGTATACATCCTTCACTCTCATATCATTGCCTTTGTCCCAAATTTAGTTGTTAAGGACATTCTAACACAGGACCCAGATGGTAAGAGAGGTAAGTGGATTGCTGTTATTCTTGAATATGCTTTAGAGATAAAACCCACTAAGCTAATCAAAGGCCCAGGTCTAGCTAGATTAATGGCTGAATCAAATTGTGAAGTTCTGGATATTCATATGATTAATGCTTTAGATGACCAAGAAGAATTCTCAACTCCCATTGTTGAAGACCCTTTTATGAATTCTCCTTGGTATGCTGATATTGTTTATGTTTTTCTCAATTTAAATACACCTCCTGGTTTGACAAAAACAAAGGCAAGGTTCTTGAAGCTGAAAGCAGTAAACTATTGCATTATAGATAGATGTCTTTATTGGAAAAATGCAAGCGGTATATTGCTTAAATGTTTGCCTGAGTTTGATGCAGAGAAGGTTAAGCAGGAATTCCATGAAGGAGAGTGTGGGGGTCATTTGTACTGGAAGTCAACAGCCAACAAAATTTTGAGGGCTGGTTTCTATTGGCCTACTCTTTTTCCTGATATACACAAGATGATCATTGCCTGTCATAAGTGCCAACTATTTGAGGGCAAAAGAAAATTGTTACCCCTTCCTCTTCATCCAATTACTGTTGAAGCCTCTTTTCAACAGTGGGGACTTGACTTCATAGGAGAAATCCATCCACCATCTTCTGCCCAGCATAGGTGGATTCTTACTGCCACAGACTATTTCACTAAGTGGATAGAAGCCATTCCTTGTAGGCAGGCCAATGATTCAGTTATCATAAAATTTATGGAGACTAATATTCTCTCCAGATTTGGCTGTCCTACCAAAATTATCATTGATAATGCAACATCATTTGGATCAAAGAGGATGGTTGAGTTCTGTCATAAATATCAAATAACATTGGGGCATTCCACAGCCTACTACCCTCAAGGTAATGGACTTACAGAATCTTCAAACAAAAGCTTAGTGAACATAATCAAAAAACTTTTGGAGGACAATAAGAAGTCTTGGCACACAAAGCTGGTCCATGCACTCTGGGCTGACAGATTAACTTTGAAGAAATCTATTGGTATGTCACCTTTCCAGCTTGTGTATGGTACTGATGCAATTTTTCCAAATAGCCTTGGTGTACCAGTTATGAAGTTGATTCAAGAGTTGCAGACTGAAGAAAATGACATGACCAGAAGAATAAATCAGACCATTCATCTTCAGCAAACCAAAGAGGAAGTGTATAACAAAGCATTACAGAAACAGGACAGCATCAAAAGGCTTTTTGACAGAAGAGCAAAGGCCAACAATTTCAAGATTGGGGAAAAAGTTTTAAAGTGGGACTCAAAAAGGGAAGAGAAGGGCAAGCATGGAAAATTTGACAACCTATGGCTTGGACCTTACTCTATTCATTCAGCTGCTGGTAACAACACATTTTTCTTGCAGGAGTTGAATGGAGCAGAATTGTTTGGGGGTCCTGTCAATGGCAGGATGCTTAAGCATTACTTCTCTTGATCCATATTATGTTTTGAAGCCTTTTTTATCTTTTCCATTATGAATGTTTCTTCCACCATTGCATTCAAAGTTGTAAAAAGAAAAAAATACAAAAACAAAGAAAAAGAGAAAAGAGGGCAAATTTTGAAAACAAGAAAGGTATAGCCCCATACCAAAAAAGAGAGACAAATATGAAAGTGTGCAAGCTCAAATGCCACTCCTGAAACACACACTTCTAGTTAGTCAAACTGTTTAAACTTGACTAATTAGCTTTAAATTTTTTGCTGATAAGATAGTGAATTTGATATGCCAAACTGTCTAATCTTGGCTTATCAGTAGATAGTTTAGGATAGAAATGAAAGGTTCAAACATGTCTAAAATCTGAACCTAAGGTTGCAAAGAGAAATGACTCAAATGTGTTTTATTTCTTGAGTCAAAGAGATGTAAAAATCTGGTTCTAATTAGCTCAAAATCTGAACCAGAGAAAAAGGAAAGACAGTTCAATAAGAACCAAATCGGAGCTGTAGAAAAGAGGAAGGAAGTGTTATCAATTTTCAGATCTCAAGCCTTCCATTTTGATTTTTGATTTTCAGCAAATAATAATTTATGTGCAGCTTGTCTTTATGCCACAGATCACAGGAAGTCAAACATCTTAATCTTGACTTGACTTTTTTTAAATTTCTGTTGTAGAATTTAGAGAATGAAAGTCTGTTGGACAGTTTAATCCCAACAGACAGTAGATTAGGTAGAGAGAAATCTGAGCTCAACTATTTAATCTGAGTTCGGGGAGAAATAAGGAGTAGATTTAGATTAGTTTTTATGCTTTCAAAATAATAAAATGTTGTGAAAAGAGTTTTCCAATCCAAGTGCACTCTGATGAAGAAAAAATGTTAGATCAGTAGGATTGGGTAGGTAGAAAGTTGTATTGATGAAGTCCATTATTCTTTCATAGACGATACTATTTTTCAGAGCAAAGCAAGATCATCCAGCAAAATAAGAGCAATCCAAAGGATGAGGCACATGGTCAAACATCCCAGAGAAATCAAGTCTGAATTCTTGATGCCTTCAAGAAGACACCATCCCCAAGTGGAGCCACTGTTAGCCACTTGTAAAATTTGATTATACCAGTGGCTAAATTTGTTTTTGAGCCTTCAAGGAACATTTTTTCCCTTTCAAAAACTGTTGGCTCTTGAAGACTCTTGAAGGCCTCATGCCTCTGTCCAGATCCTATAACATTTACATCTCAAAAGACTGCGAAATCTACAAAATCAGTCGAATCTTTGCTGAGATCCCTTTCCCTCCTTTTCCTCCCAACTAACCTCTTTTTCTATCCCTCCATTCCCCATGAAAATCCCTCATTTCCACATTTCTGCCATTTCCCCTCATCAAAATTCATTTTATAAGGTTAAAAACTCACTTTTTAACCTTACCGAAACCTTTAATTCCTTCAAAAAACATTCAAAAACCATAGAGAACGCATATTTTCTATGTTCTGGGCTTATGGCCCCTCGGGCTAAGCCTCTAACCCTTTCTTCGTCCATGCGCCCGAGCGCCAAAACCAAATGCTAAACCTGTCAGGCGCTTATCCTTTCCAATGTTTTCTCTGCCCAAAAACATTAAAAACCTTTGTAAATTCATGTTTTTGGGTTTTTAATTTATTTCCAAAGTTTTCTGCCATTCTGGATTTTCAGTGAATCTCCGCCATTGATCTGCTCCGCAGATCGGATGGTGCAGACTCTGACTTACCACGTGGTCCCCGCCGTTCAAACTTTAATCGCCACCGTTGATCTGCTCTACAGATCGGACTGTGCGGAGCGCGCCATTCCTGTGGACCCCCCCCACCCCCATCCATATACTGTTTTCCTAACCCACATGGTTTCCTTCGCACCACTCTTCAGCAGAAGGCGGCTTTTCCCCGATGGCCAACGATTCCATACAACGATTGACACGTGTCCCTTGTACGATTTGAAAACCGCCATGCAACCGTCGTCCATCGCGCGTTATAGCTCGGACCAGGATGCCCAGCGAAATTGATCTTCGCCGTCCGATCTGGGCCCACTCATCCAACGGCTATCGCTCTTCGAAGGTGTCCGATGGTTAACAAAAGTGTCCGCGCGATAAACAGGCCATCGTACAGCGGAAATCACATATCCACCATCGATCTGATCTGCAGATCGACGGTCCAAAATCCATCACCCAGATTCCCTCCGTTTGACTTTCAACATCTCCTGATTCCATCTTGACCATCCAAATTGATCCAGATCAACGGCGCAGTTTCACTGCAGGGGTATACCCCCAATATTTTTCCTCCGTGCACTCGGACCCCCCGAAATCATCCCCGAACGTCGATCTCGGCGCGAATCGATGGCTCTGATCTAATCCTCCTTCCCCCATGCTTTTTTGACCATCCTGAGATGAAATCATGACTGTTGGATGATGCCATCCAACGGCCCTGCTTCCTCCACACATCCTCCGATGCAGATTGACCTATAAACACAGGATTTTGTAACATTTGTTTGTTTTTGTAGGGTTTAATGTTTTTCCGCTTAAAATGAAGAAATTCTGTAGGCCGAGGATGACGATCCTCTAACCTTCGAATACATTAGGGAAGTCATCCGCGGGGTTAAATTACATGTTTCGTCGATTTTTTCTCAGGCATTGATGCCTTATAATCCCTGCACAGCCCAGCACGACAGCAAGGAAAACCATGAAATGAGCACCGTCAAAGATTATCAGTGTCGAAGACCAGGATGAACCAGAGCAGAGAAATGATGGAAAAATTAGTGGGGATTACGTCTAAGGCAGTTATCAATAGCCTAATCCCCAATCTAAAACACAGTTTAGAGGAAAACCTAAAAGTGTTTTATCAGGAAAACCCTCCACCGCCACAGATGGAGGCGAATTGATTCCTCCCAGCGACCAAAGTGCCACCTGTGCCTCAAAGTATTCAATCAGGAACAAAACTTATTGATTGGGATCATATATTTTGCCTCGACGCAGCCGAAGAGTTACTTCTACCAGGGATTTAATGAAAGAATGTCTGCAGAGTAGCCCTAGCATCACACAGAGCCTCAAAGGTCAACAAAAGCTCCCACCGAGCTTAATTCATAAGTGTAAACCAATTAATACATTGAAACACCTGTACAGTTTCTTCATTGAGCCTCCCAAGGGCCAAGAAAACATTAACTCTGTATTAATTGTATTTGAGATCTTTAATCAGATCTCACCTCCTCATCCTTCTATAAATACTTCAGTAGAAGATGAGTGAGGGGTTGGTTGTTGATGTAATTTCTGAAGCATTGTAATGTAATTGAGTGGAAGATCCCTGATTGTAAATAGTGATTCACTAGCTCTTGGAGCTCTGCTTGTGACAGATAAGTTAGGTTGTGAAAGAAAGATGAATTAACACACTGGACTTGAAGATTGTAACTAGTTTGGAGCATCAATACAAGTTGATTTATGGGATTCTAGTCTATGTTGACGGTGATGTTATTCTCATTGTAACTTGTTATTTATTTTCTATTTTCATTATGTTTCATATTCTTCTGTAAAGAACAGTTTAAACAGTGTTGGGACCTACTGTATACCAGTAACCTTCTCTGGCTGAAAAATCTTTATTTAAATGTTTTCTTTCAACTGTGTTATTTGAAAATGACTTAATTCAGTTTAAGCATAGGAATGCTAGCGTTCCCTTGTCTTATTGTCTTAGCTGAATATTATTTTTGAATGTTACTTTTAGTATATTTTGTGTGAAGATGAACTGAGGAAGATATGGTGAGCCCTGGTCCCAGTCTTGTTTGCATAACTGTTTGATTGTTTCCCTTAGAATGTGTTAAAAGTTGGATAGTTTCAAAGTACTTACCAGATCTTAGGCCATTCTGTGTTATCTCTGTGATTGTCTTGGAAGTAGCCAAGTAAAGAAGAGCTAGGAGAGGATTTGTGGTGAGCCCGGCCCGCTAGTCTCTACTCCAAAGGTTGCCTTCAAGTTTCCCTTAGTTTTTATATGTTTTCTATTGGAAGTGTATCAAAGGCTGGCTAGTTTCAAAGTACTTACCAGATCCTAGTTTGCTTCTATGTTTTTCTTAAGTGCTTGGTCAAAGGCTGGCTAGTTTCAAAGTACTTACCAGATCTTGGGCTGCTCTTTGTTCTACATCTGTTTATTTCCCTTCTTGATGTATCATTCCATTCCATAAATCAAACCTTAAAGAGATCCTTAGGCATAGATGACTTGCCCCATAAACCACTCTTGAACCTGATTGTTTCAATTAAATCCTCTTTTGACTCCATAGCCCAATGGACTGAAAACCTACCATTATCTTTCATCTTGGCCAAAGCTTATTCTGGTTGCTTGCAACTTCTCACTTTTGGACCTCTTTACCTTTGGGACTTTTCTCCTCTAATGCTATTCATGCTCAACCATCTAAAATGAAATAAACTCTCATTTTCATAACTAGCCCATTGTTACTCAAACTTCTGTAAGACAATCCATCTTTGCACTTATCGGAGAGATCCTTCCCTGACTGTGGAGGGCTAGATCAGAATCCCAAAGTTGGTTGAAACGATGTTGTTTCTCAGAATTTAGACTTCAATCTTGCTAATAAATTGATTCTAACACAAGGATGTCATGGTATATCACAATGAAGCAACCTATGTCTCTAAAAAGCAATGTCCATGGTTTCATGGAAAGTAAGTAGTTTGCATTCATTAACTAAAAAGGCATTTTGACATACATGAAGGTGCCCGGTCGTAGGTGAACGTAGTTTTATTGATCATCTTTACGTAATAGCACCTTTATTATATCCCGAAAGCCATCACAATGATATCTTTAGATTTCATCACTTTTCAAGATAAGGATCCATCTTAGGTAAAGGGTAGTTGTCTTTCAAGGAGCCTTTGTTTAAATTTCTAAAGTCTATGCATAGTCACCAATTTAATATGTCTTCTTTTTACTGAGCACAAGACTTGAAACCCATTCTCGAGTACTGAAATGGGACCATGATTCTGGGATTATATACATCTTCATTATTTCATTCTCAAACATAGGCACTAGGACAAGGTTTATCCTTCTCAATTTTTTCTTGAATGGTTTCTGGTTTTCCTTGAGAGGAATCTTATGTTGAATGATGTTTGTATCATAGGACTTCAAGTCCTCATAACCCCTTGCAAACACATCTTTAAATTCTTTGAGCAACTCAATGTATTTTTGTTTTATGTGAGGTGGAAAAGTTTTGGACAGCTTTATCATTTTGGGTTCTTCTACACTGCCTATGTTGCATTCTTCTACATGAGTCTCAGTGAATTCCATTTTAGGCTTCCTAGCAACATCATTGAAATCAAATAGCTCTTCTAAGGGGACACTATATTTTGGCAATAGATTATCTTTGCATTGCAATACCTCAAGGTCCTTTTGATCTGGATCCCTACAAAATTCTGCCTCATGAAGGTTTTCTAGTAGATTTATATCAGCAGGATAAAATGGCTTTGTTTTGTGTGTTTTTTCTTTATTAGAGCAATCTTCTTCATGATCTAAGCTTGGTTTTGGTATTTCAAATTCATTCTTGTATTGTAGGAAGTCTTCAATATGTTTTTCCCCTTCAAACACTTGCCAATAATCTATGTTATCAGGTATTGTAGGTCTACTTTTGACTCTTATTGTGTATTGTTCATTGGCATAAGGTAATTGGCAAGTGCTGGAGAAAAGGCTAGTTCATTGGCAATGTTGTTTTGAGCTCTTGGGATAGAGGTAAGTTCATATTTATCAAATGTCTTCAGGAGGTCTAAGGCAACATTCCTATATTCTCTTAGCCTAGGATTTTTGGCTGAATATTCTGCTTTGATTTGCATAATGATTAGCTCAGAATCTCCTTGAAAAGAAATATTCTTAGCTCCTATGTTTTTCAACAAGTGTAGACCTAGGAGAAGAGCTTTGTATTCTGCAATATTGTTTGTACATTAAAAATTTAGTTTGTAAGAGTGACCTTTATTGGTGTTGTGTATCCAAACACCTGCTCCTGAACCAGCTTTTCCACAAGAGCCATCAAAGCTCATGTTCCAAAGTGTTTCAAGTTCATATTCGCAATTATGTTGTTGTTCATGGCTGCTAGGATTTTGACTGTTAAGTTCTTCATTTTGTGTTTGGTTTGATTGTTCTTACAAGTCTTGTTCTTCGTCCCTTTCATTTACTTGTTCATTGATATCATCTTCATTGTACAAGATAAATGAGTCAAGGTTTGAATGGATAGAATAGAGAGGGGTGTTGTTTGGCCTATCTTGGCTGCTTACCATGTATTTCATGTGAGATTCCCTGTACAGTTTTCTTTTTTTGATTAAAAACTGGAATGGTAGCATATGTCATGTCCATTTGGAGGTTTCCTTGGAGTTTGGCTCCCCATGATCTAGATAAAATCATACCATACTTCTGGGGAATGTCAGCCACTGCAATGTCCATGACTAGGCTCTTGGCTGGTATTTGTGTCAGATTGACACACAGATCTTTGATTAAACCCAAACATTTAACTCTACTTGAATAAAAAGAGAATAATTCTTTGTATGGTTTGGTTATTTCGAGGCCTAATCTCTCCATCTCTACCTTTGGCATGAGGTTGTGTGAAGCACCAAAGTCTAGCATAGCATTGTGTAAGATTTTGTCATGAATGTTCAAACTGACATATAATGGAGGGACAACTCCCTCTTGAAACTTTCCCTCTACCTCAGGTCCAAACAACAGTTCTGGCTTGTCATCAGTTAGATTTAGAGTATCAGTGTCATTTCCTATGTTTAAAGCTTTCCAAACTTGGGATCTATATACATCTTGAGTCACTAGTTCAGTAAGGGGTATGGCTATTTTGATCTTGGCAATTTCACTCTCAATACTGAATGGTGCTTGTGATCTGGGCAAAGTTAGATCCTCAAAGTAAAAGCTCAAATGCCACTCCTGAAAAACACACTTCTAGTTAGTCAAACTGTTTAAACTTGACTAATTAGCTTTAAATTTTCTGCTGATAGGATAGTGAATTTTATATGCCAAACTCTCTAATCTTGGCTTATCAGTAGATAGTTTAGGATAGAAATGAAAGGTTCAAACATGTTCAAAATCTAAACCTAAGGTTGCAAAGAGAAATGACTCAAATATGTTTTATTTTCTGAGTCAAAAAGATGTAAAAATATGGTTCTCATTAGCTCAAAATCTGAACCAGAAGAAAAGGAAAGCCAATAAGAAGAACAAATCAGAAGCTATAGAGAAAGAAAGTGAAAGTGCTTTTCTACCAATTTTCTAGTCTCTGCAAGCCTCCCATTTTTATGATTTTTCATTTTCTTTAAAATAATAATCTATGTGCAGCTTGTTCTTAGGCCATAGATCATAGCAAGTCAAACAACTCAATTTTGTCTTGACTATTTTTAAATTTTTGTTGTAGAATTTAGAGAATGAAAGTTTGTTGGACTGTTTAATCCCAACAGACAGTAGACTAGGTAGAGAAATATCTGAGCTCAACTGTTTAATCTGAGTTCAGGGAGAAATAAGGAGTAGAAATAGATTAGATTTCCTGCTTTCAAAAGAATAAAATGTTGTGAATAGAGTTTGCCAATCCAAGTGCACTTTGATGAAGAAAACATAGAAAATAATAACAAGGCAATGGGAGAAAAAAACATCACCGTCAACATAGACCACGATCCCATAAATCAGCTTGTATTGATGCTCCAAACCAGTTACAATCTTCAAGTCCAGTGTTTTAATTCATCTCTCTTCACAGCCTAACTTATTTGTTACAAGCATAGCTCCAAGAGCCAGTGAATCACTATTTACAATTAGGGATATTCAGCGCAATTACATTACAATGCTTCAGCAATTACATCAACAACCAACCCCTCACTCATATTCTACTGAAATATATATAGAAGGATGAGGAGGTGAGATCTGATAAAAGATCTCAAATACAATTAATACAGAGTTAATGTCTTTTTGGCCCTTGGGAGGCTCAATGAAGAAACTGTACATGTGTTTCACTGTATTAATTGGTTTACACTTATGAATTAAGCTCGGTGGGAGCTTTTGTTGACCTTTAAGGCTTTGTGTGATGCTAGGGCTACTCTGCGGACATTATTTCATTAAATCCCTAGTGGAAGTAACTCTTCGGCTGCGTCGAGGCAAAATATCTGATCCTACTCAATAAATTATGTTCCTGATTGAATACTTTGAGGCACAGGTGGCGCTTTAGTCGTTGGGAGGAATCAATTTGCCTCCTTTTGTGGCGATGGAAGGTTTTCCTGATAAAACACTTTAGGTTTTCCTTTAAACTGTGTTCTAGATTGGGGATTAGGCTTTTGATAACTGTCTTAGCCGTAATCCCTGCTAATTTGTCCATCAATTCTCTGCTCTGGTTCATCCTGGTCTTCGACACTGATAATCTTTGACTGTGCCTGTTTCATGGTTTTCTTGCTATCGTGTCGGGCTGCGCAGGGTTTATAAGGCATCAATGCCTGAGAAAACATCGATGAAACATGCATTTCAACCTTGCGGATGATTTCCCTGATGTATTCGAAGGCCGGAGGATCGTCATCCTTGGCCTACGAAATTTCTTCATTTAAGCGGAAAAACATTAAACCCTGCAAAAACAAACAAATGTTACAGAATCCTGCGTTTATAGGTAAGTCTGCATCGGAGGATGTGCGGAGGAAGCAGGGCCGTTGGATGGCATCATCCAACGATCAGGATTGATCGGGGGAGATTATAGAATAGGTGGAAGAGGATCAAATCTGAGTCGTTGATCGCGCATGATCGACGGTCGGGAGCGGGCAATGGAAAGTTAGCAGTGGGGAATCCTTGACTGGGCAACGGAATCGAGTGACGCAATGTGGGTCGTCGATCTGCAAATCAGATCGATGGTGGAGACGCGATTAACGATGGCTTGGTTATCGCAGGCGCAGCTTGGGTGAGCGATGACCGTTGGATGGACGGGTTCAGATCTGACGGCAGTGGTTAATATCGCTGGGCGTCTTGGTCCGGGTTTTAATGCACGATGGAGGGTGGTTTTTCAAATAGTACAGAGGACACGTGTCAAAAATCGTATGGAATCACTGGCGATCGGGAGAAAACCGCCTTCTGCTAAGGAGCGGTGCGATGGAAACCCCACGGATTTGGAAAACAGCGCATGGATTGGGGGGGTCCACAGAAACGGCGTGCTCCGCACCGTCCGATCTACGGAGCAGATCGACGGCGGATATTTCTCCATTATTTGTATGGGCAGAAAACTTTGGAAATAAATTAAAAACCCAAAAACACGAATTTACAAAGGTTTTTAATAGTTTGGCGGAGAAGTTTTAATTCGAAATGATAAGCGCCCGACGGGTTTAGCAGTCGGTTCTGGCGCTCGAGCGCATGGACGAAAAAAAAAGGGTTAGAGGCTTAGCCCAAGGGGGCTTAAGCCTTGAACATAGAAAATATGCATTTTTATGGTTTTTGAATGATTTTTTAAAGGAATTGAAGGTTTCGGTAAGGTTAAAAAGTGGGTTTTTAACCTTATAAAATGGATTTTGAAAGGGAAAAAAAAAAGAAGAATCATGAAATTGTGGGGTTTTCATGGGAAATGGAGGGATAGAAAAAGAGGTTAGTTTGGAAGAAAAAGGAGGGAAAAAGGGATCTGCAACAGTATCTGACTTCGGATTTTGTAGGATTTCAGAGTCTTTTGAGATGTAAACAGCAATGTGGGATCTAGACAGAGGCATGAGGCCTTCAAGAGTCTTCAAGAGCCAACATTTTTTGATAGGGAAAAATTTTTCCTTGAAGGCTCAAAATATATTTAGCCACCTTTGGTATAATCAAATTTTACAGGTGGCTAACAGTGGCTCCACTTGGGGATGGTGCCTTTTTGAAGGAATCAAGAATTCAGACTTGATTTCTCTGGGAGGCTGACTTGTGCCTGATCCTTTAGATTGCTCTTCTTTTGCTGGATGATCTTGCTTTGCTTCTAAAAAATAATATCAGTTATGAAAAAAAATAATGGACTTTAGCAATACAACTTTCTACCTACCTAATCCTACTGATCTAACATTTTTTCTTCATCAAAGTGCACTTAGATTGGCAAACTCTTTTCACAACATTTTATTCTTTTGAAAGCATTAAAAGCTAATCTATTTATACTCCTTATTTCTCCCTGAACTCAGATTAAACAGTTGAGCTCATATTTTTCTCTACCTAATCTACTGTCTGTTGGGATTAAACTGTCCAATAGACTTCTATTCTCTAAATTCTACAACAAAAATTTAAAAACAGTCTAGTCAAGATTAAGCTGTTTGACTTGCTGTGATCTCTAGCATAAAGACAAGCTGCACATAGATTATTATTTGCTGAAAATCAAAAATCAAAATGGAAGGCTTGAGATTTGAAAATTGATAGCACTTCCTTCCTCTTTTCTACAGCTCTAATTTGGTTCTTATTGAGCTGTCTTTCCTTTTTCTCTGGTTCAGATTTTGAGCTAATTAGAACCAGATTTTTACATCTCTTTGACTTAGAAAATAAAACATATTTGAGTCATTTCTCTTTGCAACCTCGGGTTCATATTTTAGACATGTTTGAACCTTTCATTTCTATCCTAAACTATCTACTGATAAGCCAAGATTAGACAGTTTGGCATATCAAATTCACTATCCTATCAGCAGAAAATTTAAAGCTAATTAGTCAAGTTTAAACAGTTTGACTAACTAGAAGTGTGTGTTTCAGGAGTGGCATTTGAGCTTGCACACTTTCAGATTTGTCTCTCTGAAGTAGTTACCAGTACTTAAGGAAAAGTGTTAAAATGTTGCAATTACTCTTGTTAACCAATGTAAAAATATCTAGATGAGATACGTTGCATGTCTTGAGGTTGATTTTTAGTTATATCTAGTTTCTTTTTGATATTGCAGCTAGATATATTTTAATACCTAGATTTTTTGAGAACACTGTTCTAGAGAATCTTCTATATGTATTTAAATTTCATTTGTGAAGTAATGCAAGTGTGAAGTTCATAAGTTGTAGCAAGAACTCAAGATTTTCTTTTAGTATTCAGAGTAAATATCCTTGCCTCCTTCCATAACGAAATTGTAGTGTAAAGAAACTCATGGATAGGTTGATATTTAAAATTTATTTAATCCTTAGATCAATGTTCATGTATCTTGACACTTTGATGCTGGATAAGTTTTTGTTATTTTTGTGAAACTTCAGAAGCGAATCAAAGAAGTTTCTCTTTGCAAAGTTTTTCTCATGATTCATTTACATAGGTGAGAAAATTTCTCCATTATTACACATATTTATTAGCATGGTGATTCTAGATTTAAAGAAGGTTCTATGTGTAGCAATCGCCACAAAGGATGACACATGTGTATGCTAAAATTTTGAAAGAGTAAGGACATTCATAGAGAAATTTTATGAAAATCCTTTTTCGTGGCAAAGTAATAGAGATGAAAGCTCAACAACATACACTGAATAAAACTAGATAAAGGGAGAACAAAGGAAAGTTAACCATCAACTAAATACTAGTCACAAATTTGATGAGAAAGGCAAAAATACATCCTTAAACCTAAACAAAATTGTTTAACTACTCCCCAAAAAAATGCAAAATACCTTTTCTTGGCTTGTAGCCCAAAGACTACAAACGAGTTTGTTAAAGGTTTCAAGGGAAATGTATAGTAATCCTTCTTAAAAATAAATAAAAATAAAAATTATAAAAATTATTTAAAATATATGTTTCCATTAAAATGATTTAAAATATATGATACCAAATTTGAGAAAAAATCCGAATCATTCAAAATTACATTTAAACCCCCTCCCAAAACTTTAAAACTAACATTTTATGAAAAAGGCTACTAGAATACATATAGCGGTTTATTCAATACGTACCCTGGATGGCCCAAGCACAATGGAGTCACCTAGGGTACAGGCACAGCTACTCCAATCCATCTATATTTATGCGACTAGAATATATATAGCGGTTTATTCAATATGTACCTAGATGGCCCAAGCACAATGGAGTCACCTATTCATAGGCACATCTACACCAATCCATCTATATTTATGCTACACTATTGAAAGCTTTGAATGTAATGATCATGGAAAGACATCCGACAAATAGTCGGATATGATGGGAAATATATTTTAATTTTAGTCCATTTTAAGCAATGCGTACTCTATGATGGGAAATATATTTTAATTTTAGTCCATTTTAAGCAATGCGTACTCTTTTTACGGTTAACGAAGTGAACATCATTACATAATTTAATTATATAACGTCCGGAATTAGTTGCAGTTAATGGTGCCTTCATTGCATTTCGCACGGTATGTATTTTACTGCACGACATACATAAAAGTAGATTTGCATGACATGTATACTTGTAGGACGGTAAAGGCTATGGTATGCGACAGTAAAGGTAAGAAACTTTAATCGAAATTGATTAAAACAGGCCTGTGGGCCCATATTTTGACAAATCATCGGGCATCTACAACAGAGTCCAGACTCTAGGATTATTCCTCTTATGGGAAAAATTTCTATTTTTTTGGCCTCTATTGCTTTTGTATTCTTAAGTTCAGGATTCAAGTCCAGTTGGGGCTGGTTGGGTTATTTTTGGAAACCATTATAGGGTCTAATTTATTAAGCCTCTCATTTTCTATATATTATTTCCCTCAACTTCAGGGTACAAGCCCAGGGCTGGTTGGGTTATTTTTGGAAGCCATTATCGGCTCTGCTATATTAAGCTTCTCATTTTCTTCTGTTGATTGTTGTGGTTCCCTGATCTGAGAGTGGCTGTGTAGCTGTTAGGACAATAAGGGGCAAGAGAGATATAGTTCTTGAGATTGGTGAGAGGAACGACCCAGATGAAGAATATCGAGAATGTGACCAGCAGGCAGGTTCCGTTTTCTAATTGAAGGAATGGGTCGCTGAAGATAGATTAGGAGCATTCATTTTCTACTGGTAATTGTTTTGGTTCCCTGATCTGAGAGTCTGATTGGTTGCTATTAAGATGATAGGGAGGGCAATAGCGAGTATAGGAAGACTCTGTTGAATGGTGATAGGAACGACCCAGATGAAGAAGATCGAGAACATGACCAGCAGGCAGGTTACGTTTTCTAAGCGAAGTAGTCGGTTGCTGAATATAGCTTACGAGTTCTCACTGCTGTTGATGCCGAAGTGGGACTTACTGTCTTATCCTCAAGTGGGAAGCTCAATGAGTTTTGCAGTCCCTGGTATGTATGGTTTATGTTTATCTGCTTTGAAGTGTTCGACCACTATCTAGATCCTTTCATACGTTGGTTGGAGTATTTTGCAAATGGTCCTGAGCTCCCAATATGAAAAAATCAATTAAATGTTATAGGAATATATTTTTTTAATGCTAGGATTTCTGATTAATACATCCGTTTTCGAATTAAACAGTTGGTAGCCTATAATTATCGACTAATTTAGGGTCAGCAGTTTGCTTTCCCAATACGTTAACTGGGAATTTTGAAGTACAGATATGCAGCAGTGATTGCAGAGTAGTTTATATAGATCAAATCGGATTGATGCAACAACACTTTGATGCAACAACATTAGGGACAATATGGCAACACTAGGGACAATAGAACTCAGTAATGGTGTCTTATAGACAATTTCAACTCTAAAGCCATTAAACAAACAAAAGTATAGCATTCTCCATTCTGCATTATTCAACTTATGAGATTGAACATGTTGTAAAGCATGTAGTTAATAAATTTTTGATGAGTATGATATTGCATGAAGCTCAGCTATGTAGGGAGGTATAATGTTCCATTGAATTTTTGGTAAGTATGATATTGCAAGAAGCTTAGGTACGTAGAAAGGTATAAATAATTCAATGGTGATATAAACCTAGCTACCTAGACGCCGAATGTAAATTTTTGATGAAAAGACTTGGGAATTTGTATGAAGGAGGACATACTATAGAAAAACCACGGATAGAAAAGGAAAAATAAGATAGTTTTATTGATATTTGGAAATGACACGAGAATAAAAAATCAATAACACTAGAGAGTGTAGTCAAGATGATAAAAATGGGAAGGAATGTAAAAGGGGGCGATTATTTGAAAAAAAGGAGTGTGTTAAAAAATGATCAAAAAAAACTTTGGCACAAAGTTGGATAAAAGAATAGACTTAATTGTTTCCCAAGAAAAGCGTTTAACTCAAAGGAAAAGCAATAAAAAAAGTTTAACTTAAAGAAAAAGCTTTAGAATATTTCGAAACCCTGCATTAAGAAGTAACACTGTCATTGTTGTTTACGAAGGGTGTCCGATGAGATAGGATAATAGTGGAAAGCAGAATATAAATAATAATAACATGCGCTAAGAAAGGAATAATTGCCATTTTCCTGGTTGCTATTTTGGTGAAGCAGGTTAAGTGAGAGTTTTTTTGCTATCACTTAGGTGTAGTTAGACACGAAGTAAGTAAAGGGAGAGAGCTTTTGTTTTTATAATTATGAAAAGAGAGCTTTTGTTTTTATAATTATGAAATAGTTTAAATATGTAGGTGTAATGAGAATATTGGAAGTTGTTTTTGGCTTTTTCTCGTCTTTAATTAATATTATGGATTTTAATTAATAATATGGCTTGATATTCTTTAAAATAAAATTTATATTGGGCTTAATTTTATTAAAAAAATTAAATCATATGAAATAATGATGTTTTTTAAATTCTAAAATATCCATAGACTTAAGTGAATCAAACTCACATATTTACACCAATAGATATGACTATAACATGTATTTTAGTATAACTGATGGTTTGGATATCAAAGTTTCTCCCCAACTCAAAAAGGTAATGGTCTAGAAAAGAGGGTTTCAGTCTTTCTTCTATTCCAATCATGTATGAAGTTTTTACTAAAATGTATGACATGGTAGGAAGTGATCAAGTAAATTTTTTTAGGAAGAATCATTTCTAAGGTGTTTGTGTCGAGTTCATTTGAATAGTGAAGGGTCTAAGATTTTAGCTTAATGAAAATGCTAGTAAACTTTGTTAATCTTAAAGACAATGGTATTTTGTATGATTATTAGAATTTACCAAGGCTTTGGACTCTTAGATCAAGAAGGATGTTAATTTGATTAGGGGTTTGAAATAATCTGATTTCTCATAGAATAAGTGGTTATATTGTTATATTTTTGAAAGTTTGAATTAGAAATTAGAAAAGGAATGTGGAATAGGTACCATACAAAATATCAAAATTTTCAAGTTTATACCTTTATATAACTAATGCTTTTGAAATTCTGGAAAGATAAAGAAATAGTGTATACAAAGTTCCAAGATGGTAAGGGAACATATAAATAGGATAGTGGGTTGTATCTGATCTTAAGTATCTCCATTAATAAATGTAAGGATATTGAAGTTCATCTCGATCCATTATGTTCATTTTTTAACTATGACTTCATTTATATCATCAACATTTTAGATATTTTTTCACTTTGTTAACTTTTTAATTCTGATCATATATATAAACTATTTGTGGCTAATAGAAGAGAATATTTTTGTTGCCTCAATTTTTCTGTTTGCAACATGGAATTGGTTTTTGGAAATTATTCTAAGAGCTGTGAGCTCCTTCACCTTTTTGTTATCAGGACATATTTCCTAGCTTTTATAGCCCCTTATAGGGATCCATCCCCTTCTCTTCTAATCTTTTATAGCTCACACAAGGATCTTCTCCCTCTCCTTATTTTGCAATCAAGGACATGTTCACTTAGTACAAAAGCTTTTATAGCAAGATTCAAGTTAATTCAACCAAGTGTTGACCTTAAAGTTTTAGGTATGATTTTCCTTATTATATGGTTGATCACCCTCCCATCCTTGTAGTCCTAACTTTAGTTTTATACTATTCACCTTCCACTATCCAAGGCTACTGTAATTCCTTGAAGTTGTGAACCCTCTCAAAAGGATTTTTGAAACTCCTCATTCTATTTTTTTTTCTTAACATATTTTAATTTATATTTGGGAATTTCTTTTATTAAAGCTAGGATCATCTCCTTGTAGCCTCACACTAGTTTCTTGTATCACTATCACAAATAATGGTGGACAAATGGATGGAGAGAACTTCAATTCTTAGATATGAAGTCATTATACATTCTTCAAAACCAAGTTTGACAGGACCAAGGCTAACAAACTCCAGTTTGCTAAGTGTGGGATTGAACATGTGGCTCAGGCATGGTGTCAACCCAAACCAAGAGGTGCCAATATATATGTTGAGCTTCATAATGAGAGATCAAGAAATCTCACAATGCACTAGGTCACTACCTATCATCCCTTTCTCGAAGTCCTTCGAGAATAGTCTACCCATCAAGGTATTTGCAAGACCTCATGTGTTGTTGGTTGCTTCTCCATAAACTTCTAGATTAATCCATTTAGCAATTTATTGAAGTATTCACCACATTTTCTATTTGCAAATACAAGAGCATGAAAAGGTAATAATCTTAAATTAGTTTTGGTTTCCCTTCCCTTATTTGTAATGATTTGATATGTTTTATATATGTTAAACAACACAAACAAAGAGACAATATATGAAATATAAAACATTGAATTGCATTTACTATTCACATTGATGTACATTTATACATTCTCCATGACCGTTGGATTCATCTTCTAAGGTCTCTTGGACTCCAATGACCTTTCACATTCCACCACATCAACCCTTAGTGGATTAGGTGTCCAATGTTCTCCCCTTAATCCTATAAGGGATATATACGAATCCAAGAAGAGAGCTATAATACAAACATACAACAATATATTGAATTTTCTCTTTGAGATGGTATAAGGTGGGAGAACTCGAGGTCTCAACCGGTGGTGGTTTAAGGATGACCACCAACACTAGAATGCTTATTGCAGTTCGTGGAACTTTTCCAAATCTGGTAAGAAGTTGAAGTCTTCTGCTAAAGGAAGTGCTCCCTATTGTTTTGAAAAGGGAGACCATTAAGGTATCAACCTGGAATACTCAGTGCAGTTCCCGAAACAATTCCAAATCTGGCAAGAAGTTGTTAGTCTTCTACTAGAGGAAGTTTCCCTAATGCTTTGAAGAGGGAGACCATCAACCTATAAAAGGGAGGTCTCAACCTGCAGAAAAAAGGGAGAACCTCAACTTGAAAAGGGAGGTGTCAACCTACAAAGGTTTAAGGAAGGCCACCAACCATAGGCATGCTTAGGGGCTTCTCTGTCTTTGGATACAACTCTAAATCTGGGTATGATATCTCTAGTTGTAGGCTCAGGTAGCAAGTTCAAGCTGTGGTTTAGGCTCGCTTGATGTATCTGTGAAGCTTGTAGATGACCATCATTCCCCCCCCTGTAAAATAAAAGGTGAGAAGATGAAGAAAACTCAACTGCAAGACTTTTCAATACTCGAGAACAAATTCTATGATATGATCAAAATATCTTCTTGGTTGTTGAAGCCTATTGCCAAGAAGCGATCCATCCAATGTGAATCTTCGTTCTTGCAGGAGGCTTATTTTTTAGGCATTTGTTTGAATGATGAGTTTGTTGACCACAATGCTCACATGGATGAAGATCAAAACAATGATATTTCACATGCAAAACTGGATTACAATTTTGGAATTTGACTATCTTCTATGAATGAGGATCAAGTGAGGATAAGTTATCTTGAAGAAATACAACACTCTGAAATTTGATTGGCTTGGTATTGTCCATCCAATGTGAATCTTCGTTCTTGCAGTTGTTGACCACAATGCTCACATGGATGAAGATCAAAACAATGATATTTCACATGGAAAACTGGATTACAATTTTGGAATTTGACTATCTGCTATGAATGAGGAGCAAGTGAAGATAAGTTATCTTGAAGCAATACAACACTCTGAAATTTGATTGGCTTGGTATTGTCCGGAATATGAAAAGGCACATCCTTGTCATATCCAAGACTAGTTTTATTCTTGTTGTTAGCAAGCTCTTCCCAAGGTCTGATAGTGGGATTAGGAAGTGCGACTAAAATTTTGCGTCTGCATGTAAATTTGCTCTTACACTGAGCACTAGATTTGAATCAATTTCAAATTTACTGATTTGATCACTTTTAAGCAGGTTATGGGAAAATGTTTCAATCTGAAATAGAGGATTGTTTAGAACAAAATCAAATTTAAAATAATGTCTTTTTTGATGAAGCTCATCTTGTGTAGCTATGATTTGAGCTGCAAAAACTCTATCTTCCAGTGTGCATTTTTGCGGAGATATTTTGATATCAAATAGAGTGTCTTCGTTGATGCTTACCATCCCATCAACAGTAAAATATATTAGAATATTCAAAAACTCTAATACATCATCAAATCTAGTCATTTTCTCCAACATTACAATTAATATCTTAAATTAGAAATTGCACCAAACTTGTCTTACTATAGTTGCAACTTAAAATTTTTTGAATGGAGTTGTCTTTAGTGCGACTTTTTGAAGTTTCAGGTGCCGCAATCCAGTGAAAAAATTTGAGATAAAATCTTGGTTTTTGTTATTCAAACTGGTTCTTTGACTCTATATATAGATTCAGCGCCCTCAAAAACCTTTAGGGCACTTTGATTGTGCAAAGTTAGCAATCAAACTTCTCTTTTCAATAAATTCCTGCCGAAATTTAGAAAAATTACACGGTAAAAAGCTACTTTAAAAACTTTCAAAAAGTGCCACTAAAAACTACTCGATTTTGAATGCTGCTACACAAACTCGACTTGAATGCTGCTACACAAACTCGACTTGAATATGAATTGATTAGAACTATGGGCATATAACATCGATCCAATGTCATATATGTTAAACACACCATATACAGTCCAAGTCCACGACTTTGACCAGGGTATAACATAAAACCAACGCACCGCGCGAATTCAAAATCTAACGCAGGATTTTAATGCACATTCCAACACATACACTATTCAACGCCAAAATGAAGAACTTCGATCTGTATGAGAAAATGTCTAATCGGGCTTTATACTAGCGCATATATAAACTTGCACAAACTTCAAAACTCCAACCAACAAACGAAATTCATGCTCCAATGAATATATATACCATCATCAATATAAACCAACGCCCATTGCATATAAAGTTTCCAACTAGCTATGCCGTTAAAGAATTAGTTCCGCTGCTGATTAGTTTAGAATTAGTTTACATTAAGTTCCATTTCAGTTCCTCAATAACTGTCAGATTACTTGTATAAATAGTTCACATCAGTAATTCTTCATGGCGGGTTTTTCTCCAATAATTTTTTCTGTCCTCTATTGTTTTTCTGCTTCTCCTGTTTTGTGAAATTGTCATGGTATCGGAGCCACTGCCAGTTCTGATTGTGAGGATTAGAGCCGCTGCTCGAGTGTCTTTTGTTTGTGGTTCGAACTTGCTGAAGAGGAACTGAGCGGCTGAACTTGCTGAAGGTTCGGCTGAGAAGAAACACGGTTGAGGACTGTTTGGGCTGAGAAGAAGCACGGTTGAGGACCCTCCGTTCGAATCTGCCTGCCACCGGAGATAGGCGTGTATGTTCCTGTTTGGCATTTTCTTATCTTTGCAGTTCTTGTTTGGTGTATTTTACTGTTTCATGTTGCTTGAGAGAAGCGTGCAGATCACACTGTAAATCCCAACAAAAGGTGACATTTTGTTATTATATTTTTCCCAATGCTAAGCAACTAAAATCGGCAGTAAAGGCAAAAATAGCCCATTGTTCATGAACCAGATTTTCAGATTCACATTGCAAACCCCTTCATCTCAAAATCTACGCAGTTTGTTTTTCCAACCTCTATTTTTTGTTCTCATATTCTTATTGGAACCAGATTTTCAGACTTTTTCATTGTCATGTTGTGAAAGTTGTGTATTATAATAAGAGAACAAGAGTATGTTGAGTTGAGGTTTTTTTTTATTTGCTTCCAGTAAAGGGGTAAAGATTGCTGGTTTATTAAAGGTGATTGTTTTTAAATAATGGCTTCGACAAGTCAGTTTGCCATTCTGACGCCATTATTTAGTGGAAAAAATTATGATTTTTGGAGTCTTAAAATGCAAGCTTGTTTACAAGGCTTAGGGTGTTGGGAATCAGTAGAGTTGGGGTTCGCAGAACCTGATGCAAATGCAATTGCTGGTATGACTGCTGCCCAAAGAAAACAATTTGATGAAATTAAACAGAAAGAAGGTAGAGAAAAGTCGTGCATTTTAAATTCATTAGATGACTCTATCTTTCCTAAAATCACTGCTGCTAAATCTGCTAAATCAATTTGGGATATACTTAAGGCTGCTTATCAAGGAAATGATAAAGTAAAAATGGTAAGATTACAGACACCCAGAACCCAATTTGAAACGCTTAAAATCACTGACTCATAAACCATTGATCAGTTTATGACTAAAGTTATAGGTGTTGTTAATCAACTTCGGATGAATGGTGAAGAACTTGATGACCAAAGAATTGTTGAAAAAGTTCTTAGATGTTTGCCAAAAAAATTTGATATGATCGTCACTGTTTTTGAATCGAGAGAATTGACAAAATTATCTGTGGAAGAATTAACTGGTTCTTTGTTGGCACATGAAGCAAGAATTAATTTAGATGTCAGTGATTTAGAGCATGCTTTTAAATCTAAAGCGTCAATGGATAGAGGTAGAGGCAGAGTTTTTCGTGGTAGGAAAAGTAAAGGTAGAGGACAGTCTCAGTCTGATGATAGATCACAGGTAACTGAAACACATTCAGAGAAGTCTCAAAATGATCATGGTCGTAGGTGGATAGATAAATCTAAAATTCAGTGTCACCACTGCAAAAAATATGGCCATTATAAGTCTGAATGTCGAAAACTACAGTATGCTCTAAATAAAAACAAAGTCAATGTCACAAACACTGAATGTGAAACATCAGATGCTTTATTTTTGGCATGCCAAGTAACTGTGCAAGTACCTAATAAAGATGTTTGGTTGGTTGACAGTGGATGTAGTAATCATATGACTGGTCATAGTGATTTGTTTTCATATCTTGATACATCTTTCAGTTCATCTATTGGTTTGGGTGATGATCGTCAGGTTAAAGCTTCAGGAAAAGGTGTTGTACTTGTCTTAACCAAACAAAATGTTGTGAAGAATATCTATGATGTTTATTATGTACCCAATTTCAAGCATAATTTGTTGAGTGTTGGTCAGTTAGATGCACATGGTTATGATGTTAGCGTTCACAACACTACTTGCACGATTGTTGATAAACATAAGTCTCTTGTTGCAAAGATTCCAATGACAAAGAATAGGTTGTATCAGTTACAGTTGAAAAGTGAAAAGTTGTATGCACATAATGTTTCAACGCCAACTAACTCTGATTTGTGGCATTTGCGATATGGTCATTTACCTATCAAAAGTATGAGTTTGTTGCAAAGTCAGTCTATGGTGAAAGGGTTGCCTTCTTTGTCTGATCATATCTCTTCCTGTACAAGTTGTATTATGAGTAAACATAAATGAGATAGTTTTGCTTCAGCCTCTAATAGAGCTAAAGAACAACTAGAGTTAGTGCATACAAATTTATGCGGTCCAATGCAAGAAAAATCAGTTGCTGGAAGTCTCTATTTTCTTACTTTCATTGACGATTTTAGCAGGAAAATTTGGGTGTATTTCATCAAATATAAATCGGAAACATTTTCAAAGTTTAAAGAGTTCAAGGCCGAGGCTGAAAAACAAAGTGGCAAGTTTATTAAAGTTCTGAGGTCTGATAAAGGAGGTGAGTATGAATCTAACGAATTCATTGATTTTTGCAAACAACATGGTATTAAAAAACAAACGACAACTAGTTATACTCCACAGCAGAACGGAGTCGCAGAAAGAAAGAATCAAACAATTATGAATATGGCTCGAAGTTTGCTTAAAACACGAAATTTGTCTAAAGATCTATGGGCTGAAGCAGTTGCATGTTCGGTATATATTTTGAATAGATCGCCAACTTCCAGTGTTCAAAATTTTGTACCTGAAGAAGCATGGAGTGGACAAAAGGTAACAGTTTCACACTTTCGCGTATTTGGTTGTATTGCTTTCGCTCATGTTCCAAAAAAATTGAGAAAAAAGCTTGATGATAGGAGTGAAAAGTATATTTTTATAGGATATAGTGATCAATCTAAGGCATACATATTGTTTAATCCTATAACTAAGAAATTTGTTGTAAGTCGAGATGTGAAATTTCTGGAAGATAAGTCTTGGAATGAAATGGAGAACAGTACTTGTCCTGATCCTTTTATTTTGTTAGATGAACATCAAACATCTGCAACAAGCTCTCCAAGATTACAGGTTCAAGACAAAACCAGTAGTAGTTCATCCAGCAGTAGCAGTTCATCATCTTTTGAGTCTGATTCTGATAATCCTAAGATGAGAAACTTAAGTGATATTTATGCACAAGATGATGTTGATGATATTGTAAATTTTGCATTTCTTTCATTCCAACCTACTTGTTTTGAAGAGGCTATAAAGGACAAAGTATGGGTAGATGCTATGAATAATGAAATCGATGCTATTGAAAGAAATCAAACTTGGGATTTGGTTGATCTACCTCATGATAAAAACTCAATAGGTGTCAAATGGGTTTTTAAAACAAAGTTAAATGAGAGAGGTGAAGTTGATAAGCACAAAGCAAGATTAGTTGCCAAAGGTTTTTCACAGCAACCTGGCATAGATTATGGTGAAACATTTGCACCTGTAGCAAGAATTGATACAGTTCGATTTGTATTAGCTATTGCAGCACAAAACAAGTGGCCTATTTACCAAATGGACGTAAAGTCTACTTTTTTGAATGGTGTCTTGAATGAAGAAGTGTATATTGATCAACCACCTGGTTTCGAAATCAAAAATCATGAACATAAAGTGTACAGGTTGAAGAAAGCATTGTATGGCTTGAAGCAAGCTCCAAGAGCTTGGTACAGCCGAATAGACCATTACTTGTTGAATAATGGTTTCAGAAGGAGTGACCACGAGCCCACTTTGTATATCAAGAATGATCATCAAGGTAATATTTTGATACTGTGTCTTTATGTTGATGACATAATCTATACAAGTAACATGCAGTTAGATGAATTTAAATCTACAATGAAAAATGAATTTGAAATGACAGATCTTGGATTAATGAGATACTTCTTAGGTATCGAAGTGAAACAAACACATGATGGTATGTTTATGAGTCAACAGAAGTATGCTACTGACATTTTGAAAAAGTTTAAGATGGACAGGTGTAAACCAGTTGATACTCCTATCGAAGTTGGTACAAAGTTGAGTAAAGATGATGTGGGTACTATTGTTAATGCGACTTTGTATAAGCAAATTGTTGGTAGTATTATGTATCTTACTGCTACTAGGCCTGATATAGCATTTGCAGCTAGTTATATCTCCAGGTTTATGGAATCTCCTAAAGACTGTCATTGGAAAGCTGGAAAAAGGGTGTTAAGATACATTGCTAGTACATCTACTTATGGTTTATCGTATGCAACCTCTGCAGACAGTAAGCTTGTTGGTTATATAGATAGTGATTATGCAGGATGTATTGATGATTGGAAAAGCACTTCTGGCTATGCTTTTCTATTTTGCAGAAACTTGATCTCGTGGTCATCCAAAAAGCAACCCATAGTTGCACTATCTTCAACAGAGGCCGAGTACGTTGCAGTAAATTCATCATCATGTCAAGCTGTGTGGCTAAAAATACTTCTCTCTGACTTTGGATATACATAAAATGAATCGATTTCAATCCTTTGTGATAACACTTCCGCTATTTCCTTGTCGAAGAACAATGTGTTTCATCAAAGAAGCAAACATATCAACACTCGTTTTCACTTCATTCGTGAACTCATCAAGAATGGTGACATTGTTCTCAAATTTTGTGATTCCAAGGAGCAGTTAGCGGATATTTTCACCAAACCACTAGGAAAAGTTAATTTTGAATTTCAATGTCAAAAGTTAGGAATAAAACAATGTAACCCTCAAAATTAAGGGGGAGTGTTAAAGAATTATTTCCGCTGCTGATTAGTTTAGAATTCGTTCTCATTGAGTTCCATTTTAGTTTCTGAATAACTGTCAGATTACTTGTATAAATAGTTCACATCAGTAATTCCTCAATGCGGGTTTTTCTCCAATAATTTGTTCTTTCCTCTATTGTTTTTCTGCTTCTCCTCTTTTTCCAACTAGAAGCATGCCTCAATACTCATATGATATGTATATCATATGCCATGTGATCTTTTAGATAGGAGCTCGACATAGAGTTATACCATACGATGTTCAACGCAGCACAACATTCAGTTTAAATCGTAGCGGTCATTGTTTGCAGCGCTAAAACTAGCAGTCGTTGAGTCAAACCTTCGTGGCAATACTGCCACTATGCAGTCAACTCTATCTGCCTTTTCAACCAGAGCAGTGCACATCATACATTATTCAAGGAGTTGTTTTATTGTGATTTTTTGGAGTTTCAGGTGTTAGGTGAAAATATTTGAGACAAAATTTTGATTTTTGTTATTTAAACTGGTTTTTTGACTTTCTATATAGATTCAGCAAACTAAAAATCTTTTAGGACATTTTTATTATGCAAATTTACCCATCAAATTTTTATTTTCAATAAATTTCTACTGGATTTTAAAGAAACTAAATCGAAAAAAACCACTTAAAAAATCGCACTAAAAACTACTCGATTATTTAATACAACACTCAGTCATAAAAAAACCAGCGCACAAATGGTCACAAGTTTCAAAACATGGGTTAACGCAGAGCGTCGATTTTGATGTTGAACTTGAAATTTCAGAAGAAAAAGATTACATCACTAATTTCATGCATCAGCAAAATGATGTCAATCAATGCATCTTGACCTAAATTGAACAGCATGATGGAGATGGGTGCACGTTTACGATTCCAAAGTGTTCATTCCAACAAGTCAATTAGGCGTATTTGAATTCCTTTACCACAACATTGATACTGAAGCTGCTCTCATCGCTGAAAATTTAGAGGACGAAAGAGTTTCCAATGTGATGAAGGGAGTACACTTCTTCTTTTGAGAACAAAATGGTCTGTTTTATGAAACATAAAGGTCCATCCTAGACAAGGAAGCAGACAAACTTTCGAGCGATGGAGTTGAGAGAGGCAACCAGACTCAGCAATGCAAAGTTGATTCCTAGAGTTGGCTCCAAAAGTTCTCAAGCATGTGCAGACATGAAGATTTTGGCAACTATGCATTTAGGACGACATAGTGCATCCCAAACTGGAGATGAACACAGCAGAGGCAGTGCTCTTTCTGTAGTTCCTAGCTTCTGTCTAACAACTCATACAAGAAGTTCAACTTCACGAAAAAAGTTTGGTCTCCTTATCAAGTTGAAAACATAATTGATTAAAACTAAACGAGTCATTTACAGTTGGATGTATAAGGAAACACTTAGATACAATATTATCTTTCTCTCCAATATTTATGTATGTATATACACATCCTACGAACCATCTGGCAATATTATCAAGAACAACAACAGATAAGCCGTTGAGATAAGAAGATAGAAATAACATAGTGAACATTTAGAGCATTGAGCTGAAATGAGCAGGGAGAGACTTAAGGCAGGGATTGTCAGAAACCCTGGATATACGATGTTGTGATAGGGATGTCAGAGATTTAGGATGCAAAGTGGACAGAGTCACGGTAGAAGAAGTAACGTCTAATGCACAATACAAGGAGGGTTATCCACAATATGAAGCTGTGATGGGTTATGAATGGCGGAAATCAAGGAGATACCGAAAAAATCGAATGCCCAAATAGGAGAAATGCTAAGACTCGAGAATAACAGAGATATAACAGCGTAGGAAACGCACAACAGGAAATGTTGGAGGTGTTTTTGAGTAACAAACCTGCACCAATATTAGGCAAAGAGAGGGGTAACGTGCCTTTGCTCTTAGAAAAGTTTCGAAAGGCACAAAACCGATAAGGAGTCAGGACCGCTCAAATCTACAAAGGCCACATAACTGGTGGTTGGGCAAGGCTACAAATACAATGGCTTAAATTGGAGTAGGGCAATAATTGGCTTGCTCTAATATCATGTTAAATCACACAAATCAAGACACAAGATATGAAAGATAAAACATTGAATTGTATTTACTATTTATATTGATGTATATTTATAGATTTTCTATGATGGTTGAATTCATATTCGAAGGTATTTTGGGTCCTAATGACCTTTCACATTCCACCAAACCAACTCTTAATGGATTAGGCTTCCAAAAATATCATGCTTTTTTAAGAGCCCTCTCTACTAAATGCAAATTTGAGCGAGGAACTGCCTCTATATTACTCCTACTATTCCATGTCCTAGCCATACCCATACCGTTATCCTGGGAGCTATCATGCTTGCTCCTTGATTTTCCCTCTTCCCCATTTCTAGGAGGATGGCTAACCTTTACATACTATCCATCCTACTTCTTAGTATTGTTTTCTCCAATGCCAAAATCTTACAAAACTTATATATTGAAAATCCTTTCATGGAATCCCTTTGGACAACCAACCCCATTGTTACTACACTGGATGTTGAAGTTATTTCTCTTTTTAATCCCATTTTTATAAATCTTGTTCACCTTCTTTAGACAAATAATTTATCAAGTTGTCTCACTAAATTTTTATTTACCTGCAATTGACAAATCAAAGAATAAATTGCTTCTTCGATCCTTAATAATGGTTTCCATAAGAAGATTCTTTCCTAAGGCTTTGATACTTATCTTCACAGACCCATTAGTGATCATACATATCAGTTGGGATATGCACATAATGATGCGCCCTTTGTCTAAATAAATAAATGATGTTCCATCACCTTTGAAAATGGTTCCTAATGTGACATGGTAGATTGTGATGTCCCTTGTTGATTGCTTAGATCTACTCATGGGTATTTGCTATCAACACCACCATCATGGCATTTATGATGTGTTCAAAATACTTATAAGTCATTAGAAAATGGAAAATTGTATGAACTCAAATCTTCCATCATGGCCCATCAACGATCTTTTATTCTCTCTAGGAAATTTTTATTCATTAGGTGAACTTCCACAATTGTCTTTCTATTTTTCTAGTCCACCTTATCAAACATGATATTGACAATAAACTCATTCTAGTTTTGTAACCTTTCCTTGAAGAGTTTGTAGACATCCTTTTACCCTTAGATGGCCTTCCTCCCTCTCTTTCATTGGAAATTCTATTTACTTAGTCCTTCCCACTTCCTTCCCCATTGCTCCAACATATTGCCTTGCTTATCCTATTGTTGTTGAGATAGAATGTTCAGTATTTAGTTTATTGGAATCCAATCACGTTCAACCTCACACATCATCCTGTGTATAACCAACATTCAACCTCATACATCTCCTTGTATATCAACCACATTCAATATACCCAAAAATGACTATGAAGAAATGTGTTTGGTTATGAACTTTATAGCTCTCAATAAGTTCACAATAAAAAAACCATTATTAAAAACGTTTTATTTTTCTAGGTATGATTTAGGGTGATTAATTCTTCACAAAATTGGACCACATATGAGGTTATTGTTAGGATATTATGAATTTTTGGATGATGCCATTCAAATCCGAATTTTACTCATTAGAATGGATGGCCATGTTTTTGGGCTTACAAATGCCCTTGCCACATTAGGGAGATTGATTATTGGTATCTTTAGGCCTTGTTTTGGTAAATTCCTTTTCATATATGTACATGAAATCCTTCTATTTAGTTGTTCCTAGGATGGACATTTACAAAATGTGCACCTTGTGTTGGACCTACTCTACACACACAAGCTCCAAGTCAAGAGAAGCAATTAGTTGTTTGGATAACCCTCCATTATTTGTGTTCACCCTACTAAATATTGGTTATTGCAACTTGGATAATGCTCTGTAATTTTTCCATATTGAAGGGATTTTTGGTTGGTTAAGTTACTATGGAATGTTCATTCACCACTTCCTTTAGCTAGTGACCATTATATCACTTATCAAATCATGTAATTTTTCACTAGAAAAAATATGTTGATGCAATCTTTCATAATTTGAAATTTTCTATACATTTAACTTGATCTTGCATATTCTTGAATTGCAACAACCTTTTGAAATAGAAAGAGATGCATCCTATTATGCCATTAGTGTGGTTCTTAAATTGGGATGCTACCTTGTGGCTTACCCTTTTGGACATTAAATGAAGTCAATCTATGTCATAGTACATATGAAAAATAATTTTATTGATTGGTGCAAGAATTGAAGTAATGACATCATTATATTTTCTTACTGATTTTTTCTCAACTCCTAATCCAATATTCACGAATATCACCATCTCAAATGGACATATTATATACAATAGTTCATCTTAATATTACATATTAAAAAGGGAGTTTCAATCAAGTTATTGAGATGTTGAGTGCCCCCAACTTATGTACTAAGCATCCTCAATGTTTGGTACATATACTATCAAGAGTAGAAATATTTATATGCCGAAAATCATTTATTTATTCCATGGCATGCAATCTATCAACATGGTAAAATGAATCAAAACCATTTTCTGGATTATGTGTTTTGTGATGGTTGGTTGTATTATTTTAGTTTTTTTGTGTAACTATAGATCACCACTTCATGATCTCTGAAGCACATGACTCTTCATATGGTGATTGTCTTGCCAATACTAAAAACCTCCAAAATTTATAGAAGCATCTTTTTCTACCCATTCATGGAACAAAAAATTGAGACCTTTATTAGTCAATGTTGTTGGTGCATCACCAGTAAACTCTTTTTGCATCACTAGTAAAGCTCACTATAAATAGTGTATATACATCACATTACCAATTGCTTTGTGTTTATGGGAATCCATCTCATTCATTATATTGAGAGGGTTATATGATTCTTCATATGCACGGTTTCATGTTGTTGGTATTTTACCACTTTTCAGTATTGGAGATGTTGGTACCATCTAAGAAAATTAACACTACCCAACAAACCCCTCAATTGTTCTTTTCTTAGTTTGGTTGCATTTTGGACTACCTCGTACGATTTATTCCGATGGAAATTCTTGTTTCCCTGGCACATTTTGTAAGAAATTAGGGCACTTCTTAGGTTGTCAACTATGTCTTTCTATAAACATTCATCGTTAGAGAGATGGCCAAATATAACCAAGATTTATATCATGTTGCATGCTTGACAGACATACTATGCTGGAAAATAAAAAAATGGAATTCTTATCTTCATACTTTACTACTCAACAACAAAAGATTTGCCAATACCTCCATTATATTTTCTCTTTTTGAAATTTGTCTTGGTTATCATCCCCAGGGTCCCTATGAAGTTCTCATTACTATTTCACTTGAAGGAAAATGACATCAATAAAAATAACAACATAATGTTCATGGAAAATTTTAGGGGTTAATATTCCCAGGTGGGCTAATTTTCTATGATTTTTCCAAAAAAAGTATTTGCCGATTTCCATTTTTTATAAAAACGATTCACCCAAATTTTACAATATAAAATTATTTCACCTTAAAAATCACCAAAACTATATATAAAATCATTATAAATTTGAATAATTTTACAAATACATCAATAAACATTTTATAGTTTGCATATTAGGGACTAGTGATATTTGCTAATGTTTTTAAACTTCAACATAAATTTTCATTCTTAATATTTTCCTTGATAATGTTTCCTGTTTTGTTCATAAGGTTACATAAGTACATGCCCAAGTAGTTTGTAGCAATGGCCACCTCCTGACATACATATAAGACTCTTAAGAAGCATCTCTAGGTTCCATTGTCATCTAACGTGGGTGATCACATTTGGTTGCAGTTCAACTAATAATGTTTCAATAGTCACAACACATATCATGTTAGTGACAATGTGTAAGATTTGAACTTTCCTTTTTGAAGTCGGCCTAGAGAGTGATATTAGATCTCATGTAAAGCTATATATAGAGGCCACAATAGACCTCTCTAACCACCAAAATTCGATCTCTCAAGAAACAAGTTCGATCTGTAGTGAAAAGAGAAGGAAATAGAGAGCGAAGATGAAGACGTTAAGAAGAAAGATAAATCAAAAGAGGAAGATAAAAAATAAGAATTAATTCTATTCACACGTGCAAAAATGTAGGGTTTCTGGGTTGATTATAGGACTGAAAGTTGAAGGCAGAGTTGCAAATCTAAAGTTGTTGGACGAAGACCTTGATTGGGGAAGTTTGTAAAGGGTTCGACTTTAATTGACGTGGGATACCCTGACTTGCTAAAAGAAGGATCCTTTGGAAGTCTAACATGTGCAAAGAAGTTAGGGCTTCTGCTATTCTTAAGGGCTAAAGTTGCACACCTGAGGTAGAGGGCCAAAGTTCTGAAGTAAAGCAGATTTTAAGTGGTTTGACCTTTGTTGACATGGTCAAGTTTTGACTTGTTTGAAAGAGATTCTTGAAGGGTTGACTTGGTGCTTGGAGGAGGGGTTGGTATAGGGTTTTAGGTCTTGTATTTCTCATTTGAAGCAAATTCTACAAGAAGAGAAGAGATTCTTTCTGGGTTTTCCCCTTGGAGGGGTTTTTCAATGGCTTATAGCCTATTTCTTGTGTCCATTGTCTTTATTGTTTTGTTCTCGATAATTGTTTGATGAAAAGATCTATCAAAGAATCATAAGAAGATAACTAAAGTTCACAAGTAATTGTTAAGGTTAACGAGACTTTGTTTTAATAGCTGTTGTACTGCATTCTCCAATAGATATAATATTTCAAACTTCCAACCACTGTTATGCAAATATACCTTGTTGTGTGTGCACTTGTTCCACCAAAAGGGTGTTGATGATAAAATTGAATGATGCAAAGAAAAACTTGTAGCCAATTGGTATTCTCAAATTGAAGGTGCCAATTTTCACGAGTTGTAAAGCTTGTTTATATTGATGCAATATTTGTACTACTCACTCTACTTGATCTTGAGTAGAGTAGCTAGATGTTAAAATAACATTTTTACATGGAGATTTTATGGCATGAAGAAATCTCCAATGGAGTGGCATAAAATAATTGATTCCTTCATAGTGAGCCAAAAATTTTAGCACTGAGTATGACCATTATGTTTACTTCAGAAGTGTAATGAATGACATATTGATTATCTTGTTGTTATATGTTGGAAATATGCCTTTACCAAACAAAAGTGTGGTTGATAACAACATGTTAAAAGAACAATTAGTTAGGACCATTATTTTGTAGAAAGATCTAGGAGCAAAGGAACAAATTTTTGGCGCATAAATACATAGAGATAAGAAACATGGTAAGATTTGGTTTTCACAACATAATGATGCGGAGAAGGTATTAATGAGATTAGGTATAAATAATGAAATTAGTAAATATCCCTTTGGTCTTTTGTTTTAAGATTTCTCGAAGTTTATGTCCTAATAATAAAGAAGGAAATTATTATGTCTTTTGTACTGAATGCTAGCATAGTGTAAAGTTCATTGTTTGTGATGGCATGTACAATATAAGATATTTCAGATGCAATTGGTGTTGTTAGTAGACACATGGAAAATACAGGTAGAGGGCATTGAGAAAAATGAAATGGGTGCTTTGGTATCCTTGGGACACAAGTAATTATTGCATCACCTATAATGGTTGCACCAATTCAATTTGCGGTTATGTTGATTCAAATTTCACATGTGATTTGGAAAAAAAGGGATTTACTTCAGGTTATATCTTTACCCTTGCAAGAGAACCTCTTTGATGGATGTTAAAACTTCAAAAAGTAGTCATTTTATCCACTATTGAGGGAGAATATATAGTTTTCTCCCATGCATAAAAGGAGTTAGTTTGATTAAAGGGTCTATTGGGTGAGTTTGGAAAAGTGCATGACAAGGTGAATGTATTTTATGATAACAATAAAATGATATCCTTTTGGCCACAATACATCTTATCATGGTAATACCAAGGATATCACTATTAAATATTATTTCGTAATACATACTATTGATGGAGGTGGAGTCGCACTTAAGAAAGTCCAAACTCAAGAAAATTGTGCATACAGTTTTACAAAACCAATACTATTAGAGAAATTGCAGTGGAGTTTGGTTTTTCTTAGTTTGCGGGAAATGTGATGAATGAGTTTGGATAACTAATTAGGTAAATTGTTGTGAAGGTGGAGATTGTTGGAATGGTGATAACAATCAAAATAGGAGAATGTTTTACGATAAAAACTAAGTTTACTTGATGAGAAAAATTGAGGATCATGTAACAATGGTAGTTATGTTGAAAACATTCTATATCTATGTAGCTCTTAGAAGCATATGCAATTTTGTAATGGTTGTTGTGAGAATATTGTAATCTTTGCCTATAAGCCAGAAAGATAGTGATGTTTCCTTGGCATTTTGTCAAGGTCTTACCATGTAAATATGTCATGTGATATGATGTTTTGTTTTGTTTTAATTTTACCTTTAAATTATTTATTCACAATTAATTTCTGTTGCTAATTTATATCATTTTGTAGGCTCATCTAACATATCTACAAAGAGAAAAATATCACACAACATCAACCATGTTTTTAAATAGATATAAGAGATTTATGTTGGAAACTCATTATCAAAATTAGATTTCTTCTAGAAGAATTCTTCATTAAACTTGGTCAATCCTTACAATGAAGTATGTTTAACCTCATCACATCATATGCCATGACTACCATGGATCCTTAAACCCATCACTAAAAAACTTATCAATGTCTAAATTAAAATTATCTAAACCTAACATTTTCCCTTTAAACATGACCCAACTTTTTCCCATGATTTCGAAATAAAAAACCTATTACTCTCAAAATATATTAATAAAATATCAAAAAATACAACATACCTCTTATCATCGAGATTTATCTCTAATCTTTACAACAAAATCCATCAAACTCAAAATATTGATATGACCTACATCTCTTTAAATAAATCCACGCCTCTTTATAATTTTTTTTTAACTAAATACATCTTCAACAAAAAATCAAAGCCTTGTTAACCGAATACTATTTCATCAACATTAGAGGCTTAAACCAGTACTACACATTAATCTTCATTAATACATTCCCATATGCCCTTCATCATGGTCTATAGGTCTCGTAAGCCATCACAACTTCATAAAAACATGAAATGCACATAGTTACATGTGGGGATCCTCCATGATTACTGTTACGATAACATTAAGTTGTGGCACTGATCAACACCATCTTTACACCAGAACCAATAGAGAAATTTCCGTCTGTCATATAATAGCGCAAATGCACGCAAATAGTCACAGTTCAAAAACCAAGTTCGATCTTCACGAATTCCTTAACAGCTTGACATAGATTGGAACGTCAAATTTCTAGTTATCACCCTATCTACATTAAGAGATCGAGTTCCAAATGTCATCTACCCATTGTTTGGGTGGGTATCCACATCTCATAATTCATTGCAAAAAATTGTTCTCCTAACCTGGTGCTGCATTAACGTGATATTCTGAATCGTAAGTGTAGATTACTGAATGGAGAATTCGGAAATTTGAGAAGTACTTGTTGCCAAAATCATTGTTTCTCATATTTAAAAATTCAATAATAATCGTATGGCCTCCTTGGCCCTCTGGATTGTTTTTTTGATGTACAAGTACATAATGGAGTATTCTCCGGTGCAGTAAGTGGTAGGGATGTTGAAAATATTGAGAGTGGGTGAATCAATATTTCTTATAAATTATCACTTTTTAAATCTTTTCAGAGCATTAGTTAATCTTCAATTATTCTTGATGTTTATCGAGTAACAACATTAAATAATAAAACAAAATAAGCATACGAATTTTAGGTGGAGAATCCCCTCCGGGGCAAAAATCACTGAACGTTTTTCTAATAAATTATTTAATCTTCAACCCCAACTGAAATGAAAGGTACAACTTCTTAGAATTCTAGAAAATAGTTCTTCTCCAACTTCCACAGGAAGGACGCCCCAATGCCCTGGTTTCTTCAGTGGTCAACTGAATTGATGCCTCGACATTCTAGACCAACCTACCACTCCTACCACCTTGAAGTGTTCACAGGCTCCAACCTGTTGGTGACTTCATGCACCAACCTAGCACCTCCCTACCACCCTATAATGATCATAAATAAGATAAGAGTGTGGAATCCCGTACCAGGGACAATGATCCATGATACAATATGAATCACAATGATTTTCTTGAACTATACCAATCACCCAATCACACTATGAACCGCAACCCAACCATAACATTATCCAACAATGACACTTATACATCCCAACAATGCCTCTCCAAATCTAGGCAGATTGACTCTTTTACAATAATGACTCTTTTACAATTTTACAATGATTATTTTTACAATACTGACTTTTGACACGACTTGATACTTGACTTGACACTGCTTCTTTGAACACTAGCAGCTGCTGAGGTATTGTTGTGCTTGCTTCAAGTAATGGTACTTTGGCGTTGCATTGCCCTTCTAGTATGTGTTTGAGTTGTCGTATTTTGTCCTCCTTCCTGCACATGCAAGACCCAAACCAATATACAAACAAAATACTCACACTCTCCTGCAAACCACTTGTTAGAGAAATATTCAAAATTCAAATGTAAATACGTTCAACATTTATGAACAAAACCCAATCAAACATACATACAAAATACTTATACTGTCCTGCAAAAAAACATGTCAGAGATGATAGTCAAATTAAAATTAAAATACTAATCATACATAACTTGTTGTAGCAGACTTACCCTTGACTGTTGATGTGTTGTCCTTACTGCAGTGATCCTTGAACGCATATTTTTTCCTCCCTTCTAGAAGCTCGATATTGAATCTGTTGTATCTATATAGTTTCAAATCTCTAAGGTCCAAAATTTTGTCATGTGGTAGCCCTTTGAGTCCTATATCCAACCCCATAGGTCTGATCAACATTGGATTCTTCAAGAAATAGTTATGCCCAATCTCTTACGATGACCTGATTATAGACTGGTTCAGTAGAGCGAACTTGTACGAAGTGCCACGTGTCACTATTTCAACCTTTGGTCGTGAAAACGATACACAACAAACTAAAACTCATCCTCTATCTGTCATGTTTTATGAAATTAGAATCCAATGCTCAGAGAGAAAGTTATGACGATTTTCCCAAGGTCACCTGGTTGACATGAAATTTGAGAGCCTGCAAAAACCCTAAATTCCTCAGATCATATCTCTGAAAATATAGCGAACCAATATCTGAAATTCGGGCATGAGCTTCATCAGGATTTCACCCAAATGGGTTTTTAGTTTCCACATCTGAAGCTTCGCAAAAACAAAATTATATAAAAAATTCCACGATGACCTGTTATAAGTAGCGATATCCTTACATGAGGAGGATATGAGGATCACAATTTATATCACTGCTTAGGTCGAGAGGGTATTCAACAAGTGAATGTTGGAGAGATTTTAAGAGCTTAAAAAATTATTAGTGTCTTGCCACAACCCCATGGGGTTTTAGCCCATTAACTGGGGTTACTAACTTCAAACAGGAATTTCACAAACTGTGAAGAATTACGTGGCATGCCATATATCAATGGAAACATCTCAACAAGTAGAAACCATACAGAATATCCTTGACTCAGAATAAAGTAATTTGTCAAGTCAAAATTTGTATGTAAGATCGGGGTAGCCCCTTGTGCTGCTTGGGTTGACATCATTGACAACCACTGATCAACAAGGGCCTCATTGGTCATTTGGATTGATTTTTCGATATACATGTACATCATGGAACATTCTCTCGTGCAGTATTACCTTACATTGCTTATTGATCTCTTTCGAATTTGCGTTCCGAATTCAGATTAGCTCACTCAAGTAAGTGCTGCGGCACAGAAGCACAATTGAATTAGACAATAGATATAACATAATTATGAGAAGCACCTTGTTTTACATGGTAGATGTACACTTGTTATCATCTGACCTCACGATTCATGGAACGCAAGCATGGAGAACATATCTAACTTTGTTATTCTAAGTCTACAAATCATTAAAGTGAAATTGTAGCTAAACATGTACATGTTGGATCTAGATAGAAACAATGAAGCACTACTAGAGAGAACAAAATGAATGGGTTTTGACTAGAAGCCATGTAAGTTACCCATTTTCAATGCATCTAAGTGACATAGAATAAGTTCAAAATGAGGAAAGAGGGAAAACCATATGGGAACAAACTCCCCCTCAAAATACAATATTGAAAAATAAATACAACTATTGGGAAGTAATGTCCTTTACCCCAAGGCGATTGTGTAGAAAGTGAAACTTCTGCTTAGTGAAAGTCTTCGTGAAGATGTCAGTAGTCTGTTCAAAAGTGGGATAATGATGAAAGTCGATGATCCCCCCAAGGCGGTTGGGTAGAAATTGAAACTTCTGCGTAGTGAAATTCTTCATGAAGATGTCAGTGGTTTGTTCAAAAGTGTGACAATGATGAAAGTCGATGATCCCATAATGTAGCGATTCTCGGATGTAATGCATGTGGATCTGGATGTGTTTTCTTCCTTACTGGTGCATTGGATCTTTGGAAAAGTTTAGTGTGCTTTGTTTGTCACCCTATATGCCAGTTGGATGATGAAATATGATACCATGCGCAGTGAGGATGTTCTGCGACCAAATGTCCTAAATGGAAATGTTGACAACACCTATGTATTCAACATCTACTGATGATAAAGAAATTGTAGATTGCTTTTTGTTGGATCAAAAAATCAAGCCAAAACCCAAAGTGAGAAGATATCCTAAAATGGATTTGTGATCAATGGTGTCGCCAACCCAATTTGAATCAGTGTGGCCAATGACATCAAAAGTACATCCTTCTATATAATAAAACCCGTAGTTGATGGTTCCTTGGACATATTTAAGTATGTGCTTGCAATCGTTTCAATGCAGCTCATGTGGCTCTTGCATGTATCTGGAAACTGTACCTAATACGTATGAGAGATCTAGATGAGAGTGAGTAAGATAGAGGAGACTCATGACAAGTTGTCTATACATGGTGCAATCAACCAGTGGTGTATCATTGCCATCATCAAGGTCTACCCACGATAAGAAAGATGTAGTTGTTGCCTTGCAGACAACTATGTGAAAGTAAACTAAGAGATCTCTCGCATACTTGGATTGAAAAATTTTGATCCCAAAATCATTTTGGTTGATTTCTAGTCCAACGAAGAAGTGTAACATACAAATATTTGTCATCACAAACTTGTCATTGAAAGTGGTTTTGGTTGTAAAAATGGTTGATGCTAAACTATCTGTGATTAATATATAATCTCTATAGAACACTATGAGCAAAAAAAAATCATATTTTCTTATCATATAAACATATACAATTGTCTCGGTGCTTGCGTGATGTCATAGAGAGACTGTAAATATGATTTTTTTACATGTCCATATGGTTCTTCCATGTAAATTTCTTCATTGAGATCATCGTGAAGAAATGCATTCTTCACATCCATGTGGTAAACCCCCACACCTTCTTGCTATTGAAATGGATATAGTTGATAGAATATAGCCCATTTCAGCCACTAGAGCAAAGGTTTCATCATAGTTGTTGCCATGAAGTTGTTGAAAGCCTTTTGGCACCAACCATGTTTTGTATTTTCTCAGAAGTCCATAAACTATTGTCTTTGTCTTATAAACCCACTTGCATTTGACAAGTTTACGATCTGGAGGAAGTAGAACCAAGTCCCAAGTTTGGTTCTTAATGAGGGAGTGTTGAAGAGGCAAATCCCCTCTACGGACAGAGGCGATCCCTACTAGTCCAGACCGGGTCTAGCAACAATCGTCACATGCTACAGTGCAGGTTCCTAATTGAAAATAAACCAACTAGCGATGAAGGCTTACCTGGAATCCAACGCTGTCGCTTGTAGATAAAGTAGCGCTCCCATTCCTTAGATCTGGCAGATCACGATCCCTCACGATCTTCGTGACCAGACACCTGCACACGCAAGAAACACAACAAACGCAAGCGTGAAATCCAGTATATGCAACTATATGTTAGTCAGAGAAGACATAACTCATCATCATAATCAACAACAGGAGTGGAACCATAACCAATAGTCGCTTATTATTAATCAATCAAAGGAGGATACAACCTGGGTCTGATGCTGAATTCTCCTTTGGAGGGTCGCCAGCGGAACACGTCTCGAAAAACCCTGTCGGGGATGGGACAAGCCTCTCTCTTCGGATGTTTCGACAAAAATCTCCTTGCTTGGATTTGGCCTTAAGGGAATGAATCAAGGCTCTTGTAGCTTAAGGCTCTGATGGCTCTTGGGAACTAGCTTGCAAAGGAGATGAGCAAGCTTTTATAGATGGAGAAAGGGGAGTTGGGATCTCTATAATCATGGGATTGGCCCTATCCTCAACGAAGCTTCCATGAGAGGTGGCAAACCACTTCCTCTACATGGAGATCCGGAGCCAAACCTCCCAACTCAAATTAGATACCAGTTTATGAATTGGTTAGGACGAAACTTTCGCCATTTATTTTTAAAAAACACTCCTTAAAATGGCTGGCGCGAGTGCGACTATGAGACAGAGCGCCAATTGGCGCGCCCTATATGAAGGATTTCCCCCATTGGCGCGGGTACTAAACTGGCTTCCCGCGCCAATGCAAAAAGGGGTGTTTTTAGGGTTTTTCACAAGGAGTTGTCTTCAGGGCAATGAAAGCTCATGTTCAGAGGGATGTCATGAAAGTGGTTTCAAGTCATGTCGCTGCTCACAGGTCACGGAATGAACCCTCCAATTGTGCGGGATGGGGAATTGCAGGGACGGTGACAAATTGCTGTGTAACAGGGAGCTGTGCTCTTCTTCCATAACTTCTTCCCAGAAAGGATTTCCTATAGCCTCTTCATAAATTTGAGGGTCAAATTCCAGAACAATGTAGCAAGTCATGGGAATAATTGGTTCTGTAGCAATGAGTGCATGAGGTCCTTATTCAAATTGAGATCTTGTGGCAAGATCATCCAAGAGATTACTCATGAAGTGCCACTTTTGTGGTGAAAGTGGTTGAGAATTTGAATCTTCAGATGAATTCTCATGATCTTCTAAATGAACTTCAGAACTCAGATTTGAAATTTGATTTGAATGACAAGATCATCATCTCTTATATCTACTATAGTAGGAAGTGTAGAAGTTTCTACATGTTGTTTCATAGATGGATGCAAGGGACTTTTATCAAAATAAGCACTCTTCTCAATGAATACCTTTTCTATTGAAATATATAACATTATTTATCGTTTTACATAATCTGGATATCCAACAAAGATACACTCTTTTATTTGAGGCTCCAAAGCCTTCCTCTTTTATGAAGGGATGCAGGTCGATGCATGAAATTCGAAAGTGAAAATATGTGTAACTTTTGATTAGATGATGCTCCATCATTCAAAAGGTGTTTTTCCTGTAACAAATTTATGAGGAGATATGTTTTGTATGTATCGAGTATATTTGATTGCTTCAACCCGCAATTTGGAAAGAAGCTATCTTGGATGCAATATGCGACTGACCATCTCTTTCAAGGATTTTTTATTCCTCTCGGCTACCTCATTCTGCTGCAGAGTGTAAGGAGTTGTGTGTTGCAACTGCATTCCTGCTTCATCACAAAAATGTTGGACATCTTTGTTGGCATACTCCCCACCATTAATTGTACAAAGTATCTTGATAATATTTCTAGATTGCTTGCTTTTTTTCTTGTTCTTTGAAAATCTTTAGATGCTCAAACAATTGAAATTTGAGTTTGAGAAAGTACACCCACATGTATCTCATGCCATCATTTATTAATGTTAGTACATACCTGGCTTTGCCTATGGAAGGATATGGAAATGGTCCCATAAGATCACCATGAACAAGCTCTATGGGATAGGAGGCCCTCAATGCATGCCCCTTCCCAAAATTTTCTTGTCGATGCATTACAAGAGCCCATCCTTTAGAACCCCTATTAGAAAATTCTTTGGTAGGTAGGCCTTTCACCATCCCCTGTTTGCGATGTTGTTGCATGTATATGAATTTAAGTGTCCTAATCTTTCATGCCAAATCCTACTTTCATAATTTGCATGCATTAGTAGTAAAGTGGAATATGATGGAGGAACAAATTCAAAAAAGTGTATAGACATGATTGATGAGTTACCTTACCAATTTCAAATTTGGAGTTATCTTGCATGTCATATATGCTCACCAGATCTAGGGTGAATTCGGCCCCTGTTTCAGTGCCTGGTTTTTGTCGTTTGATACATGGAGAGAATATTTACTAAAAGATTCAGAATATGCAAGACATTATCGAAACTTCTATCTCAAAGATTTACTCTCCCTAGTCTAGTTGCCTCTACTCGAAAATCATCTTCGATGAGAATAGGAGGACCAAAATATGGTTTAAGAGATGAGAGAAAATCTTTTGTGGCTACCATGTGATGTGAAGCTCCAGAACCTATGGTCCATGCATTAGGAGAAGAATGAATAGTAAGTGTATTCCCTCTTTTTTCAGGTATTCTTTCTCCCTCCTTCTTGGCACACTCTACAATAAAGTTACTAAGATTTTTCTGCTGAAAAGTTTGCGCCATGAGATTAATTGTCTATTTCATGCATGATGATTCCAGATGGTAACCATGATTGAAATAGTTGCATTTTGATTGCCCCTTCTTGCCCTTATTTTCCTTCGAGTTGGTAGGGTCATCTGGAGGTTCGGGATTCCCTCCCTTTCTTAGATCTAGTTCTTTTTCCTTTCCTTTATCTTTGGATTGCTGATTGGATTTCAAGTTGGCCTTGCCCTTTCATGAACAGTGAATGCATCGGATTTGGAAATTTTCAACGTGCCCATATTTATAAGATTAATTTTCTCATGTATCATGGACTCAATAAAAGCATGGAGTGTGGGAATATTCTCGGTTGTGCCTATTGCAAGTCAAATATAGTATACACTAGACCCAATTTCGGCAATATGGAAAGAATTAATTGGCTTTCTTAGTTGAATTTGTTAATTCCGCATTCTTTCAATTGGAGTAATAAGACTTTCAACCTTGTGAAGAAATCTTGAATGTTTTCAAAACTACGTGGATCTAATGAGTTGGGCTCATTTTTAATGATGTGTACTTGCATCTCATCTCGCTTCCTAAATAACGTCTCTAAAGTTATCCAAGCTTGATTTGTAGATGTGCATGCTTCAACATGAAAAAATAATTTTGGAGAAATTAATAAGCATAGGAGACTAAGGGCCTTGTCCATGTAGTTGAAATATTTGTATTTTTCAACTACGGAATTTGGTTCCACCTCTATGGCCATGGCTATCCGATACAAGCCTCTACTTTTGAGTTGAAGTAGAATCCTTGGCTTCCATTCATAATAGTTATATGGTATGAGAATTGCGGAAGTTGGAAACTCCATTCTTTCCAATAGCTCCAATCTTTAGTACTTACATATAGATTGTTTATGCACTTTCTTCCTTGCTCCTGTGGGCTTTTATACTATGTGAAATTGTAGTTAAATGTAAACAGACTGGATATAGTTAGAAAATATTGAACAAAAATTGCAAGGAATGAAGAAGAAAAATTAACAAGGAAAATAATTAATGAATTCTATTCATGCACATAAAAGAAAATTATGAAAGAATGCAATTCAATGGTATATATTCGACATGGCTTAACTAATATAGTAGTGAATCTAGAGAGATGTGAACACTAAAAAAATTGACACCTAGTCCTAGTTAATTGTCCATGCAATCATTAGTTAACTATCTCATGCAAGGGGACATAGTCTAAGTAAACTGGCCATGCAACCAACAATTAATTATCCCATGCAAATAAAGATTGTTTGAGTTAACTGGCCATGTGGTCACTAGTTAACTATCTCATGCAAGTGGAAGTAGTTTTGGTTAATTGAAGTGCAGTTATGTGTATTTTATCTCTAAATCCTTCAATCATGTAGTGGGGATTATTGTTATGAAATCAACTCCCAAAATAGAAGAAAAGAGAGATCAACACCTCAGAAATCAACCACTTTGAGGGGGCGACCTCTTTTACATTACATAAAAGAGAAATTATTGGATGACAGAAATGAAAAAACCTCCTTTCTATATATAGGAGTCCATGGGGTCACAATATAATCCTAGCCTATGTAACAATAATAATTTAAGGGAACAAAAATAATAATATGGGGACTAGAGTGGTACAACAATAACAATAAGGGGGCTACACTAACAACAATAAGGGACTACATTAGTAATATAGGGCCCTAACAAGCCCCTCTCCTTCAAAAAAGTGTTGTCCTCAACGCTTGAGTAGTTCTGGATGCTTTTGTATAAAATTCTCATCCTCCCATGTGGAATCTTCAGTAGGTAAGTTATTCCACTTGATGAGATACTCTGAAATTGATTGATTTCGTAACTCTCGAGTTCTTGTTTTCGTCACTACTTCAGGTTCCAATATGATTTTTCCTTCCTTATCAAGTTCTGGCAATATTTCTTGAACTAGAAGTTTGTCACCTATAACCTTCTTTAAGCATGAAACATGGAAAACTGGGTGCACTCTAGAAGGTGCAGGAAGCTTCAATTTGTATGCCATAGTACCAATATTTTGCAACACCTTGTACGAACCATAGTACTTTGGCGATACTTTATTATCCTTCTTAGCTTGCTTGAGGGACATTTGTTTGTATGGTTGTAGCCGTAAAAATACCCAGTCGCCTACATCAAAACTTCTCTCGCTGCGATGTTGAACTGCCTATTGTTTCATTCGATTCTGTGCCAAATTTAGGTTATCCTTTAAGAGTTGGAAAACTTGTTGTTGATGCTTGATGTCATCTTCCACTGCTTGAACCTTAGAATTTTCTCTTAAATATGATGTGATGGACGATGAATGATATTCAGAAAGTGCCATAAATGGGGTCATTTTTGTTGTAGTGTGGAAGGAAGTGTTATACCACCATTCAGCCAGAGGTAACCTATTGACCCATTGTGTTTTTTAATCAGATACAAAGCAACGAAGGTATCCTTCCAAAAATTTGTTCACTATGTCAGTTTGCCCATCGGATTGAGGATGATAAGATGAGCTATGAGCTAGTTCAATACCAAAACAAGAAAATAATTCCATCCAAGAATTTCCAGTGGAAATGGGATCTCTATCTCTTACACTAATGTTTGGGTTTCCATGTAGCTTTTGAATTGTTTCCATAAATGCAGTAGCAACTGTACTAGCTTTAAATGGATGATATAATGCACAAAAGTGTGCATACTTGGTAAGCCTATCAACTACCACCATGATGACGCTCTTTCCTTTGGACTTAGGTAAACTTGTGATAAAATCCAGTGGATCCTCCTCCCAACATTGATTTGGAATGGATAAAGGTTGTAGCAGACCTGAGGTCTTAATTGTCTCAACTTTATTTTGCTGGAAAACAAAACATTTCGCCAAAAACTTTTGAATATATGATTGAAGGCCATCCCAAAAAAATTCTTTCTTCACCCTGTGGTAAGTTTTTAAAAATCTCGAATGTCCTCCTAAGGGAGAGGTGTGCAATTCCAAAAGAATCATTTGTTTTAGTTGGGAATTCTTACAAAGATATAAGCGATCTTTGTACCATAAGGAATCATTTTTCCAACTAAATGTATCAGATGTAATGGGATCTTGCTGCAACTTTTGAAGGAGTGTCCATACTTCTTCATCATTCATCCATTTCTCCCTTGCTTCGGTTATCCAATCTAGTTGGATAATTGAAATGGCACAAAGAAATGCTTCCACATCTTCATACTTTCTTTAGAGTGCTTATGTAACAACATTTAGCTTCCCTTTTTGTAGATGATTTTAAAGCCATACCCCAACATCTTTGTGACCCATTTTTGCTGCTTTAGTGAAGTTAGTTTTTGTTCCAAAAAGTATTTAAGACTATCATGATTATTTTTTACCTTGAAGTGTCTTCCCATTAGGTAAGGTCGTCATTTCTTTAGGGCATGTAGTATTTCCAACATTTCCTTCTCATAAATAGCTTTCTGTAAATACTTTCCTTTGATTGGACGACTTTCGAAAGCAATGGGCCTTCCTTCTTGCATTAAAACAACACCAATTCCATTTCTTGAGGCATCACATTCCACAATAATGGTTTTTGTGACGTCTTGCGTAGCTAAGACTGGTGCTTGGCACATTTCCTCCTTAAGATGTTCAAAGGCCATAGTCGTTTACGGAGTCCATGAAAATGCATCTTTCTTCAATAATGTTGTCATAGGTGCTACTATTTTCCCATAATTCTTAACAAACTTGCGATAATACCTTGTTAACCCGAGAAATACTAGCAACTGCTTTATGGTTGTGGGGACTTTCCATTCCTTAATGACTTTAATTTTGTTAGGCTCTACCATAACACCCTCTTGAGATATAATATGACCAAAATATTTCACCTCTTGTACTCCAAAGAAACATTTGGAGGCTTTTGCATAGAATTATTTCTCCTCCAATAGTTTGAGCACCCTGTCAACATGTTGAACATCATCCTTCCAAGACATGTTGTAGATTAGTATATCATCAAAAAATACTAACAAAATTTTCCTAAGGAAAGGTTTGAAATGGAATTCATCAACCCTTGAAATGTAGAAGGTGCATTGGTAAGGCCAAAAGGCATGACCAATAATGACCCTCACGAGTTTTAAATGTTGTTTTTGGAATGCCTTCAGTCTTCATTCTAATTTGATGATAACCTGAATGGAGATCCAACTTAGTGAAATAAATTGCTCCATGTAATTCATACAATAATTCATCAATCACAAGAATGAAATTTATCTTTAATAGTGAGCTTATTGAGCTCCCTATAATCCGGACACATGCGCCATGATCCATCCTTCTTGTGCACCAATACTACTGGAGAAGAGAAAGAACTTTGACTAGGTGGAATTATACCAGCCTCTAGCATTTTTGCAATCATACATTTAATGTCGCTCTTTTGGACATAAGTATATATATAAGGCTTGATGTTTGGAGGAACACTTCTTGGAATCAAATGAATAGCATTATCGTGACCACAAATAGGTGGGTGTCCTTTGGGAGTTTCAAACACCTTGGAATGATTGTCCAAGACTTTTTGGAGATCTGGAGAAATAGATGATTTTGATGTTGGAACTTCTAGTGAGCATAATTGTGCAATGTTGCCTCGTTGTTCTTTCTTCAGAAGCATTGTCACGACATTAGAGCTTATTATATTTCTTGCCTTTCTTGTGATACCCCGTAATTCAACTTCCTTTCCTTCAAAAAAAAAAAATCAAGAAAATTTCTTGAAAATTAAAAGCTACCATCTCAAAAGGTTGTAACCATCATACTCCTAGTACAACATCAACACCACCCATTGGAATGTAAAGCATTGGACTATTCAATACATATTCCCCCACGGTTAGCTTGATATTATGGCACTTTGCAGAGAAATTTATAGTTCCTCCATTTGCCGCCATCACATGACACTTTGGCGTTGGGTATAGGAAGCATTTCAATTCCTTGGCTACCTTACAATGAATAAAATTATGGGTACTACCCGAAACAATAAGCACTATTACATTTTTCTTCTTGATATGTCCTTCTATCTTGAGAGTTTGAGTGGTAATTCCTGCCAATGCATTACAGGATATGGTCGGATTCATTTCTTCTTCCTCTAGGGTGGCTTCTTGGTGTATATCCTCTTCTTTTGAAGTTTCTTGTTCCTTTTCTTCCTCCTCTTCACAATCTATGTAAAATAATTTCTTCTCAACACAATTATTACCTTTAGTGTGTTTTTTATCACAGCTATAGCAAAGCCATTTTTCTCTTTTTTCTTCCAATTGTTGTGGTGTCAACCTTGTAGGTTTTCTAGGAGTAGAAACACTTCCATCTTTATAGTTGTGAGTGGTAGGCTTCCTTGTCGCCATAATTTTGCTTTCAATTTTTTTTGCCAACTTGAATGGCTTCTCCAATGTATCAGGTTCCCAAAGTCGAACCTCATGTTGCATGTTATCCTTTAGAGTCCCTATGAAGAAATCAATCCTATGTTCTTGTGGAATATTATTTACCCTTATATTCAATTTTTGGAAGTCCTCAATGTGCTCCATCATTGAACCCTTTTGTTTGAGATTTATCAATTGGCTAAAAAATGTGTTGCTCTTTGTATCCTCATAATGTGTTATCATTTCCTCTACAAAAATTGACCAAGTGACCAGTGGTTTACGAGAATAAAGCCATTGATACCATACAAACTGATTTTGTTCTAAATACAAAGCTGCAACACGTACCTTTTGTGTGTTTTGCGTATTATGGAGCTCAAAGTATTTCTCCATTTGTAGTATCCAAGTTATCAGATCCTTCCCATCAAACTTCCTCATATATATCTTTGGAATATGGTGGGTCTTAAATCCAACATTAGAGTCTATGAAATCATGATTAACATTTCTTTTGTTCTCATCATGAGTTTCCTCTACTACCTTTTCGCCATTAGGAAGCTTTTCTTGTAGCAACTTTGCCAAAACTTACTTCAAACCTTCCATGTCTTTCTTCAAATCTTCCATGTTGCCTTCTATACCAACCATATTATTCCACACCATCCATCTTAGCTTCCATGCCATTCTTCAAACCATCCATATTAGCTTCCATGCCTTTCTTCAAACCTTCCATCTTAGCTTCCATGACTTTATTTAAACCATCCATGTTGCCTTCTATACCATCCATCTTAACTTCCATTTCATTTTTTGTTACTCTTTGCGAGAGCGAAAATTTTTGCACTAGTTCTTGTAATTTTGATATATCATGTTGCACTTCTTCCTATTTATGATTCATAGTAGAGCCTTATAAGGGCTTAATGGGTGTTGAATTCTTCTTAGGTGGCATTTTAGAACCGAATATTGATATCTATGCTTCAATATGCCCTTGGAATCACTTCAAACTGATTTTTGAAACAAGACTTATGCAATTTAAGAAAAAAATACACACTTTTTTCTTGCCTTTGTGGAGCTCGATATTGAACCTAATGTATCTCGGTAATTTCGGATCCCTAATATTTTATCTTCGGTCCTTTAGTAGCCCTCTGAATCTTCTTTCCAATGCCACAGGTCATACCTGATTGAAGCAGTGAAACCCTAGAATCCAAAGCTCAGATACCAAATGATAGTTAACCAGCTCCTAAAATAGAAGAAAAGAGAGATCAACACCTTAGAAATCAACCACTTCGAGGGGGGAAACTCCTTTACATTACATAAATGAACAATTATTGGATGAAATGAATGAAAAAACCTCATTTCTACATACAGGAGTCCACGGGGTCACAATATAATCCTACCTGACCTAGCAATAATAATGTAAGGGCACTATAATAACAATATGGGGACTACATGGGTACAATAATAACAATAAGGGGGATGCACTAACAACAATAAGCCGACTACATTAGTAATATAGCTCCTTAACAATTATTCTTACCTTTTTATCTTGCACCTTGTTTTTATTTCATGATATTTTAGATTTTTTCAGGCCACTTTTGCTTATATAGAAGTTTACAAACATGCCACATACTACAAAATTCAAGCAAAGCTCTTGATCAATGTCGGTTCCAATTTCAAGGCGCTTGTCATCTCTCACGATCACTTTTTCATATTTTATGTGACCTTTAAAATTCCCCTCTCCATGTACAAGAAAATCATGTCATACAACTATTTCCCTTTTGCATACCATCGGAACAACCTAGTAATGCCCCCTCTCATTAGCCATTACGCCTTTATTACTCTAATGCCACTATCTGTAACAATTTGAATTTCTATGTTTTTTTTGTTTCATTGTTCACGAAAGTCTAAATATTCGTTAGCCTCTTTGTAAACTCTATTGGCCACCACTCTTACATTGTGGCTCTATTCTCCATTGGGATTACACTCTCTTAGAATCTGACAACAAGTAATTAAAAGAAAATATAAAAATCAAAACTCAGTTAGGTAAATTTTTGGGGGTTAGTCTATAGGTGTTGGTATATGAAAGTGGCGGTATTTCCTATAACAAATGTAACAATGCACCAAGATAGTTATATCAATGAAGTTTTATTGTAAAATACTTTTTCATTAACAAGATACCTTACTTTTCCTAGTGGATGTTTTTGTTAGAAATTAAATAATATAGCAATGAAATGAAAATATTAGAAACATGGAAAAGCATAAAACACGAGAAACATAAATATACGTGGTTCATCCAATTTGGGATACATCCATTGAGAAATAACTAGTCCTTTATTTTATATTATCCAACAAAATGAAGGATTACAAGCTACAATGCATCTGTTGTAGCTTCCTCTTCGCTCTCATAGAATATCCTCTCTTTATCTCATATAAAATAGTACACAAACACAATAAAATTCCTTCATATAAACTGGGGGTTTCCTTCTAGAGAAAAAAAAACCCTAAATTAATATAACTTTTGTTGTTATATGATTAACCTAATGAATGGCTCAGGTTCACTATGAAATTACAATATTTTACAAGGAAACTTTTTGAGGCGCTTACCTCAAACCCCTGCTAGGGAGGGTAAGTGCCCTCAGACCCCTCATCAAGGACTAGGATCCAAACGCTTTTGAAACAAGACCTCTGAATTATAAGGACATTACTATATTTTAGACATGCATGAAATAAAAGGAATTTAATTTATTTGAGCTTTGGATGTTAGAGGTCATAAAGTTACAAGTCAAGGTGGAGCACTCAAGTAGTCCAAGGGTGCTTTAGTTGGATGAAAGGCTACAAACACGGGAAATATTTGTAAGTTGGATGGAAGTACTCATATCAATGAAGTAACAATGGTATCTGACGAGGCAATTAAATCCACTTGGTTATTGCATCAATGATAGTGTCAAAGTAGTGAGAAAGGACTTCAAGTACTAATAAATTTCAAATTACTTTCAAATATAAAGTCTCTGAATATAAATTTTCTGTAAACATTGTATATTCAAAAAGTAGTGTAGACATAATTTTGAAGAAGGTAGTCCTTAATAAAGATATTTTTTATTATATCCATTCAAGTGTTTGGCATCTATCCCCTATAGTGTCTTTTGGAGGATCATAATATTTTGTAACATTCATTAATGATTTCTCTAGAAAAGTGTGGGTTTGTATTGAAAAGGAAAGCTGATGTGTTTAATACATTTAAATAATTTAGAGTAATTGTAGAAAAGAGCACTGATAGAATAGTCAAATGTTTAAGAATGGATAACAAAAGTAAGTTCACTTTACAATTTGAAAAATGTTACAAAAAAATTAGGATTGTAAGACACAACACTATCGTATATACCCCCCAACAAAATGGCATAATAGAACACATGAACAAGACTCTTCTAGAAAGAGAAAGGAGCATGCTCAACAATGCCAGTTTGCAACAAGAACTATGGGAAAAAGTAATCACTACTACTCATTATCTTGTAAATTGATCACGATAAGTTGCAGTAAATTGTAAAATCCCTGAAAATATATGGATAGGTTGTTGGGAAAAATATATCCTTAATTACCGACATTAAATTATTGAATTGAATTCATAGACTTAGAGATGCAAGAAAAGTACATGTGGGATTAAACCTCTAATATATCCTAATATAATTTCGGCAACTTCTAATGGGAATTAACAAATAAATAACATAGAAATAAAGAAAGATTGAATTCTAGAAATTAACACTATGGAATGTCACTAAGTCAGAGGAAAATTAGTGCTATAAGGCTTTCAGTCGAATATTTCATAGAAGGGTTTGAACATTCGTGTAACTTTGTGGGAGTACATTCCTGTTGTATTGATGTTCCTTGATTACCATTTCTGATATTTGATCTTCCTTATGCTACAAATCAAAGGGATGTGATGGCATTAGAGACAAGCAAAGTAATTTGAAAATGAAATTCTAAACTCAACAAACTAATACACTTAAAATAGAAATTGAAAACATTGCAAATCAAACAAACTTACAATATAAGCTAAACAATAGAGGCAGAATGTTATCCAAGATTAATGGGCCCTTCCCAGCATGACTAATGCTTCCAAGAATGATCATATCAGGCTAAAGTGATGCACCAAAATTCAGGAACAAGCAACATTCATTGATAAAAGATCAACAAGTTTGTTTACAAGAGGGAAACAAGGAATCTTGTAGCCAAAATGAATCCCCCCTAATCAGCTACCATTTAACCAAACATATCACAAAATGAATCATTAGCATCCTCATCTATGTTGTAAGTCTAAGTAGTTACACAATAGGAGCATTGGGGTGGAACAAAACCAAATCCCCAATCTCAAATTTGCCTAACTGTGGAAGACAATCTAGATAACATCCAAGAAAAATTGGGTAATTTTCTCCCTAAGATTCAATAAGGTACAACAAATCATTTACATACTTTTAAAATAGGTGTGATCCATTCCTCAAACTGATTTATACAACTGATTTAATGTTTTCTTCAAATTTGGGGATTGTTTGTGAATCTAGGCGAATTTGTGCATTTTAGGTAGGTTAGTGTTAAAGAACCAAACATATCTCTCAAACCATGATGAATTTTGGAAAAAATCCTGCGTGGAACCCAAATTTCCATAATGGGAACAAAACCCATGCGAAATTTTTAAATTCTCCCTCATTATCTTTGAAATTGTGACGGAAGTTGATTTTTTAGAAATTTAGAAATTTAGCATTTTTAAGCGTTTGAGCTTCACATGTGCCGCCTAGGTGCAATTTGAACAACATAGATTTATTTTGGCACCTTATCCTTCAAATCCCATGTGGCAAAAATTCTTCTAGAATAGAATAAATTTTTTAAACACGATCGAGTACCAAAAATGAATTGCTGGTACATGAACTAGGATAAAGAAATTCATTAGCAAAATGAACATAAAAAATCACTTGATTTATTATAATTAGGAACTAATAAAAATAAGCAAATTTTACCTATAAATGCGTGCCAAAGGGTTTTGGCTTCAAAGGGGTATAAATGTATGATAAGATACGCAACAAAAGTTATGAGGATAGGATATGAGTGGCAAAAGGCCAAATGAGTTGTTGAAAAAGGGGACAAATTGGGAGCCAGACATAGGTCATCCCTATGATTATTCAAATTTAAAAAAATTTGGTTGTGAAGTTTATGCTCTTACTCGTAAGGATCGTTGTTATAAGTTAGACTCTAAATAGATTAAATATATATTGTTTGTTATTATGATGTAGATAAGGGATAGAATGTGGGATATTACTGCCCACAAAATCATAGCCAGTCGATATGTAATATTTGATGAACCCTTTGATTGAATTGTATAATGTGGAAGTTGAGTTTAAACAAGAACAAGTACCAATAAATCAACAATTCAGTTGGAGACCCAAAAATCTATAGACATAAGGAAGTAAGAAGAAAATTTTGATGATAAAGAAGTCATAGATGCTTAAGATATTCAAGAAAATAAAGGTAATTACAAAAACAGCACTGACAAGATCTACAAGGGAGACAAATCCTCTTATATGGTATACTAATTTTATTTCATCTATTGCTTTGGTTACCGATTATTGGGAGCCTTCTTGTTATCAGAAAGACATAGACAATATCAATAATGTTAAATGGAAGGGAGAAATGAGAGCAGAGATATATTCATTGGAACTTGGGACTTGGTAGAGCGGAAGTACCGCGATACCATGGTTCACTCCTTTGGAACTAGAGTTAGAACCGGAGTTCAACAAGCCATAACTACTGGATAATATTTATTGCATGGTTGCATGTGATATGGTTTGTATCACTGTCGGAGTTGCGATTTAAAACCATCGAAAACTTATAACAAATGCCACGGGTAATGTAATCTGAGACATGTGAACAAACGTTTGGGCCGCTGGCGGTCCTTCCCCCCCCATGTGCCATGTTTATAAAACATAAATAGTGTTGCCGCACTATAGGGGTAAGAAATACGTTGTAGCCCGGATGGTAGAGACCCTTGTGCACGCGTCGGAGGTCGCGGGGTCGAACCCCCTAGACCCCAAACCATAATTTTGATCAATTGTCTAGGGGACACACGTGGCCAGCCTCCGAGCTGGCCACGTGTCACCCATCCAACGAGCCATAAAAACAAACGTACACATCCATCCCAATAAAACACGTACATCTCCATCCAACGGTCCAGAAACAACCAAGTGTCACGATCTGATTGGATTTGAGAAAAGGGAATATTCCCAGTATATGCCACCTGCTGACTGTCCTGCATGCTGACTAGGCATCCCAGTCACTCCTGTCAAATTTTTTTTAGTTGTTTAGGAAAACGAACAGAACACGATATCTTCCTCATACAACATCGGTTTTTCGAATCGTTCGTGACACCGAAATCACAACGACGAGACCTATCTGGTCGCTTAGGTTCGGTACAGTTTAGAGCACTTTCAATTTTGAGCAAAACACATGATCTCCTAATCACACCTCCCCATTGGGAAGCTTTTGGACCCCAAAAGACTTTAATTACCTGTTCAGACGATGAGGGTACAACTTCCTCACCTTTTCAACTTCCATCCACCTTACCTTACTAGGTTTGCTACCCTTGAGCCCAATTCGAAGATAATCGCCACTTCCCCTCTTAGAAGTGCGTGTCCTCCTCTCAAGGATGGTATCCTCCTTGAGCTCATCCAGAAATTCTGGCGAGAAATCTTCTATAGATGGCAGTTGAACATCACTCCCTTGATCATCAATCAAAGGACGCTGATACAAACGTAAATTTTCCACATTGACAACAGAATACATTTGCATATATGAAGGCAAGTCAAGTTGAAATGCATTATTATCAACTTGTTTGATGATGTTGAATGGACCATAGCGAATGGGCTTGAGCTTTTTACCTTCTCCTTGCATCATTTCTTTGCTTATGTGCAACCATACTTCATCTCCTTCTTGAAACTTGTGATCAACTCTATGTTTGTCATGCCTCTCCTTGTATTTTGTTTACTCTTCTCAAGTTTTTCTTGAACTTGTTGATGAATATTCTGAATTTGATCAATGAAATTTCGAGCCTTGTCAATATCACTATGCCCATCAATTGCAACATCCTTCTCAAAGATGAAGTCTAATGGTGATTTCGGCAAATACCCAAAGCAGGCTTCAAAAGGTGAAGTATTTGTAGAAGAGTGCTTTGCCCGGTTGTAAGCGTGCTGAATGTAATGCAGTTGTTCATCCAACAACTTGGGATGTTTGCTGCAATATCCTCTCAATATATGCACAATGGTTCTGTTCACAACCTCGGTTTGGCCATCAGTTTGCGGATGAAAAGCACTACTCTTTTTCAACTTTTTGTCCATCATCTTCCAAAGATTGGACCAAAACTTCCCAATGAACCTGGAATCCTTGTCATTAACAACAGAAGCTGGCAATCCATAATGAACCCATACATGTTGAAAATAAAGTTCAGCAGTTTGTTCAACAACAATGGTTTTATTACATGGCATAAGTATATACATTTTACTGAATCTATCCACAACTACATAAAGTTAATCATGTTGTTTTCTTGACATAGGTAGACCTCCAACAAAGTCCATCGAGACACTCTCCCATGGCCTTGATGGTACCAGTAGTGGCGTGTACAACCCAAGCTTCCTATTGCTAGGCTTGCTTGTTGCACACATAGAACAACCTCTTATAAAACGTGACACACTATCTATCATGAGAGGTCAATATCAATACCTCTGTAGATGCGGCACTGTTTTGCTTACCCCAAAGTGTCCAGCAATACGAGACAAATGAGCCTCTCTCATGACACTAAGTCTCTATCCTTGTGGTATACACAACGTACGCAAATGTAACAACAAATTATTATGCACGTGATAATCATTTTCCTCAATTTGATTCCCTTCACTCAAACTAGCATACACATCTTGAAAATCAGCATCATATGCATATTGTTCTATGTAACTCTCATGTACAATAGAATCATTTTTAAGTAAAGTAGAAGCACTTATAATTGGCCTTGAAAGTATATCAACAACTTTATTGAAAATACCTTTCTTGTACCTTATAATCAAGTGAAACTATTGAAGAAATCCCATCCACCTGAAATGTCATGATTGCTGCAATTTTGTTTGTGACTGCAAGTACTGTAATGGTTGGTGATCAGTATGTATAATCGTCTCTTTACCCATCAAGCAGTGTTTCCACTTCCTGACACTTTGTACCAATGCATACAGGTCTTTTTCATATGTACGATAATTAGTTACAACACCATTGAATGTTTTAGAATGAAAAGTGATAGGCTTACCATGATACAAAAGTATTGTGCCCATGGCATAATCACTAGCATCGGTTTGTATCTCGAATGGCTGTCTCAAATTTGGTAATGCAAGGACTGAAGCTGAACTGATCTTGTCTTTTAAAGCTTCAAAAGCTTGCTTCTGTTTGCATCCCCATTGGAAGCCTTTCTTTACACTTGTCACCGCATGCATAGGAGTTGCTATGGAAGAAAAGTTAGCAATAAACTTTCTCCAATACTGAGCTGCGCCTAAGAAACTTCTTACCTCGGTTACTATTTTGGGAGTGGGCCAATTCACAATGGCTTCCACTTTAGAAGGATCAATTCTCAACTCGCCTCCTCCTAAAATGTGTCCCAAATAAACCAGAGAAGTCTTTCCAAATTCACACTTTGACATCTTAAGAAATAATTGTTCTTTCTTCAAAACATCAAGCACTCTTTTCACATGCAAGACACATTCTTCTTTTGTTTTGTTGAAAATAAGTATATCATATAAATACACAATCACAAAGTCATCAGGAAATGGATGCAAAACATTATCCCTAACACGCATGAAAGTCGCCAGTGCATTACACAAACCAAACAACATAACTAACCACTCAAAGAGTCCTTGTTCGGTTTTAAATGCAGCCTTCCATATATCACTTTCTACAATTATTACTTGATGATATCCACTTCGTAAATCTAACTGAGTGAAAAACTTTTCTTCTTTCAGCTGACCTAACAAATCATCTATGCTTGGGAGTGGGTATCGATTCTTTACCGTTATCTTGTTCAAATCTCTGAAGTCTACACACATGCACCAAATCCCATCTTTCTTAGGAATCAAGACTATGGGTGAACCACATGGCGAAGTGCTTGGCCTTCTCAGTCCCTTGTCCAACATGTCCTTGATTTGTCTCTTTATTTCAACATTCTCCATTATCGACATGCGATACATTCCGATGTTTGGAAGAAGACAATCTTGTTGCAACTGAATCTCATGTTGAATCTCCCTTTTTGGAGGCAATCCTGTTGGCTCCTGAAACATCGCATGATGTGCATATAAATCTCACTTCAACTTAGGATCACAATCCTCAAGCGATTCATTATTAACGTCAGCTTTAGGCTTAATCATTAGAAGAACAAAATTCTTACTTGAATTCACCCTTATCTTTTGAGGTCTTCTCTTTGTTTTTCCCCTTAAAATGTTTCTTCCTACTCTCATCAGTAATGTTTTTCCCTCTAACTTCTAGATGTGTGGCCTGAACACAAACTTCATCTAGACTTGTAGGGTTAAACATGAGAATAGTATGTTTTAGGTAGCTATGTAAGCCTCCTATGTACCTGAGCAAAGTATCTTGGCTCTGCAAATCTATCCCTAATAAGAGAGCTCTTCTCCTAAATTCTTGGGTGTATTCTTGTACATTTTGTCCTTTCAATTGTCTAAAATTTTGCCAGATCATTATGGCTTTGTGCATGTGAGCTAATGGATAAAACTAATGTTTTATTGCAGTAATGAAATCAATCCATGATAGAATAATCTTACCATGCTTCTTAATCTCCTCCTTTGTCTTGGCTTCCCACTAAACAAGAGCTGCACCTTCCATTCTCAATGAAGCTAGTTGGATTTTGGTATCATCATCATGAAGGTTCTGGATTCTCAAATAGACCTCCAATTTCCTAATCCAATTATCAAGCTTTTTTTCATTGACTTCACCATTAAACATTGGCAATTCAAACGTAACACAAGTTTTATAAAAAGGACTTTTACCAGTGTTCTTTGACTTTTGTGGTTGATGTACTGAAGATGAAGTAGAGGCTGATGAGGATGAATATGAGGGTGATGATGGTGACTTTCCAGTGTCTCCATTTCCTCCATTGGACTTCTTTGATTTATCTTCATCATTGTGACCTCCTGATGATCCCTGACCTTCCTTGTGAAGTTTGGATCCTTCTCCTTCTAGTCTCTCATTCCTTTCTTGATAAAGAACTCTCACCATTTCAGTCATGTCAAGGAATTCTTTCCTAAACACTCTTTCTTCTTCTTTGGGATCCACCTCTTCATGTATTTCTCCTTCTCTAGGAGGCATGCTTAATGCTACTTCTGCTTCTTTTAAAGGTGAAATAGGTGGTGGAGGATGTGGCAATCTTGCCCTCCTTTGTTGTGGCTCCCTTTGAGAACCTCTTGCTTTCACCAATTTGCCTTCTCCTCTCTTAAGCTTGAGCCTAGTAAGCATGTAAACCCTTGCAAACAGTTAAACAATATTTGTACACAAAAACACCAGAGATTCAACTCTAGCACTGATACCAACATGATGTGAAAGGAGTGTATTAGTTTGTTGTGCTAAGTGTCCTTTCAGTAATAAAATCATGTACAATTTGTCTCCATTTTGTTTGCTTAAGGAATGAGTATTTTAACCATGAAACATAGATGAATTTGTGAGTTTTATGCATGAAAATAAGTCTAAATAACGTTGTACAATAGTGTATAACAGAGAAATAACATCATTCATAAGTTTTACACAGCAGTCATGATGAAGCAGTTCACCCCTCTTGGGCTACATCTGCTGGTCCAACTCCCAATGTCATGTCCCTCTTTGTCATTATGCTCAAAATTGCAAATACATGTATTTACAAGCCTATAATGGTTGTTTTCTCTTCACCCAAATTGGTCGAAAATTGTCCTCCCAAAGCTTTTTCCCAATAACTCCTACAAAACCTCCACTAAAGTGGAGACTGCACTTAACTGTTGCTAAAAATGGCAAAAACTCTGAAAATTGGTGGGCGCTCTAATTTTCTGCCAGATCTAACCGCCAGTTTTAAATGTTACATGGTTAAGGGGGAGGGGGTGGCAACATGCCAACCCTGAAACCCCCGCGGTTAGTCTAACCGCCAAGCGGAACTACCGCAATAGCGTGGTTCACTCCTTTGGAACTAGAGTTAGAATTGGAGTTAAACAAGTCGTAACTGCCGGATAATATTTATTGCATGGTTGCATGTGATATGGTTTGTATCGCCGCCAGAGTTACGGTTTAATACCATCAAAAACTTATAACAAATGTCGCGGGTAATGTAATCTGTGACATGTGAACAAACGTTTGGGCCGCCAATGGTTCCCCCCCCCCCCTCCCCCATGTGCCATGTTTATAAAACATAAATAGTGATGGCGCACTATAGGGGTAAGCAATATGTTGTAGCTCGGATGGTAGAGACCTTTGTGTACGTGCTGAAGGTCGCAGGGTGGAACACCCTGGACCCCAAACCATAATTTTGATCAACTGTCCAGGGAACACGTCGCAGCCTCCGGGCTGGCCACGTGTCAGCCATCCAACGAGCCATAAAAACAAATGTACACATCCATCCAACGACCCAAATAAAACACGTACATCTCCATCCAACGGTTCAGAAACAACCAAGTGTCACGATCTGATTGGATTTGAGAAAAGGGAATATTCCCAGTATATGCCACTTGCTGACTGTACCTGCATGCTGACTGGGCATCCTTGTCACTCCTATCACAAAAATTTTAGCTGTTTAGGAAAACAAACAAAACACAATATCTTCCTCATACAACATCAGTTTTTCGAACTGTTCGCGGTGCCACAATCCCAACGACGAGATGTATCTGGTCGCTCAAGTTCGGTACAGTGTCAAGCACTTTCAATTTTGAGAAAAATAGGTGATCTCCTAATCACTTATCCTTAACAACCAATAGAAAAGATGAGTTGTTGACCTTTCTATTTTGTTACAATGTAGAATTTGAAGTGAAAATCAAGGTTCACAGGAAGTGTTTACATCTTTGGTTGGAGCATTTTCCTTTAGTGACAATGCAAACTATGAAGCACAAATCAATGTTCACAGGAATTGTTTACGGTGTTTCATGGAGGAGCCCAATTGGAAACCCAATACCATAACATGGTTTATACACCAATGAAAAGTCAAGCACATAATCGACTGACATCATCTCTATCTATTAATGGTATCCACGATTGTAGTGACAAGAACTCAACCAAATCTACCTCAAACTTAGCACTCATGCATATATCATTTCTACCTCGTGACAAATTTGATGATAAGTACATAGTGATACAATATAAACACTGTGTCACTTTTAAAGTCAATCCAACACATTATGGGATTCACCAACACTCAATCTACATTACACAAGGAATATCCAAAACTTATCCATAAGGGATCTACCTTTTCTACTAGCAAATCCAACAGATCCACATTTCACCATGAAGTGTAGATTTATGAATGTGCTTGTAGATCCAACAAATTATAGATATGAATATGAGGTTATATATCCATGTTTACGGATGCATGCTTAATGCCAAAGGCACATGCTTAGAACTTCATCAACATTATGTAAAATAATATATGTGAGAGTGTCTCTAAACCAACATCAAAAAATGACTTAGTCCACTCTCACTATAGAGTAGGTATACAATGTTCTGATAGAAAATATTAGAACTGAGTCCACCTAAAGGGATCATAATAAACGCATAGAAAAATTATTGGATAGAGAGAAAGTAAAACAACAATAAGAGTGCACATATATGGAAATAAGAGATTGACCATGTAAACTCAAACCATAATCTTACTCTTATTGGGAAAGATGTTTCCATGAACCGTGGCCAATTTGGCCAACTTAGAACAACGTTGGTCAGTTCAATTATCTTTAAATGGAGTACATCAAGACTTTAAATAGGCTTCATCCTATTTGTACCATGCGAAAAAATCATGGAATCGTAAACCACCAATAAGAATCCTATCAATAACTATTTAAGATAATCTTAACTACTTTATGACTGACCCAAGATTAACCCAATAAAAAATACAAGACTTAATCCATTAATATTAAGAAACTTTGAAAAATATTCAATTAAATTTTGGATGTGTGTTCAAACTCCACTAATACTCTCTCTCTCTGAGAGAGAGAGAGAGAGAGAGACTATGGAATGGAAATTCATGTTTTTAATATGGATAGATCCACCAAAGTGGAGGAACCATCTCAATCAATGGAGCAATGTATACCATCTCAAAAAGGTTTACTAAAATGGGTCATCAATACACTTGAAAGTATTTATCCTAATGAGGTTGGAAAGACAAGAATGAGAGGCTCAACTAAATAAGATCAAGGTGATGTAATTCATATTTAGGTGTTGTGGATGAAATGGATGTTTTATATGATTGCAAATTTAATTTATCTATTTACTTTGAATGAACATTCTTTGAATAAGTTCCTTTTCTTGATTAGTGGAAATAAGCCATGAAAAAGGTGTATGATGTTATCATTAAGATTCAGACATGGAAGTTGGTGGACCCTCCATTTCAAACTAAATTATTTGCACATAAAGAAGGTATCGATGAGGAGTACACTTTTGCATTTACAACAGAACCAGATACTATGTGTACTCGATTTACCCTAGCAACACAGACTCAGATGGAAAGTTCATAAATGGATGTGAATATTGCTTTATTGAATGGATATTTGAAATAGAATGTCTTCATGTCTAAATGAGAGGTTTTGTTGTGTAGGGAAAATAATAGAAAATATGTAAGCTCATCAAATAGTTGCATATCCTTAAACAAGCACACCAAAGATAATATCAAAAGCTAATTGAGAATCTTTTTAAATTAAATTTTAAACACTTTAATCTTCATGATGCAACTCTATTTGTCAAGTAAGTTGGTAAAACTGATGTATATCTTATAGTGTATGTAGACTATTTGTGGATAACATAGAACATTAAAAGCTATATTGCATCCATAAAAAAAGAGTTGAAAAAAGGCTATGAGATGACAGGTTTGGGACATCCTCACTATTGCATAGGCATTTAAGTGACTCAAAATCCAAAGTACATATTCATATCCCAAAATAAGTACATTGGAAAATTGTTGAATAGGTTCCATAGTTGGGTGTAACCCCTTCTCTACTCCAATAGAATGGAATTTCAAGCTCATATCACAAAAGAAGGTAATGAATTTGAGGATGCAACCAAGTACATATAGTTTGTGCAAAGACTTATCTAAATTATGCCCACCAGACCAGATATTTCATTCATTGTTCTTATTCTTTCCAGGTTTATGCCAAAACATTGTGAGCGACATTAGTTCTTTTGAAAAATACTTGAAGGGAACTCAAGACTTTAGAGTCAAATATTATAAGGTGGATGACATCAACCGGATTGGATATTCTTATTCAAACTTTGATTGGGATAAATAAAATGGAGTGCCAAATTCAGGGTATCTCATGAGTCTTGGATAGTACGTATATCTTGGAGATCACATAAACAATTAATTCCAACATATTACACAACAGAGGTAAAATAGATTCTGGTTGCAAAAGAAACATTGGAGATTTTGTGGCTTAGAAAAATATTTGAAGATTTGCAAGAGAAACATGAGAATTATACTCCTCTTCTAGTTGACCATACTTCTGCATTCAAGTTGGCTAAGAATCTGAAGTTCTATTATAGAACCAAGCAAACCAGCAAAAATTACCATATATGATATGATTTGATATGATGTATAGGTCAAGAAAATTCATTTGATACAGTGGGTGAGAAAATTGTAAACACCTTCATCAAAGTGCTTAGAAGAGAAAAGTTTGAAAAGTTTAAAAAAATGTTTGGATTCACAGACACCTTTTAGTTGAAAGTAAAAATATCATATACCTAAACCATATAGATTAAAGTAATTACAAATATTCTTATAAATACAAATATATAGATTAAAGTAATTACAGATATTCTTATAAATACAAATATATAGATTAAAGTAATTACAGATATTCTTATAAATACAATTATAAACGGATGTAAAGAATCATAAGTGAATATGAAAAGAAAGTCCAAGTTTTTGAAAGGTGAAACCAATAGTCACCTCCTCCGTAAAGAATCATAAGTGAATATGAAAAAGAAATTCCAAGTTTTTGAAAGGTGAAACCAATAGTCACCTCCTCCTCAAGTAAGACGTTATTTTTCAACCTCACACATTATATAGTCTTTTTTTTGTTGTAAGCTTAGGTGATTCCTTCTATTTTCTATTAATAAATTCGGGCAAAAGATACAAAACTAGACCTCAACCTGCCCGCAGGAAACTAGGTATTTTGGCCATCGAAGTTCAAAGTATGTCAACCAAAACATAAAGAGTCTTAACAGTCTAAACCATATCTGCCGATACTGAATATCTAAGTCTAGAGACAACAGCGTATACAAAAAGTATTAACCACTAAAAAGAAAGAAAGACATTGGATCAAAAAAGCCTTAATCTTCCTCAGATTCGACAGGCGCTGGATCTTTGGCTGTAGCCCCTGGTAAATCAATTGTAACCTGTTGCATAGCCTTAATTTCCTTCTCCAACCTTCCAAGCCTCGCATATTGATGCAATTGACAAAGATTAATTTCTTGAATGTTCCTATTAATATCTGCCAAGGTTGATTCTAGCTTTGTCTGAGCTATGGACATAACTGCCTTGGCTAACAAACATTTGATTAACCAATAAGTTCTGACAGATTGTTGAAACAGATTCGACCCCGAATGTGCCTAGGGTTAGTAATGACAGCCTGCATATCCTCAAGAGCCATATCATCTTCCATATCTATGTTATTTAGAACCTCAGTTTCCCATCCATAAATATGGGAACGAACTGAATTTGGAATATCTGACATAAAAGTTTGAACCAATGGTTCAAGATGTTGCTGGGTCGAATTTCTGCCTCTTTTTTGTTGCATGTCAGAAGAAGGCTGCTTACCTTTTCCCCCTGCAGGCTTCCTTCCTCTTTTAACCATTTTTAAGAGACCTAACAAATCTGCTAAAACTACCATCCAAACAACAACACCAGTAAGCTTCTTAGAAAAAATGCAAGCCAGAGACCGAAGAGCAATTCCATCTCCCAAAATAGTCACTGTGAGAAAGATAAGAGGTAAACAAACAGAGTGGACACTATTACATCTGAACGGGTTACAAAAAGACTGAAGTGCAACCCACTGTCTAAAATTACTACCAAAAACCCAAATATCATAACCAGTATAGCAATCTTGTATGGGAAAATGACAATTCAAAGCCCTAAAAATAGAATTGCAAAGATTAAAGGGGAGGCAAATAAGTTTTTTCTTGCGAATCCCCAACAAGGCCCGAAAGTTTGCAAGCAACAGAGCCAGGGCCAGACCATACCAATTCTGATTTTCAAAAGGAAAATAATTAACGGAAAGAGCAATACATCTAAAACCTAAGACCCAAACACTAGCATTAAACCTTTTTACGAACCCTTCACTGAGATGCAACAACCCAAAATTGAAGGAGAATGCAAATACCATAATTCTATCAATACCAAGATCAAACGGGAGAAACAAAGACCTTGACAAAGTTGCAGACATAGATTTAGAAGGAAGACCAGAAACCTGTTGAGGAAAAAGGAGAAAACAAGCAACTTCCTGAACCTTTTGCATGTATTCATACCAGAACCGAGCAAACTTCCATTCCCACAAATCTTCTAAGAAAACCATTACGAAAATGCGTAGACAACTGTAGAGCAAAGTTTGGAGCTGAGAGGGTAAGAACGAGGATACATACCACTTATGTACCTGAGCCGTTCCCCTGAAACCTGCCTGGTAAGTGTTGGAAATATTGTCATTGATCACAAAGAAGGCAAAGAACAGCGAAGGCAGAGGTAGAGGTCGAGCAGCAGAAGGCAGAGGCAAAGGAGGCAGCGCTGAAGCAAAGACAGGTAAAGGAAGCAGCGAATACAATGGAGGTAGCAAAGAAGAAAATGAAGGTGGAGGCAGCTAATATAATAGAGGCAGAACCGTTATCAGAGGCAGAGGTCGAGCAACAGAAGGTAGAGGCAGAGTTCGAGCAGCGCTGTAGCAGAAACAGGCAAAAGACAGCAGAACAGAGACAGACAAAAGAAAAAGTAAGCAGGGCAAAGGAGACAGGCGGAAGAACACTGCTAAAATGTAACAGTGGAATATGGAGGCAGTAAAACGGTCGAGCAGTGGAGACAGAGGCAGCGAATACAGAGGCAGTGAAGCGGTCGAGCGGCAGAACCGTTATCACAGCAGTAAAGGCAGAGGCAGAGTCGTGGAGGCAGAGGTAGAGACGTTAGCACAACAGAGGCACAAAAAATTCCGGGAATCGCTTAACCCCAGGCGGAAGGATACATAAAACAAATTTCGGGAATCGTATAACCCAAAGCAGCAAAATATATATATACAAATCTCATTCCGGGAATCGTTACCCACACAGGAGTATACATACAACGCATTACATATTCGGCGCCTTATACACAAAGGTTCAAAGCATAATATTAAATGATATGGAGCGCTTTATTATCAGAACCCAAGTACCTTATATGGTGGGACCCTTCCCAATCGCATCGAATTTAAGCAAGGCATCGGAACATGCAACAGAAAGTTGCGATTGCGATTGAAGACTGGACCCGATGGGTGTATGAATTATGATTCAAATGTATTTGAAGTCCGGCATAATCACATCGGATCAGTGTAATCGCCTCGGAGATTATAAGAGCATCGGAACATCACAACATAAAATTGCGATTGCGATTAATCGCAATTGGAGCAGGAGTGGTCAATAGCATCTGAGTACTCGAAGTCGCGATTGTGATCAATCGCAATCGAAGAAATCGCAACAATGATCAATCGCAATCGGAGAAATCGCAACAGTGACCAATCGCAATCGGAGTTAAAGCGGAGCATCGGGACATGCAAATGGAATTTGCGATTGCGATTAATCGTATCGCATCAGAGTAATCGCAATCAGAGCTTCGGAATATTGGAATGTTGGTACATTCAAATGGAAATTGCGATTGCGATCAATCGTAATCGGAAGAAGTCAAGTATAGCATTGGAAAGCGTGGCAAGTGGGCCCGGATATATGACATTCTATTGATTATAGTGGAAGTGGTAGTGTATATGTTAAAACTTTATATAAGCTCGCCAAGAATTGAAATTACGATATATATATATATAAGGCACTGTTATAAAACGTTGTGGCGATTATATTGAAATATGCCGCGTGGTCTGTGGACCCATGGGCCTCGGCTCAAGGTGGAGGGCGATTCTCTATTTAAAACAATTGGGATGTATGTATGTTCCGCTTGCGGAACTTCCACATCAACAAGACACTTGCTACGTGAAAAGAGCTAGAATTTGCCCAGATTTAACGCCAGCTATTACATATTTATATAAAATGCACTGATATAAAAGGCACAGGTACACGTATGTAACAGTTACACCAGAGCAGAGGAAAGAAGAGCAAACAGAGTTGAAAAGAGACAAAACACAGTCACAGAAAGGACAGACACAGTCAAAGAAAGGACATACGCGCAGCGAGCCAAAAGAGGCTGAATGAGCGAGCTAGAGTTTTCGTTATATGTGAATGTAAACATTGTAATTGAATTTTTATTGTTTGTGATGCATTGGCAAGTCTCCGGAAGAGAGCAAATATCCCACTGTAATATTAACATAAGTACCTACAGTTATATTTATTGAATGAAAAAAAAAGGGGAATGAGAAGACAGAAGCCAAAGAGTCATGACTGTTCACTCCAAATTCTTTGTGAAATACAAACAGTCATGTGAGGAAATCTATAAATAATATCATCTTGATATGCAAAGTGAGGTTAGAGAGAGTAAATCTAGAGAAGGCAGAGTACAGAAGAGTGAGGCGGAGAAGATTAAGAAAAGAAGAGCAGAAAGAGAAGCTACAGAACAGAGCTGATATCTGAGGTAAATCAACATAAATTGAGGGAGTTGGAGCTTCCCTATCAAGTTGCATCTTGATAGCTGTTAGTTGTCGCTGACTGAGGTTGGAGCCTCCTGTAGGTTGGTGCCTACAGAAAATCGAAGGGAGTTGGTGCTTCCTTGCAAGTTGTAGCTTGCAGAATTGAGGATAGAGCCTTCTGTAGGTTGGTGCCTACATAAAACAGTGGTGAGAGGGAGTTGGAGCTTGCCTTTGCTTCACAACAATAATAAGTTGTGGTTTTCTCCCTTTATGGGTTTCCACTTACATCTACTGTCTCTGTGTGTGTTTCTTATGTGTTGATGTGATTCTTTCAATCTGCTTAATTGTTTGTTGCTCTCAACATAAGTGTGGTGTCACATTAATTTAATATTGGCTGCAACATTTTAAGATTGTTCACAAATTAAGCTGTAAATAAATTTGGTGAAAATTTTGAAAAGCTTATGTATGTATTAAACTAATTCACCCCCCCCCCTCTCAGTTTAATTAAAGATTCAACAATTGGTATCAGAGCGGGTTCCTTTGTGCAAGTCTAACAACTGAAAGGAGATCCTAGGTTCCCAAGATGGCTAGTAAAGAAGGATGCTCAACCAATAAAGCCCCTTTCTTCACTGGTGAAAATTATGCTTTCTGGAAAATCAGAATGAGAACATACATAATGTCTCTAGGAATAGAAGTCTGGGCTGCTGTGGAATTAGGATATGCCCCGAAGGCAACTGACACAGAGAAAGAAACAAAACCAGATTTTGTGGCTAACGCAAAAGCCATGAATGCCATTCTGAATGGATTGTGTGAGCCAGAGTTTATTAAAGTAATGCACAAAGACTCTGCCAAAGAAATATGGGATACTCTTGAGAAATACATGAGGGAGACAAGAAAGTAAAGACTGCCAAACTTCAAGTCTATAGAGCCCAGTTTGAGAACTTAAGAATGAATGATGATGAAGACATTGCCAGTTTCTTCCTAAAAGCTGCAGAAATTATTAACAATATGAAAGCTCTTGGAAAAAAAATGCCAGAAAGTATAATTGTACAAAAGATTCTAAGATCTCTTTCATCCAGATTTAATCCAAAGGTGTCTGCAATAATAGAAACAGCTGATTGGGAGACCTTGACCATGAACCAGCTACTTGGAAATCTAACAGCCTATGAAATGAGGCTCCCACAGAAAAAGCCAAGTACGAGGGAAGCAGCTTTTAAAACAGAAAAGAAGAAAGAAGAAGAGGGAGACATATGCTCATGCTCGGATGAAGAAGGGGCAACGTTTGTCAAGAAATTGGATAGAGGCTCAGGTAAATACAAAGGTAAACTCCCCTTCAAATGCTTTAACTGTGGAAGAGTGGAACACTATGTTGCTAAGTGTCCTCACAAGAAAGTAAGGAATCAGACTCAAGAGTCAGAGAAAAACAAATCAAAGAACTGGCAGAAAGGAAAGAAGTTCAGCAGAAAATCCTTCTATGCTCAACAAGACAGCAGTACATCTGAAGATTCAGATGAACCCTCAAGTGAAGAAGGAACCTCCAAATTCTTATTGATGGCCATAGAAGAACTTGAAGGTCTCCTACTAGAAGATGAAGAAGAAGAAGGGGAAGTCGACCTTGAGGGGGAGCTAAGAAGTGCTCTGGAAGAGATTGACAGACTCAAACTGAAATGCAGAAAACAAAAGGACATTCTTCTCAAGTATGTAAGAGAAGAACAAAACTCAGAAGTCCTCATGCAGCTGAAGGTAGAACTTGAAGAAGCCAGGAAGATAGAAGACATGTTACTTCAGCAAATCAAGGATAAAACCCGAGAACAAGAGAAACTGGAAGAAGAAATAGTATGTCTCAGGAAGAAAATAGAAAATGCTCAAAGGAAAGTGGTTATAAACTCTTCTCAAACAACAAGCTCTAGTAAGTTGAGTGAAATTCTGGTTGCTCAAAGATCCCCAATGATAAAAACAGGAATAGGCTATGAAGGATAGTCGAGTAAATGCAAAGAAAAGGAAAACAAAAATATAATTTTTGTAAAAGCAAAGAAGACTGATGAATTAGCCCAGACAATTCCTACAAAAGAAGAAACATGTAATAAGGATGACAGAGATCAGAAGAAATCTCTAGTAACAAAGAATGCAATAAATACTAAGATGACAGAAAAAGAATCATATGCCCCTAAGTATGTCAAATTTGGAAGCCATCAAGGGAGATTCTTCCCTCCTATGAAGAATGCCACCTGTTATGTCTGCCACAAGCCAGGACACATTGCTGCATATTGTTATGCAAGGAGGAGTAATTCAAACCTGCAAAAGATGCAAACAGTGAAGAGATTGTCTCAAACAAACAAATGGAGAAAACAACCTTACATCAGGAATGCAAATAATTTCTATGGTTATTGTTTTTATTGTAAGGAATTTGGCCATAAAATTATTGAATGTAGAAACTATGGACAAAGATTGATGTTCAACACCTCAAGGAGGTTTATGAATCAAAGAAATTTTGTTCATACTCACAATTCTGCAAAAACTATGATCAAATGCTGTATATGCAATCAAGTTGGACATATACCTTCCAAATGTTCTTTGAAAGGATGTGATTCATCAACTCACAAAAGATACCAAACAAAAGGATGTCTCCAATGGATAAAGAAGGAGAATAAGTGTGACTTAGCTCTAACTGCTCAAGACCTGAAAAGTCAGTGGTACCTGGACAGTGGCTGCTCAAAACACATGACTAGAGACAAAAGCAATTTTATAACTCTTGATGAAAAGAAATATGGTAATGTTACTTTTGGCAATGATAAATCAGGCAAGATCAAGGGAAAAGGATCAGTCAGCATAGACAATGGCAGAGGAAAGGCTCAAGATGTATTATTTGTAGATGGGCTGAAAGCGAATTTACTAAGTGTTAGTCAGATGTGTGACAAAGGCTGCGAAGTTCTCTTTAGGGCACAAGATTGTGAAGTTAGATCAAGCACCACAGGTAAGACTCTGCTCAAAGGAGTTCGAACAGAGAGTAATGTTTACATTGTGAAAGAGGAAGATGAAGCATGTCATCTTAGCAAACTAGAAGAGTCATGGTTATGGCATAAAATATTGGGACATCTCAGCTTCGATCACATCATCAGACTAAGAAAGAAGAAAGCTGTCAAAGACATGCCAGAAATAAAGAAGCCATCTAATACCATATGCAAATCTTGTCAATTGGGTAAACAAACTCGCACATCCTTTAAGGCCAAAGAGGAGTTATCAACAAGAAGACCACTTCAGCTTATGCACATGGATCTGTGTGGACCTGCAAGAACTAAAACACCAAGTGGAGAATCCTACTTCATGCTGATAATAGAGGATTTCTCCAAAATGACATGGGTTGCTTTTCTCAAGAATAAATCGGAAGCTCTGGACAAATTCAAAATATTCAAAGCATTAGCAGAAAATCAGACAGGATGCAAACTAAAATGCATCAGATCGGACAGAGGAGGTGAATTCACAGATTATGACTTTGCAGATCTATGCAATGAATATGGCATAAAACAACAATCTACTATTGCAGGGACACCTCAGCAGAATGGAGTAGCAAAGAGACAAAACAGATCTGTTCAACAAATAGCCAGAGCCATGATGCAGGAGAATAATATTCCACAAACCTTCTGGGCAGAAGCAGTACACACAGCAGTGCATATTCTGAACAAAGCCCACTTAAGGCCAAGCAGTGACAAGACTCCCTATGAACTATGGCATGGGAAACCTGCTTCAATTAAACATTTTAGAATCTTTGGAAGCAAGTGTTACATAAGGAATAATGATGAAAATCTTGGGAAATTTGATGCAAGAGCAGATGAAGGGATATTTCTAGGATATGCATCCAAAAGTAAAGGGTACAGGTGCTACAACAAGACTCTTCGGAAAATTGTTGAATGTATTGATGTGAGATTTGATGAAGAACTTCCAAACAATACAAGAAATACAGACTGCAGCAGTCCATCAGAAAACCATGAAGAAGAAGACCAGAATGATGATGAAATAAGCAAGACAACAGAAGATGCAGAACTGGGCTCGAAAGCCCCCTCAAGATACACTCAGAAGAATCATCCTGAAGATTAGATCATAGGAGACAAGAAAGCAGGGGTCCAGACAAGAAGGCAGCTAACAGAACAAACATAAGAGGTATACATAGCCATGTTGTCACAAATAGAGCCAAAGAAATTTGAAGAAGCCAGCAAGGACAAGTCTTGGGTGAATGCTATGAATGAAGAATTGGACCAAATTGAGAAAAATAATACCTGGGAACTAGTGCCTAGACCCATTGAGAAAAATGTCATAGGCTCAAAATGGGTATTCAAAAACAAAATGAATGAAGAAGGACACGTAATCAGGAATAAAGCCAGACTTGTCTGTAAGGGATACTCACAAATTGAAGGACTGGATTACGATGAAACATTTGCCCCTGTAGCCAGAATGGAAGCTATCAGAATGTTTCTGGCATTTGCTTGCTACCAAAACTTCAAAGTATATCAAATGGATGTAAAATCTGCATTACTGAATGGAGACTTGGAAGAAGAAGTCTACATGGAACAACCAGAAGGCTTCTCATTGACAGACAAAGAAGACTATGTGTGCAGACTGAACAAGGCCCTATATGGACTGAAACAGGCTCCTCGTGCTTGGTACTCAAGACTGGATAAATATTTGCAAAAACATGGTTTTAAGAGAGGTGGAGTAGACAACAATCTATATATAAAAGCCCATGAAAATGAACTCTTGATTGTTGTAGTATATGTTGATGACATTATGTTTGGAAGCAATAGAGAAGAACTAGCAAAAGGGTTTGCTGATGAAATGAATACAGAGTTTGAAATGTCGATGATTGGAGAGCTCAGTTTCTACCTGGGACTGCAAATTCAGCAAAAGAACACAGGTACATTCATCTCTCAAGAAAAATACTTTAAAAGAAATGCTGAAAAAATTCAAAATGGAGGACTGCAAACTTGTGACAACCCCCATGATCACGGGATGCAAGCTGTGTGCTGATGATGGGTCTGTAGATGTAGATCAAAAACTCTACGGATCCATGATAGGAAGCCTGCTTTATTTGACAACATCAAGACCAGACATCATGCTAGCAGTAGGACTAGTGGCTAGATATCAAGCAGCGCCTAAACAAAATCACCTTCTTGCAGTCAAAAGAATATTCAGATATCTACAAGGAACAACAAAATATGGACTTTGGTATCCTAAAGGCAAAAGCTTCACCTTGACAGCATACATAGATGCAAATTGGGCCAGCTGTGTGGATGATAGAAAGAGTACAAGTGGAGGTGCATTCTATCTAGGAGAAAGTCTGGTGGCATGGTTAAGCAAGAAACAAACATCTATCTCCCTGTCTACAGCTGAAGCAGAATATATAGCAGCAACAGCATGTTGTACACAAGTCATTTGGATGAAGCAGACTCTTCAAGACATGAAGGTAAGCATTAATGAACCTATCTCAATCAAATGTGATAATACAAGCGCTATAAGTATAATCCTATGCTTCCTCAAAAACTAAGCATATCCCAATCAAGTATCATTTTCTCCGAGAACAAGTGGCTCAGAAGATAGTAAAGCTGGAGTATGTGCCAACAAAAGAACAGAAAGCTGATATATTTACCAAACCTCTTGCTAGAGAATCATTTCAATATTTGAGAGATAAATTAGGGGTAGTATCTGCAGATACTACTCTCTAATATGAAGAGAAAGCACAGTCTCAGGGGGAGAACAGAAACGAAAATATCAATCCTAAAGGAAATCAGCAAGCAAGGGAAGCATAAAACAGGTCCACAAGATCAAAGAGCTATAAGATAATATTCTCAGTATTATCAGCATTCAGCATGAAAAAGGTCAGTAGCAGAGCAAAAATAACATTAACTTGCTTACACCTAAAGTAGTATATTGAGCGTTGAAGCAATATCTTCCTCTATATATATAATTGCATGCCTTCCTGAAGTCGGTACATGTATATCTCCAAGGCCTTTTTTCTTAATATCAGTTACAAAACTGTGTGAATGCTGTTTGCTGAGTTTTCAATCAAACATCTTGAATATGCTTTTGCGGAAATTCACTCTGATAGAACAGTCAAAATATCTGAAGAATAAAGGAATAACTTTGATTACCATCTAAATAAAACTGCACGGTTGATAAGTAAAACTGACCAAAACATTGAAGGGTTTGTTTTGAAAAGACATTATACAAAAAGGAAAGTCAGTTGGCTTCTAATATTGAAAGATATTGCCCATTCTTACAATGAGCTGTAAGCTCTGGTTTGATTCATTGTTTACAACAGCAACAAGGACCTTTCAGTCGTTAAATGCATCATCCTTGTCTGCAATCTAGCACAGATTACAAAAAACAGGCACTACAGATGAAACACAACTATAAAACATATATTGGCTCACTATATCAGACAGAGACAAAACGTATATTCAAGTTCAATAATCCTTAAAGTGTTCTCTCAACAAGTCCTGTACAACAGTCTGGAGCAGCAGGGTACAGAGACAGAAAATGGTGGTCTAAACACAAATCAAAGAAAGGAAATGCAACGACAGAGCCTATACGGAGAAATGAGGCGTCGTCCTTTGCCATTGATGTCAAAGGGGGAGGAAGAGCAAGCAACAAAAGAAAGGATTCTAACAGGAAAACAGAGGAAGTGTATTGCCATCAATGCGCCATCAATGCCAAAGGGCGGCTGGAAATATTGTCGTGATGTGAAAGAGAGAGCCAGGCGCAACGAAGGCGGCGGAGGTCGAGCAACGGAAAGCGAGGAGGCAAGGGCGGCGGCGGGCGGCCCAGGCAAAGAGCCAGCGAATACAATGGAGGTAGCAAAGAAGCAAATGAAGGCAGAGGCAGCGAATATAATAGAGGCAGAACCGTTATCAGAGGCAGAGGTCGAGCAGTAGAAGGCAGAGGCAGAGGTCGATTAGCACTGTAGCAGAAAAAAGCAAAAGACAGCAGAACAGAGATAGACAAAAGAAAAAGTAAGCAGGGCAAAGGAGACAGGCGGAAGAACACTGCTAAAATGTAACAGTCGAATATGGAGGCAGTAAAACGGTCGAGCCGTGGAGACGGAGGCAGCGGAAGATGAGCGATGAAGCGATCGAGCGGCGGAACAGATATCCCACGGCGGTAAAGGCGGGCGGTCGTGGAGGCGGGACGGAGAGACGTTGGCACAACGAGAAGCATAGAAAATTGGGGTGGCTTCACTCCAGCGGCGAAGGATACATAAAACAGAATTAGGAGATCGTGTAACCCAAAGCACGCAAAAGTATATATATACAAATCTCGTGCCGAAGATAATTATAACGGGGAGTATACATACAACGCATTACGCAATAGGCGCCTTATACACAAAAGGTTCAAAACGTAATAAATGATATGGAGCGCTTATTATCGGAACCGAAGTACTTGTATATGGTGGGACCCTTCCCAATCGCATCGGATTTAAGCAAGGCATCGGAACATGCAACAGAAAGTTGCGATTGCGATTGAAGACCGGACCCGATGGATGTATGAATTATGATTCAAGTGTATTTGAAGTCCGGCATAATCGCATCGGATCAGTCTAATCGCCTCGGGCACAAGCATTCGGAACATCGCGAAAAAATTGGAATTGCGATTAATGAGCGGGCGAGAGTAGTCAATAACGCCGGAGTACTCGGGCGCGATTGCGATCAATCGCAATCGGGAGAAATCTGTGATGATCGATCGCAATCGGAAGGAGAAATCGCAACGATGACCAATCGCGATCGGAGTTAAAGCGGACATCGGGACATGCAAATGGAATTTGCGATTGCGATTGTGTGTCATATCGATGTGCGCAATCGAGCTTCGGAATATTGGAATGTTGGTACACTAAATGGAAATTGCGATTGCGATCGAATTGCAAACGGAAGAAGTCAAGTATAGCATCGGAAAGCGTGGCAAGTGGGCTCGGATATATGACATTCTATTGATTATAGTGGAAGTGGCAGTGTATATGTTAAAACTTTATATAAGCTCGCCAAGAATTGAAATTACGATATATATATATATATATATATATATATATATATATATATATAAGGCGCTGTTATAAAACGTTGTGGCGATTATATTGAAATATGCTGCGTAGTCTGTGGACCCACGGGCCTCGGCTCAAGGTGGAGGGCGATTCTTTATTTAAAACAATTGGGATGTATGTATGTTCCGCTTGCGGAACTTCCACATCAACAAGACACTTGCTGCGTGAAAAGAGCTGAAATTTGCCCAGATTTAACACCAGCTATTACATATTTATATAAAATGCACTGATATAAAAGGCACAGGTATACGTATGCAACAGTTACACCACAACAGAGGAAAGAAGAGCAAACCGAGCTGAAAAGAGACAAAACACAGTCACAGAAAGGACAGACACAGTCAAAGAAAAGACATACGCGCAGCGAGCCAAAAGAGGCTGAATGAGTGAGCTGGAGTTTTCATTATATGTGAATGTAAACATTGTAATTGAATTTTTTATTGTTTGTGATGCATTGGCAAGTCTCCGGAAGAGAGAAAATATCCCACTATAATATTAACATAAGCACCTACAGTTATATTTGTTGAATGAAAAAAAAAAAGGGGAATGAGAAGACAAAAGCCAAAGAGCCATGACTATTCACTCCAAATTCTTTATGAAATACAAACAGTCATGTGAGGAACTCTATATATAATATCACATTGATATGCACAAAACAAGGTTAGAGAGAGAGCAAATATAGAGAAGGCGAGGAGTACGGACGAGTGAGGCGAGAGAAGATTAAGAAGAAAGAGCGGGAAAAGAGAAGCTACGGAGAACGGGGAGCTAATATACGAGGTAAATTTTAAAAATTCGGTTGATAAATTGAGGAAGTTGGAGCTTCCCTATCAAGTTGCAGCTTGATAGCTGTCAGTTGTAGCTGACTGAGGTTGGAGCCTCCTGTAGGTTGGTGCCTGCAGAAAATTGAAGGGAGTTGGTGCTTCCTTGCAAGTTGTAGCTTGCATAATTGAGGATAGAGCCTCCTCTAGGTTGGTGCCTGCAGAAAACAGTGGTGAGAGGGAGTTGGAGCTTGCCTTTGCATCACAACAATAATAAGTTGTGGTTTTCTCCCTTTATGGGTTTCCACTTACATATGCTGTCTGTGTGTGTGTTTCTTATGTGTTGATGTGATTCTTTCAATCTACTTAATTGTTTGCTGCTCTCAACATAAGTGTGGTGTCACATTAATTTAATATTGGCTGCAACATTTTAAGACTGTTCACAAATAAAGCTGTAAATAAATTTGCTGAAAATTTTGAAAAGCTTATGTATGTATTAAACTGATTCACCACCCCCTCTCAGTTTAATTAAAGATTCAACAGTAAGAACCTCTCCAAGCATTGCCAACTTCACAATACAACCTTAGAACAAAACAACAAAGAATAACTTGCCGTTTACCCTTACTTTTCTTAACCCCGCACTGCTGGCGCTTTTTCCAAAACTCTGCTGACATCCCTGCTAGTCAATCCAGCTGGAGCCTCCGAAGTGTACAATGCATTAATGAAGGTTGGTGCCGGAGGTCCCGTCAATTGTAACATCTCGGCGGTTGCATGCTACCACCACGTGGTGACCGTCCTCCCCACGCGTCACCCGAAGGTCACAGTGATATTGGGTAAGCCCCTCTTTACTTCTACCACACCCCAATCGGGGTTCACACATTATAGTCATAAACGATTTTGTAAGATAAATAAAATAATTCATCATGTCGAATCATTATATCCATGAGAAACCCAAGAAATCTTTTGTCCATATCGATGCACGTAAGCAATGTCATCATGCTCATTACGTCTTGCATCAGCGTAAACTTTGAATTAGTGATATGCTTAAAGATTCTTTTACGGAAACACAAAATTAAAGTTGACATATTTAGAATATCCAACAAAAATGCATTTTTCACTCTTAGGTTCTAAGGCTTTATGTTTCGCATTTAGAATATGGGCCCAAGCATCACTTCCAAAAACACGAAAGTGACTTACATATGTTTGATTGAGCTCCAGGCTTCTTCTGGAGTTATATTCCTTAAAACCTTAGTAGGAGTGCGATTTACTATGTAATTTGCACAGTTAATTGCTTCTGCCCAACAATTGAGATCAAGTCCTTTAGATTGAAGCATACAATTAGCCATTTCTTTTAAGGTGTGATTCTTCCTGTTAGCTACACTATTTTTTTCTGGAGTATATGGAACAATATGTTGCAATTGAATTCCATGCTTAGTGAAAAAGTTGATAAATTTGTTGTTAACATATTCTCCTCCATTATCTGATCTTAACTCAAGAATTTGATGTCCAGATTGTTTCTCAACAAAGGCCTTAAAGGCCAAGAACATGTTAAAAACTTCAGTCTTGAGTTTTAAGAAGTATACCCAAGTGCGTCTGGAAAAATCATCAATGAAAGTTAAGAAGTACTTGCAACTAGAGAAAGAAACAACATGAAGTAGACAACATAAATCACTGTGTACAAGCTGCAAAGGGGCTGAAGCGTTGCCGCGGAAGGCGTTGAAGGCGTTGAAGACGTTCGACTAGAACTTGTGCGTGGAAGCCGCAATATCTCAGCTAAGTGATTTCCCAAATACTTCCTGTTAACTTGCTCTCTTATTGTCTGCAAAACTTTCTGTGCAATGGATTCATCTTCTCGCTCTATGGGTCGTTTTGGTTCTAAACACTTTGATGATTTAGAAAATGAAGAACAGTTACGCTCTGGTTTAGAGTCTCTTTGTATTACTTCTGACGCTCCTGCAAATTCTGCATGTTTAAATTTAGAAGAAACTAATCCTTCTGAAGCCTGGAAACTTCCTAATGTTTCTCCTTCTGATGTATATAAAGGCATCTCTCCTTTTCAATTTAAAGCTTTGAGTCAGATCAAAATCAAAGAAAATTCTATTCACACCGAATTGAATTTAAATGCCATGATGACTGTTCCTTTGCTAGAACAGAAACATATTCAAGCTGCTTTAAAGTCTGGTTACAAGTATGTCCATCTGGGGATGGTGAGAGTAGGCCTAAATGCTCTGCACATAAAAGGTCAAACGACATTTGTTTTCTCGGCCTTGCTTGATAATCGATGGACATCTTTCTCAAAAGCCCTCATTGGTGGTATCAAGACTACTCTGTCCGATGGCCCTGTCCAATATGATGTTTTCCCAGATTTTTCTGTTGCCCTTGATGATCCAAACATTCTGAAATGTCTCACTTTGGGTGTTCAAACCCAAGGATATGAAGATTTTGATACCAAGTCTAAAAATTTGACTATTTTTTATATTACCTGTGTTCAGTTTTATAACACAACTATTCCAGCTGTGTTGCATGCTCCTGAACAAGGATTTGGTACTGTCACTTTAATCCAGTATGATTCTTCTTGCAATCCTGTCGCCCTAGTATCAGTCTCCAAGAGATCACTTACCCCTCTAGATGAATGGGTAACTAATTGGAAACGCAATACCAGAAAGCCAATTGCAATTGCCCAATCTATTATCTCTGAGTCTGATGACCAAGTCGTCACTAGATTTCCAAGAAGAAGAACAGTTGAGCATGGTGAATCCTCTACCTCTTCTTTGGTTCCAACTATTTCACAAACTCAGCCCACATCTTCAAAGGAACCTATGATTTTAGTTGATCCAGACATTTATGCTAAACTAAAAGCATGGTTTGCTGAACCTCCTATGATTTCTCCGTCTGCATCTGTACAATATGTAAATCCTCCAGTTTTAGCATCAGTCTGTGATCACCCTCATTGTTCAAAAACCCATTGTCAATTCTCCTCAGATCCTCCTCAGCCTCATGGAAAATCATCTGATCAATCCAGGAGGATAAATATGATTAAGTTTGTTCCTTCTTCAGATTCTTCAGAACAAACTTACAAGCAGGTTACATTTTTTAATGTACATGAAGATCTCCTTGTACAGTCTGTTTCACCGACTACATCCCGTGGTTTAGGTTTTGTTGATCCTTCAGCTATTCCTTCTTACAGACGAAATCCAATTGATAAAATTCCAAAGTCTGTTGAAATTCCTTCTGATTCAGAAATTATTGCATTTCTGAAAATATTCAAAGGCATAGGGCCTTATGATCCAGAAGATCCTTGGAAAAAGAAGATGTTCAACTGGGACATCTACACTCATGAAAAGGAACATTTGTATATACAAGAGGTAAAACTTCTGGATAAGAAGGATAGGAAAGAATTTAATTGTCAAAATGATTCTGAATGGAAAGCTTGGATGCAAGCTAACAATCAGTGGATATCGTTTTATGAATGGTACTATCCTTCAATAAATCAAATTGAGGACTCTTTGATCAAACAATTCCGAACTGAAGCCAAGCAAAAAAGGATCAAACAGTCTGATGAATATGTTGATTCTCGGTTGGAACAACATCCTGTTGTTATTCCATCTCCATTACAATTGCCAGTATTTTCTCCTAAAGTACAGTATATGCTATCCAAGCCCAATTTGCCTAAGTCCTTGATAGCAGTTAGAACTAAAGGGGAAAATCTGATTAGAGAAGTTTTCTTGCGGTTTAATGTAAACATGATAAGAACAGGAACACCCAGCAAGCATAAATGGGAACTTCTTGATGGTTCAATGTTTGAAACAGATACAGAATTTCCTCCTTGGAGAAATTTTGTAATCAGACAACAAGATGGCAAGATGTATAAGTTACTTCCATCTCATTTTGATGAATCATCATTATCTGTTAGGGAATCAATTGCTGCAACCAACTGGACGAATTTGGCAATTTCCAGTTTGGAAAAATATTTGAAGAAAGAATTCTCCTCTATGAATGAAGCTAATTCAGAGATAAAACTGATGATTGGAAGAGTCTTGCAAAAACAAGACTATAATACTACTTGTCTGAATGAGAGTATCAAGGTACTCACAGAGAATGATCAGGCTATTGCCCAAAGTCTTGATAGACTTACCCTAACCACAGACAAGAAGATCCATGAAGCTGCAGTAGCTCATGGTAAGGAATTGGTCAAGGTAAACTCTAACCTTGACATAATCAAGAAACAGGTCTATAATGTCTCCAATGGAATTGAATCGTTAAAGAAACGTCCTAGCACTGGTTCAGAGGCTTATAAATCCTCCACTTTGTTCTCAGATCCTAAGGTGTCGTTGCCCTACACTATCACATCTTCTGTTGAAAGTCTAATAAAGGCACCTAGTACTATCAGTTTCCCTCCTGCGGATGTTACTTATAACTATTCTCCTTTTGCTAATCCCAGTTTCTTTGGTAAAGCACAAAAGGATATAGATACTCGTGCAGTCCGTCTGTCTGAATTCCTTCAAGGGTTTGATAAAGAATCTGAAACTCCAAAAGATGAACCAGAAACAAGTCTTCATAAGATTGATGCTCCAGAACTTGAGGAACTGGAGACGTGTAAATAATTTTTCTCTTGAAGATAAAGTACAATTAGGTATTGATCTAGATGAAACTCAAGTTCATGCTACTTCCTCTAGATCTAGATCAGAGTCTACATGGAATCCTGCTCCTGACCGTAGAGACCTTATGAAAGCTGAATATCATAAAGATTGGTCTGCTAATTCTACTTACTCTTGGAACATAGACAATTGTACAGAAGCTGAAGTTATGTCTGTGTTACATTCCATGATAGTTTGTTATAGAACATATCTTGCTGATGATATTGGTCCCATTAATGCAACCAGAAGAATAATTGGTGGGTTTGAAGGCACCCTTGATTCCTGGTTGAAAGCAGAAACTTTGAAAGATCCTACTCTTATCACACAATGGGAACAATCAGTTATTTTGAATGCTGATGGTAGTACTTATATGGATCCAACAACTCATCTTCCTGTAAATAATATGATCGGTTGTCTTCTCTATGGTATTCAAGTAAATTTCATTGGGTTTCCTCAAATCACTAATGAAATCACTACTATCACTCTCTTGGCTATGAAGTTGCATAATATGCAACATTTTGATGAGTACTTCAATGAGTATCTACATCGGCTCCATTCTTTATCTCCAGATTTAATACTTGAGCCTAAATGGAAAGAGATTTTTGTCTCCTCTCTTTCTCATTGGGTTTCTTCGGCTATTGTGAACAAGCTCCCTGGCAAGATGGGAGATTATAAGTTTGGTGTTATCAGACAAGCTGTAAAAGCTGTCATTGTAGAGCTTTGCTCTCAGATGAAAATTTCCCGTGCTGCTACCAATCCAAAAAAACCTCATGGTTATCAACACCTATGCAAGCAGTGGCATCTTGGCAAAGCTGGAAATTCAGAGGGGCGTAGACGGCATCGCAAACACAAATATAAGCATGCCAAAAAGAATTCCCAGCATTCCCAGAAAAAACATTTCAAAAGAAAGCCTTATAAACATACAGAAATATTTTCAAAAGATAAAGAAATTATCTGTTACAACTGCAATGAAAAAGGACATACCTCCAATAATTGTCCTAAGAAAAAGAAAGACAAAGGGAAGAAGAAAGTTTCATATAGAAATAAAAAAGGCAAAGTAAATTTCTTTGATCTTCCTAGCAGTTGTGATGAACTTCTGACATCTGAATCTGATTCAGATAATGATTTGAACATTGTATATTCTGATGAATCATTTGATGAAGAAATTTGCAAAGATCCTCACTGTACTGAATGCAGAGAATGCGATTGCAGTGATCCAGATATTTGCAGTTGCAATACTGTAAATATGATGAAGACAGATGGAGATGAAGATGAAACAAGCAGGAATTACTTTACGCAGATGATAGTTGCTACTGATCCTCAAATTAAGGAAATGTACAAGACACTTTTGATGAATCATTTGAAGTAGTCTCCTTCGAAACCAAAGGATCAGCCAAATAAAGGGTATGTTCCTCCAGCATCTTTATTCTCAGTTGAAGCTCTAACTAGGCAATTTAGAAATGAAGATTTTGGTGAAGATTTGCCACAGACATTGCCTAGCATTCATCAAGCAATCAAAGAGCTTAGAAAAACTGTGAAAGAAAATAAAAGGTTATGCCTAGAAAACCATAGAGAATTAAATGTGAAATTTATGGGCATAAATCAAGCTTCCACATCACAGAATCCTATTATGTCTGGTAAGGTTGAGAATTGGACATTTCATGGTAATCCTATCTCAGAACAAATTAATAGACCAGATAAAAATATTGAGAGAGAAGATTCTGATGATGACACAGAAAGAACTGGTTTGGGATGCAATATATTTAACAGAGATGTTATGTATTGTGTCAAGATGAAGGTAAAAATCGGATCTCAGTATGAGTATTGGAAAGTTTTGATGGATACTGGTTCCCGGTTAAATATTGTCAACAATACTGTTGTAAGTACTCATTTAAGAAGACCAACATCATGTCCTAGAGTCACTACTGCAAGCGGTGACATTACAACAGTATCAGAAGTAGAAGTAGATGTATTTCTAACAGAAGAAATAGGAGTACATCTTGTTTGTCCTATTGTTCCAGGTATGGATTGTGCAATGTATCTTGGAACACCATTCTTTCAGAACTTCGAGAAGCATGGCGCAAAGTTGGATTAGGCAAGTCAAAGGTATGGATACTTTGTGAGCTTGCATAACAAAGAAATATTCTTTCCTTTTATTAATTCCAACTCACCTAATAGACTGAAAAGGATTGAAAGAATGGAGAATCTCCTTGCAAAGATGGAAGCAAAAAAGGAGATTTTGAAAACAGAAGAATTGTTGGATAATGGAAAATATGCCAGAGAGATAGCAGAAATCACTGCTAAATTCAAAGAATGTTGCTCAGATGATCCGAATGCATTCTGGCATATTAAAAAACAAGAAGTTGAATTGCCACTAAAGAAAGATTTCAGTGGTAAACTAAGAAGGTCAGCAGCAATCCCCATGAATGCAGAACAAATGAAGCTATGCAGAGAAGAAATCAAGGATTTGTTGCAGAAAGGATTGATCAGAAAAAGTAAGAGCCCTATTGCTTGCTTTGCATTTTATGTGAATAAACATTCAGAGATTGCCAGAGGTAAGCCAAGGTTAGTCGTAAATTATAAGCCTTTGAATAATATTCTTGATTATGATGCTTATCCTCTTCCTAAACCTTCAATGATACTTGCTCAAATTTCAAAGTCCAAGATCTTTTCAAAGTTCGATCTTAAGTCAGGATTTTGGCAAATAGGCATTAAAGAAGAAGATAAGTGGAAAACAACCTTTTCTGTCCCACAGGGTCATTATGAGTGGAATATCATGCCCTTTGGATTGATAAATGCACCCTCTGCATTTCGAAGGATAATGGATGAAACCTTTGAAGGGATGGATGAATTTTTGAAGAAATATATTGATGATATTTTAATTCACTCAGACAATATTCCTGAACACATTAAACATCTCAGGATATTTTTGAAGAGAGTAAAAGAAATGGGTATAGTTTTGTCTGAGTCAAAAATGAAACTTTTCAGATCCATGATTGATTTCTTGGGATGTAATATCCAATATGGATCTTATGGAGTAATTCAAATAAGTCTCAATTTTGTTGATCATTTTCTTGATGAAATACTAGACAAAACCCAGCTTCAGAGATTTTTGGGTAGTCTTAACTACATTTCTAAATTTCTGCAACATTGTGCTCATGATAGAAAATTGTTGAATCAAAGATTGCAGAAGGATCCCATTCCTTGGAATAAGGAATGCACTGAAGCAGTTCGCAGAATCAAAGAAAGAGTCAGGAAAATACAGCCACTCTCTCCAATACAAGAAGATTGGGAGAAAGTAATAATGACTGATGCTAGCAAGATTGGATGGGGAGCAGTTCTGTGCCAAGTCAATCCAGGTAATAAAAAAGATATTGAAATCTGTCAATATGCATCAGGTTTTTGGTCTAAGAATCAATTAAATTGGGCAAGTCAGAAGAAAGAACTTAGGGCTGTATGCTTAGGCATAGCTAAGTTCAAAGATTTTATCATTTATACCAAGTTCACAGTCAAAACAGATTGTAAAGAATTACAATATGCTATTCAGAAATGTGAATTTGAGGATGCAGCTATGGTTCGCTGGGTCATGCAGTTGAGCCAATATAATTTTGATATTGAATTTGTTGAAGGAAAGAAGAATAGCTTCGCTGACATGTTGAGCAGAGAGTTCTTAACAAATAATTCCATACTGTCACTTTCCTGCAATTTTATCAGAAGAAATGAAGAAAGTGTTCAGATTGAGACACCAAGTGGATGGATTACATATGAATATGAAACACATCTAATGGATCGTGATGAAGCTTGGTTTCCTATCAAGGAAATCTGACACAGAGATGGCATTCCATATTTATGGAATGAGAGACTTCAGTCTGAAATGAACAGAGAAGCAGAGGAAGCATTGGAATATTTAGTCCATATAGGCAGTATTTCATATATTATGGAAAGTCTTGATGATGATGAAGATGAAATACAGAGTTGTGAAATCACTATCAGAAGATTTGACAATTGTAATCATAGACAAGACTATGATCCAGACCGCCAGAGAGAATGCTTCTACACAGGTATGAATATGCAAAATTATGCCTCTAACCTTTTTTATTATGTGCAGTTCTCTTTCATCTTTGATGGATGGTCCGTAGAGCAAATGGAAAGAGAAGACCCCACTCCTGATTGGTTTTTAGAATGGTGGAAAATATACGGGCTATCAGCTTTGATCACTAAGTCGTATTCTTTAAGCATGCTAAAAATCTATGGCTTTAGTGAACCTCGTGCCCATCAGTCAGGCATCTTTTACAAATCAGTACAGCATATTGCCGACATAGAGGACCTCCACTTCTATCATGGAGTTAAAAGATGTGGCCATGTACGCTGGTTCGTCACGAATATCTACAAAGTAATATTGATCAGTACAAATTATGATGACACCCAGCCAGATTATGAAGATTTTCATGAAAGAGTAAATCCAGAACAAAATCCTTTCGAAAATCTAAACTTCCTATCACCTCCAGACAACAATCCTTTTCATCAGTGGGAATCTGAAAAAGAAGTGCGTGTACAATACTTCTCATATCACTTGATTGAAAGGTTTCGGTACCAGCACTACTCTCATCCACAAATAGAGAATTATGTGCTATGATTATGTATAGTCTTTCCAACCGACGTTGGTGTTGGACAGGTTTCCGTGGGATTCCCTGACCCAAATATCTCCACTGTGTAAGATATCTTGTACAATTATGCTTCCAACTAGGCTTTCGTGGGTTCTCCTTGTCTAAAGAATCTCCACTATGTAAATTTGCTTGTACGCAATATCTTGAGTCATGAGATAACTTTGGATTCGGTCCCCATATGCCAGAAGGCTTTCCGTATGGAATAGGGATGAGATAATATGAGTTGTCCACTCATACCCGAATCCAAGGCGTACTCTCATATCTTCGTCCTTAGATTTACTTTTCTTTTGTCTGGAATCTAGGACTGTGTAATAATTCACTCTCATGGATGTTTATTCCCCTTCAGTTCTATAAGAAGGTAAGACTCATTCGGAAGAGGCATTCGAGTATTCAGGATTTTAGAGTCTAGGTAGAGTCTGAGTTACAAATCTCCTGCTCTGCATCTGCGCGGATATCCGTGATCTGCTTGCACCACGAGATAGAAACTCATATCTGTAATCTATGCTATGTCTGCTATGTCTGTTCTGCATCTCTAAGACTGAGCCTGCTTTGTGCGCCAGGTAGCCTTCGGATCTCTTTGCCTCAGTGCAAGATATATCTGATAAAAGCCACATCAGTCTATCTCAGTAGAGAATGTGCCAAGAGGCACGTTTGTCAAAACTATCCCGATGATGTTTTCTGAATACACATCCGCAACAAACACCATCTTGGCAAGATACCATAGGAAGACCTGTCACCATATTTTCTTTACATAGAGTTTGAAGGTAGCGATAGTTTAAGTGACCAAATCGCTCATGCTAAATTTTGCTCACTTCATCATTATGATCAACAAAAATGGAGGGAATACATGATGACCCAAAGTTATCAAACTTATACAACCTTGTGGAATAATCAGCAATGCCAGTAGCTAAAATATGTCTATGATCTTTGAGGTCCTTGATTACAGCATCATGAGGTGAGAATTATACTGTTTTCCCTTCACCTGAATGAGTTATCTGATAAAAAGGTAGAATGTTACAGGACAAGGTAGGAAAAAATAATACATCATTAAAATGACCATTATCTAGATGAATGGTGCCAGGTCCTACAACACTAAGATATCTGTCATCACCAACATAAATATTTTTGGTGTTACAATCATTTAAAGAAGAAAAAAAGGCTTTATTTTTTGGCATGTGGTAAGAAGCTCTAGAATCAATGAGTCACTCATGAGAATGAGAAGAATAAGATACATGTAATGCATAACCAGATCTTAGTGCTTGACAACCACAAGTAGAAAGTGTCATTCCTGAAGATGAAGTTGAATAGTTCTCCAAATTGATGTGGTGCTTCTTCATTGCTGCTTCCAAGGCTTCCATATTCTTAAAACATTTGGACTCTACATGGCCATCATGATTACAAAAATTGCAATGTCTATCGGTTTTCTTCCCTTCGTTTCTATTTTCCTTATCAGTTTGGTGAGTTGCTTTTTCAGTTTGCGGCTGAAATAGCTTAAGACTTTTGTTTGGCTTAGGACCATTTTTTTTATTATACTGCTTGTTGGGATTCTTTTGATATGGTTGTTGTTGGGCTTCTAAGGCTTTCTTAGAAGAGTTTCCACTATTGATAAGACCAAGGTGTAAGAGTTTTTCTTGTTCTCTTATCAAAGAATCGCAAAAGGCATCAATAGAGGCGGACTTGTAGGCTGTTCCTTGAGAAATGAGGGTTTCTCTAGTGGAATGGAAGGTGGAAACAAATACAGAGTATGCAGGTCCAAGCTTAGCAAGAATGGAATAGATAAGGCTACCATATTCCTTTTTGATCTTACAACCTTCTAAAAGAAGTCTAAGGGTCTTGAATTTGGACAAAAAATATTCAATATTAGAGAAATTATTGGGGTCCAAAGTAAGCAACTCATTTTCAAGTTGGTGGGCCTTGATTTCATTTTGAATTCCAAAACTAGTATTTAACTTTTTCATAGCTACATGAGGGGTGTCAGTTTCTTGGATATGAAATCGAAGATCTTGAGCAATGGACATTCCTATCAACCCTCGTGCTTGATCTTGTTTATTTCCCCATTTAGCGGCTTTATCTCCATGGGTAGGTTTAGTTTCTTGTCCTGAGACTATTCTATAAAGCTCTTTACTTCTAAGTAAGTCTATCATGTAGGATAGCCATTCGAAATAATTGGTGTTGTTAAGAATAAACGGGCATGCACTTTCCATTTAAAAACAAAATGAAGCTGAAAATGCTGAAACTAACTACTCTAATGGAAAGATTTCGAACAGTTAGGCTAGTTAAAGTAAAACGGCTCGGAAAATGACTTCCGGATGAAGAAATTATGCCTTTTTGAAAAAAATGTGTCATAGATGCCGAATAGTTACGCAAAAGGTTGAAAGCTGATGATGAAGTTCTACTTTTAAAAAAATATCCCCCCCTTTTCAAACTTAATACAATAAGCTCACTTAAAAAAAAAAACTACTTTATGTGACCCACTTTTATAAATAAGTGAGAGTCACTTTTACAATGTTACTTTTACATGTGCTTTTGAAATTAAACCCTCTTTTTAAAACGAGCAACTTGCCAAAGCGCTTTATAAGAAAAAGTAACTTAACAAAAAAATTTTTACAAAAAGAAGTTTCAAAGAGAAACTTGAACCCAAGATCTCTATTCTCATAAACTAACATTACACCAAGTGAGCTAGTAAACGGATTCTGTAATTGTTTGAAAGGAGGAAGGGTTTTTTTTTAATTATTATTTGCTCTTCGATGTGCATGCTTTTTCTTGCAAAAAACCAAAAAAAATTGTGCAAAAAAAAACCGAAATGCAAGCCTTTCGGCAGAACGTTAGATTTTCGGTTAGCCTTACCGGCAACTATCCTTTTTTCCACTATTTTTGATTTCCTGAGATCGCACAAAGACGAGGGAAAAGAGCATACATAGCAAAAAATCTCTCGTCTTCATGTTTCTGGTTTGCTGAGATGGCACACAACGCAGAGAAAAGAGCATACACAGAGAAGAGGTTATAGATCCGGCAAATAAAGAAAACTATAAACCAAAATAAATATAGGGAACTGAAATAAACAGAACGGTTAATAAATATAACTGCAAAAAGATACTTTATACCTCTAGATCTAAAATGACATAACTTGGGCAACCAAAAACCTTTTCGCATGAAACGAAAGGGGTTCCTCACTGTAACAGATGTTGCAGACACAACAAAGCTATTCTCCTGGACCAAAAGTGGTCAGAAATAGTAGATCTGGAAAATGACAGTCTCATGAAGTCAAACCGGCTTCAGATTTGGATAAAAAATGGATGTGACCCTCAAAATGGCTCTGATACCATGTAGGAATTGATAGGGTAAGTTCCTTAGATCAAACACCAAAGGTCACTGCTCACAAAAAAATCACCAATCAATACACTAGTATTTGACATGGTTAACAACCTCGAAGAGGGAAATAGTCCACGGCCTGAGCCAACACGACGACTTCAGGCAATTTATTAATATAAAAAGTAAATTTACATAAGTTTCTCTCATAAACAGTTACCGGACAAATGACCCTCCATGCTCTTTAAATAAAGATCATGGACCAATCGGGTGTTAAGCCACAGCTCAAGTGTGGGTAATACCGAGGAAAGAGTGAACCGTCAAATCACTACATATCGTGACCGTCAGATTATAAGGTACAAATGTACATAGTAAAGAAACACACTTTACCTAACTCTACACTAGACCAAGTTATACTTAACTATTTCCTATGCGTCGGAATATCCTAACAAAGATCTTTTGGAAATTGTGCAAGGAAAAGTGACTGAGATTGACAGTTCAAAGAAGACGTATACTACCCTAAATAAGTTATATATTGTCAACAATATTGGCCAAGTATTGAGCTTGATAAATGAGGTTTGTGATATATGAATGATAAAAAATGACGTGGTGGCTTCATACTTTGTGAGGGTTTCTCAACTAAGAGATCAACTACAGTCTATTGATAAAATTGTCTCTGATAAAGAACTTGTGACTTCGACACTTGATGGACTACCACGTTCATGGGATTAATTTGCAACAGGTATAAGAGCCGAAAGAAGATCCAAGTTTGGAAGAACTATGGTAGCTTATGCTCAGAAGAATTAAGAACTATGCAGCTTGTGAATTGGAGCTTCTGCCAAAAGAGGAAGAATATTCTCAAGGCTACATAATGCGTTCCATGAAAGATGGAGGAAAAACAGTGTTCATTTTTCAGAAGGAGAAAAAAGTTTTTGATAGTAGACCCAATCCTTAAAGGAAGAAAGACATGTCTCAAATTCATTGCTTTGTTTGTAACAAATTGGTCACTCCAAAGCCCAATGTCTTGAAAGGTTCAGTGATAGGAAGAAGAGAGGAAATCAACATGCTACCACAATAGAATTTGATGAGCAATCCAAGAGATTCAAAGTTGGAGGAGTTAAAGATCACTTGTATTATTCTACACTTGCAAGATCTTTTGCAGATGACTACAATATATGGTTGACTCATAGCGGAGCTTCAAGACATATGACAGGGGAGTTTTATCATCTTACAAGTTTTATGGAAAGAAGAGTGGAACAAAAGGTAGATCTTGGAAACAACAACTATGTAGTCAAAGGAACTGGGACAACATTTGTTGAGTTAGAAACAAGTGAAAACGTTCACTTGAGCACTGTACTTTATGTTGCAGGTTTGAAAAAGAATTTGGTTTCAATTTCATGTTTAGAAGATAGAGGAGATACAGTGGATTTCATTGATGGGAAAGTCCTTTTGTGGGATAAAGGCTCTAGGATAAGCTATACTAGGGTCATTGGGATTCATGAATGAAGGTTGTATAGGCTCTTGGAGAAATCTTTGAAAGCTTTAGTACATAATGATATTAACCCTAGTGAGCTATGGCATAGGAGATATGCATATCTTCATTATAGAGACGCCAATGTTGATGCAGATTGTTTTAGGTGTACTTGATTTGCAGATAGATCATAAAGTCGTGTGTAGGGGATTTTCTCATGGAAAGAATGTTAATAAACCCTTTTCAAGCATTGAGCATAGGTCCAAAGATTTTTTAGATCTAGTCCACTCCAATGTGTGTGGTCCCATGCCGATAAAATATCTTAGAGGCGCTCTATATTATGTATCCTTTGTCGATCACTTCTCCCACAAAGACGCAGATCTATCTAATGAAGTCAAAATAATTTTTTTTCAGAATGTTCCAAGAATTCAAAACTGAAGTGGAGAACTAGACAAGGAAGAGAATCAAGATCCTGTGACAAGATAACTGAGGAGAATGCCACTGCAAGAAACTCATTGCTTTTTATAAGGAAGATAGGATTAAGAGAGAGTTGATAATTCCCTACAATTCTCAACAAAATGAAGTATTCGAAAGAAAAAACAGATCTATTGAGGAGTCCATGATGTCGATGATACATGATCAAGATGTACCAATGTGCAAATAAGCTTTCAAGATAACCATCTACATCCTTAATAGGAGTACTCACAGGTTTCTCAAAAATAAGACTCTCAAAGAAGCATTCATACATTAGGTTTCTGAAAGATAAGACTCTCTAAGAATTATTCATAGGTCAGAATCCATAGATTGATCATATGAGAATATTTGGTTGTCTAGTGTTCATACATGTACCCAAGGATAAGAGAAACAAATTAGAGCCTTCCAATAAGAGGTGAATATTTGTTGGGTATAGTTAATTATCAAAAGCCTTTAAGATCTGTGATCTAGGGAAATGATAGGTGAAAGTAAGAAAATATGTGAATTTGATGAAGGTGTAGTTTATTGAAAATATAGAGAATAGTACTCGAACACTAAAGATGAAGAGAAAAATAGTGTGGCTCCTAAAGAAGAGGTTACATGTCCTCCCTCATCCTCTAGTCATCTTGAAGATCATTACGATATGCTAGAAGGACCTTGTGAACTCTTGGATCATGTGGTTGTTCCCAAAAATAGAAAAACACTAGCTTGGTTGAAGTCTACTTTGCAAGATGCGGAAGGAAATGCGGGTCCATAAGGCACCTTCAAGGAATCTAAGAGACCTAAGGGGTATTATGGTTATGTAGCCTTAATGACTAAGTTGATTGACCCTGGACCTTCCAACTTCGAGGAAGAAACTACTTCACAAGTTTGGAAGGATGTAATGATGGTGGAATATCAAGCTATTATTAAGAATGTTGTTTGCAAAATTGTTCTAAGACCTAAAGGAAAGTTTGTGGTAAGATCAAAGTGGATTTACAAGATCAAGAATGCAACAAATGGAAGCATTGAAAAATACAAGACAAGATTCATGGGTAGAACATTCTCCCAGAAAGAGGGAGGAGGATATGATGAAGTCTTTGAACCAACTTCCAGATTAAAAAATGCCTTGTATGGACTCAAACAATCTCTGAGAGCTTGGTATTATAGAATTAATGGATATATAATGAGACTTGGTTTCTCTAAAAGTGTTGTTGATCCAAATATTTATATCAAGGTTTTAAAAGGTGAGCTGGTGATACTTCTACTTTATGTTGATGATTGTTCCTGATTGATGTAGAGCATCTTATTTCTTAGCGTAAAAGGGATTTGGCCTCTGAATTTGAAATGAAGGATCTTGGCTTGATGCTTTACTATTTGGGGGTGTAATTCAGAGAAAACCCTAATGAAATCCTTCTTGGACAAGGAAAACATGTCATCAAATTCGTATAGAAGTTTGGCATGACGGAGTGCAAGTCTATGGAAATTCCTACGGTGACGAACTTGAGAAAGTTGAGAGATTCTCAGTCTGACCTCACAAATTTGTCCATGTATTGGAAGTTGATTGAATCATTGATTTATTTGGTAAATACCAGACTAGATAATTTTTTGCGGTAGACACCTTAAGCCAGTTCCAGATGGGACTAAGACATGAGCATTGGATTGTAGCAAATCATATATTGAGAATTTGCCTAGTATTGATGACTAATGTTTGAGATACACTTTGAATGGTGAGATACAAATGCAGGGATATATGGACTTTGATTGGGCAAGGAGTGGGGATGATAGGAAGAGTACATTTAGTGTATGTTTTAGTTTGGGTTCTCCTACGATATCTAATATGAGCAGGAATCAAACCTTTGTTGCACTCAGTATTGTGGAAGCAGGGTATATTGCAGTGTGTTTGACATGCTGCGAGGGAGTATTGCTTCGAAAGATGCAATCTGGATTGTTCAACAATATTCTGGAACCGACTGTGTTGTTCTATGATAATCAAATCTATGTGAAGTTGACAGACAATCAACTATTTCATGATAAGACAAATCATATTGAGATCAAGGACCACTACATTCATGATATGGTACAAAAGGGAGCTTGAGGCTCAAGTACACCGCCATTGATGAACATACGACTAACATTTTCACAAAGCCTCTATCTCAGGTGAAGTTTGTATACTTCAGAGGTAAGGTTAGACTAGTGGAGAACTCCTCTATTGGTGAGAGGGAACATTGATGTGACATCAACAAGGGGATGGCTTGGACTATTGGTAAAAATATAAGCTTGACCTTGATTGTTAATGGGTGGACAACTAGGGCATGGCTTGAATTATTGCTGACAACAGGAGGATGACCCAGATTGTTGGTGAGATAACATAAGGGACAAACATTCTTGAAAGGAATAGTATTTGAGGCCCATACACTCATGGAGTGTGTGCCTCTTCAACATCATGGCCTAGAGAGAGGTCTTTGGATTTGGGACATGTGTTTCCCTACGGTTGAAAATGGGGGATGGAAACCTTGAACTAATCATAGTACCATGAGGTTAGGCTCCCACCGGATCATGGTGACTAGTTGAGTAAGTACCATCACACAGGGGAGATAATCTGGGTTGTGGTACATATTGATGATGATGTTGATGTAGGTTAAGGGTATTGACTTAAATAAATATGCTAGCGATGATATTTACCTTTTAGAAAGATTGTGTATATAAAAAACACCTAGATAGTCATTATGAATACATTCCTAGCTAAGAGAGAGTGTTGAAAAATGTAGCTAGGGTCATTCTTCATAATAATTGATGTATTTATAATACTATGTAAAAACATGAAATTAAATTAAATTTTAAATTAATTGAAATAATATTAAAATAAAGAAAATCAACAAAACCACCTAAAAGTAAGATCCTTGAAAATAACCCATACTCACGTAAATAACATATTTCCCATCAATTACTACACACGATAATTTAAGCAAGTACTTGCATAAAAGACAAAAAACATGAAAAATATGTAAATATATATACTTACTGGGTGTTATTGCTCACCATTATTTACATGTTCTTCAACATTTTAACAAATAAGAGTAAAACCGTTAATATGGAGACTTACTAGAATTTAATTTTCAAAGAGACACACGTCTCTTGGGTATCTTAGGTATAAAATACACCTGAACTTTTTCATTTTATACACACACATATCACTCACATATCTCTTTTGCAAACATTGTGGTATCTACTTTCTTTTCATGGTTATTAGTCAAATTTATGAAGTGTGATTGCTTGATGAAGATAAAAGAACTATACTATATATTCATAAGTAATTACCATAGTTCATAAATAAAATATTTGTATCAATTGAACTGAAAAATCAATAATTTCATATCTAAATGATAATTCATAATAAATCATAATTCATGATTGACCATGTCATGACTTTGATAAGAATGAGATTTAAATTAAATACAATATACTATTCTTAAGCATGAAATATTAAATTAAATCTAAATTTTTAATATATATATATATATATATATATATAAACAATTTCTAACGTAATGTTTTATTTTATTTATAAATTGATTAACCTTTTTAAGTGGGTGTAAATAAAATGTTAGTGATATATTACTTTTTGGTTGATATTTTGAAGTATTAAAAGATGATAGCAAGAAATATTTCGATACAAATGGTTTATATGTCTTGATGATTGGTGGAGTGTCTACTTGAAATGTTGGTCCTTTCAATCATGATATATAGTTTCAAATAAAAAAAACTAAATTGATCACATAAATTATAAATATGAAAATTTGCACACTCGCGTACTTTCTTTTTAATATATGTGAAAAAAATTACAATTATTTTTTAAATTAATAATATATTGTATTTCTTTGTCATGTGAAGCATGCAAATGGTGTTGGAGAAGTACCAAAAGTATTCACAAGAAAGCAAAATAAGTAATACGACCAAAGAGAAAAATACTCAGGTATTTTATTTAATATATTTAGAATTTCTGATATTATTTTTAGTTCTTTGAAATACTAAATTAAAATAAATGAATTGTAAAAAATATTTGTATTTTTTTCCTTATAATTAAATTAATTTGTACTATGTTATAGTAAATTAGAAGAAAAATGTAAACAAAAGAAAGAGACATTAAACAAAATTACAAACAATGTTTCTTATAAATTTATTGTTAATTTTTCTTAGGGCTATATTGTTCTTTGCTTTAGATAATTAAATTTCTTCATTTACATATTAAATTCACCCCACAACATCATAACATTATTTGGGTTTACAACATATGCAATTGTATAGAAAGAACATTATCATCATCATTGCAATAGAACATAAAGGAAAAATAGAAGAAAAACATCTAGGCATAGAAACACCAGGATTGGTCGGAGACTAGGGAAAACCCCACTACGGCAAGAACCCTTTAAAATTATTCTTCTTATTAGATTATCCGTGAATATTTTAGCAAAGAGAGAGTACAATGATCGATATCTTCAACCACAAACCTATCTAGTAAATCAACTAAACAACATCTAAGAGATGTACCCAACATTGCTAATAATCAAAACCCCAATTTAGAAGCCTACAATCAACTATCAATATCTATGGTCAACTGCCAAATTCTGCGGTCAACTAAAAAATAAAGTCCTCCAACTGCATGGAAGACGTGATGTGTGTGCGGCTAAAAATATTCAACTGCATAGATGAGTCGGTCTGCATGTGGTTGCAGCTGAAATTTCACCATGGTAAGCTTGCAGTTTAGACCCAAAAACCCTAAAATAGAAATGTGAACTTTGGACCTTGCATTGCAACTTTATACGAACTTGCCTCAAACTCGTGCAAGCCAAAACCAAACAAGAGAATACAAGAACTCTTCATTATTATTTCCAAATGAGGGTCACTTGACTTGTATTTATAGCCATCTGTAGGTGTCCATTTTATCTTTTTGGCTGACTTGTCCTTTTGTGCACATGTGGGGTTTAATTCAAAAGCAAACTTTCCCTTTGTCCAAATTGAGCGCTTCAATAGTCTAAATTGGTCCTCTCGAAAAGATTATTCCCATGATTGGAATTTGTGACTAGGTTGCCAAATTAACGCTCCCTCTCAGCTACAGAGAAATTCCAACTGCATCCCGTAATCAACGCAAGTATCCTGTCATCAAATCATGTCCTATATCAAGTGTCGCGTCATCAAATGTCATCATTTCTCATCCTTGTTGATCCCTTCTTATCTCTTGATTGTCTCTGCTCGTATGTTGAACATTCTCGAATCTAAAAGAAGAAGAATTTGACATTGGAGGGGAGCCCAAGCTACCACCCTCTATCTATCAGGGAGCTACTGCTACCACCCAGAATCATTATCAGTGGGGAGCCTAATGCTACCACCCAGGAAACATTAGAGCTTTTATCATCAGGGAGCCCTGCTCAACTTGGAACCATATTGTGGAGCACATCTCAACCCATAATCCAATGACAATGAGGAAGGCCCTATTGGACACTCTCGCCTCATGTCTATGATAGTAGGGAAAGTCCTATGGGACACTCTCACCCCAAGTCAACTCATCGAGCAATCGTCAAGATAGAACTTACCAAGAAACGATCACAACCATCCCATTGTGCAATCAGTGGGCGAGATACCACTTGCTATATGAGGTAAGGATCACAACCATCCTATCTCTTGCAGATATTCCCATCAATGACCAAGAGGATTCATGTGGTAGAACACCTACATCATAATCAACTTGGGTTGTACACCTCCAAGTTCTATCTCTCAACCTATTGGTTAGACAGGGAGCGATAATCCCATCAAGCGTAACTTGTGGGTATGATGCCAACTGGGGTATACTCTGCATAGACCAAGATAGGGGAGCAACATCTTCCACCCTATGGGTAACAGATAGGGGTAATACCCTATTGTCCAAAGATCCCTTAACTGCAAGAGCCCTCCATCTCAATTACAAACCTTAGTAGCTCAAATAGGGGGAAAGAGTTGGCCCAGTGTCCTCGATTAGAATTTTTGTCTGTCGATTAGAAACATATCAATTTGCTCATATTTGGTATCAGATTGAATGAATCACTGAAGTGTTCAAGCATAATATCTCAATAGCAACAGTCTCTTATTCATGCAGGATATCAAATCAAATATTATATTAGAACAAATATATATCACAAAAAGACACCTTATTCATTCTCTCTCTCATGGAGGAAGAGACCACAAGCCTAATCTTGTATCGTACAACAACATCGTCTCAATATATGATGTTATCTGAGTCCCAACTATCTACGCTATTCTATTCCAGTCGGATCCAACTCTTTGTTATTACAATGTATCACTATCACGTCTAGAACATGTTCAAAATAGCTTTCCAAAAGAGTTTCTTCAACTTGCCTCATAGCTAGCCATGCTAGCAACATCATACTCAACCTTGATTGTGCTTAAAGATACAAACTTATCATCCAAAATATCATGGCAGATATCATACTAATGCAACACCCAGATGTGCTCATCTCATCAATGACGATCCCAAACAACATTAGTACATCCATGCAGTGATATATCATAGAAGAATACCTCTGACCAAAAATTGATCATCCCATGCGAATATCTCCAAAGGTGCTCGCTGACAACAAAATGTGTATGAAGTGGCTCAATCATGAATTGACTTGGGTTTTTCTTTGCAAACCATATGTTTAGATGGGTGGTCACAAGGAACATCAATGACTTAATCAACTATCGGTTGCTGACCAATATTTCTTTGCATAACTTCTTGAAACACGATCAAAGTGTCCAGGGATTTTCATTTCCACTTTCCAAAAACTCTTTAATAGCTTCATGATATACATTTTATTTTCCAAACATCATAAATTATTTCATCATTCCAATATTCTTCATTTCAAATTCAAATACAAAATCCCTGTTACTTTGATCAGCAAAGGCTCATTACTTGTCAAGAATAAACCATCAGCATATAAAATCAAAATCAAAGGCTTACCTTAGACCACTTTGAAGTAGAGGTTTGCATCATTATATCTTCTTGGCTTCACTAGGTAACTGTTAATGCAGACATACTATGATCTAGAAGCTTGCTTGAAACCATACAATGCTATTTACAAACATTATACTAATCAAACCAATATACTCAGCCTCACGCAAGTCATTACTGTGCAATCAAATCAACTAAGCCAACTTATCAAGCCTTAGATGCCAAATCAACCCTAATATCAAAGCCAAATTTTTTTTGCCAATATCACTGTGACAAACTCTTTGGACCAGATGTCAAGTAGATCTCACATCCAAATACCAAGTTACAACCTTATCTATTTCCATGTTAACAATTGTGATTTACCATGCAATATCAGGCCAAACTTTATCAAGCCATCCTAATGATCATAATATAAATCATTTATGTCACTAGATGCAAATGCATACATTCATTGTGAGATAATTTCATATAGAATCACAACTGTTTACACTTCAACCAATGTGACAATAATAATGTTAATCATTGAGAGTCACTATGCCCATACAGTCATGTCACATCACGATAAATCACCATTGTCAAGTACCAAATCTGATCTAAACTCTAACTTGTTATCACGGTGAATTCAATCAACCCATAAGCCAAAGAATATCTATGAAGTATGAAACATCGTATAAAAATTCCAATACAACTCATCTATATTAAACCAATAAGTCAAATCTTTTCAAACCCTTGTAACTGTTATCAAATACCGACATATACTAACTTTAATGATAAAATCAAAATAACATACTGAAATGGAAATTCCAGTCGCTTGCAAACACAAGTTTAGTCTACACATTCGCATTTTCTATAGTAAGTCAAACATTTAGACTTCCTTGCTCATAGGACTTTCTATTGTTTGCTCCATATCTATAGTACTGACATACTCTTGGTACACTCCTGGTTTACAAGGCTTCAACTTTTGTGTCCTGCAGGCACAACCGCACCCATAGGCCTTTTTTCATGTAGTTTTGAGGCTTACAACTGCCCCCTTGAGCCTTCTTCCATGCAGTTGGGACTTAGACTAGAAGAACCTTTCTTTTCTAAAATCAAAACCTATCAAAACCTTTTTCCACAGCATTGGATGTTTATTCATGCTTAGAATCCTTCTGCCAATGGTCAAGTGCCTTATTTTCAAATAATAATACGAGTTAAAATCTCATCAAAAGTTTCTCTCTAAATGGGAAGCCAATTAAGTCATCATCATTCAATAAATCAACCTGTATATCTTAATATTATCATGCATCAACAAAATTGCTAGATCATGAAATCAAATTATATCCAGTTCTTATATATATATATATATATATATATATATATATAATTGTCATAACATATTGTCATCAATTACTTCATCATCACGCATGAACATGACATCAAACTTTCATCAAGGGTTAGTGTCAAATAATTTGAACAACTGATAGAGTATACTTCAAGAATCATGATCACAACATCACTTCTTTATCACATTATCCAACCATCAAGACAGGGCATACAAATTTATCACATTTTCCAATTGAGTAAGCTTATCAAAACCTAAACAAGGTCAACAAGAAGTTCTTTAATATAAATCTTATTGTTACACTTTCATCATCAAGGTTACCATTATTATCACAAGCATTAACAATAGTATCAAGTCGCCATATATAAAAAACAATGTATGTAGCTTGCTTCAGGAAATCCGTGATGTCTAAAATCTAAAATACCTGCGAAATATCAAGAGCACCAATATATATCACATGTACCATAAATCAAACTTACTTTCATATTCATATATGAGTCATTCATGAAGGTGATATTTCCATCATACCTTAGGGCTTACCTTGCCATCCAATATTGAAACTGAAACAATATACTATACATACCTTGTAGTTTTCAGATACCTTTGCACTTTGGATCACTCACTTGTCATGGGAAGCCATGACTCTACACTAGCCATCTTTTCCTGCACCTCGGATGATACTAAAGAAGATCCACTTATCACATCTCATTAGGAGGTTAGAAGTATCCAAATACTCGGATATAAATGTAGGAAGTATAATCAATGATCATATCAATAAAATTAAACAAGAGTAAAGACATAAAGAAGTAACATAAATCGAGAAAGCTACTTGTATTTAATGAGAGGTGATCATCTCCTTCTTGAACCAACCTTTTCTTCCCATTGTCCATATAACATTGATGCCTTCATTATATTTCAACCAATTTCATCAACAACTAGGTCTAATTGAGGCTATCCCATCTAGTGCTACATCAAACCTGTCACATGTGCTATAAAATATTCACATTGATCATGCCAGTGTTTCTAGATTGCATATCTCAAATATTTTTCATAATCCAGGGTTCCTTTCGAGCCTTAACCTCATAATATCAATCAAACCCTAATAACTAGTTTCCCTTGGGTTTCCTTCAAACCCTAATATTATTTTCTGTCTCCTCCATCTTCTCTTTCCTCCATCAAATATGTTTTCATGGGGGTGATATTAATGACTTTTCTTCAGCCCAGCTCTAATACCATGTTAATTTTTCTTAGGGCTATATTGTTCTTTGTTTAGATAATTGCATTTCTTCATTTTCGTATCAAATTCACCCCACAACATCATAAAAATATTTGGTTTTACAACATTATCCAACAACATATGAAATTATATAGAAAGAAAAATATCATCATCAATGTAGCAGAACATAAAGGAACAATAGAAGAAAAACATTCAAACATAGAGACACTAGGATTGGTTGGAGACTAGGGAAAAACCCACTACGGGGAAAACCCTTTCAAATTCTTCTTCTTATTAGATTGTTATTAAATGTTTTAGCAAAGAGAGAGTACATTGATCCATATCTTCAACCACAACAATATCCACTAAAATCAACTAAACAACATCCAAGAGATGTACCCAGCACTACTAATAATCAAAACCCTGATTAAGAAGCATGTGGTCAATTGTCAATAACATTGGTCAACCTACGAATTTTGTGGTCAACTTAAAAATCAAACCTTAGTTTCCAACTGTAGGGAAGACGTTATTTGCATGCAACTGAAAGGATTCAATGACACGGATGAGACGACTTACATGTGGTTACAACTGAAATTTCACGATGGTAATCCTGCGGCGGAGAATAAAAAACCCTAAAATAGAAATGTGAATTGCAAACCCTGCAATTTCATCTTTGTGTGAACCAATTCTCGGTAGACCTGCCTCAAACTTGTCTGAGCCAAAACCAAAGAAGAGACTAAAATAATGCTTCATTATGATGTCAAAATAAGGGTCACTTGACTTGTATTTATAGCCATCCGTGGGTGTCCAATTTATCTTTTGGGGTGACCTGCCCTTTTGTTCATATGTGGGCTTTAATTCAAAAGTACACTTCCCTTGTCCAAATTGAGCACTTCAATTGTCAAAATTGGTCCTCTCGAAAAGAGGAATCTATTCCCATGATTGAAATTTGTTATTGAGCTTCCAAATTAACATTTATATCCTTTTGTAACAAGATTCAAACATATACTGGAGATAAAATTTCAGGGTCCGATACTCAATTATAGAAAATGGAGGTTAAATTATAAGAAATAGAAACACAAAATCCAAGCAAAATGAAAATCAACCTAGGAAGTTGAGGTTGAAGAAAATCTTAATCTTAGAGAAAATAGTTTGGCCCTAAATTTTTGAAATGTAAATTAGATATCAAACCCATTAGAAGAAATGAAAAAGCTCATAGAGATAGACTATGAGCATAACAAAAGAGCGTTGAACCCCATAGTTTTTTTATAGAAAAGTAAAAAGAAAAAGGCAAAGACACCCTTGCAATTGTCAAGGAAGGGCTGAAAAATAAACTACAAATTGAAACCTCTTGCCTCATAGAGGCAAAGGGGTTAAGAAATTTAATTTAAGATAAAGCTAAATTGATTTGGGTTAAGATAAACCTTAAAGAACATAAATATGGCATACATAGAAAAACCCAAGACCTCATTCAAAAGACCAAAATAAATTAAGGAAAGGAAATTTAAAAAGTTAAAGAATATGGGAAGGAAAGAAAATGGGAGGGAAGGAAAATCGATAGTAATTTAGAATCAAAAGGCTCTTATAGGTGATAGAGACCAAATATATTATGATAAATAAAAATTTCAAACACTTTGGACACTCCCTTTGAACAATCATGGTTTTCCCTGCAGTAAGGGGATTATATTGAGTCAAACCTTGAGTGATATTGATATTATAATTTTGGTCGAAACTTCAGAGGATGAGTCCCGGGGGGGGGGAACTCAATTCGTGATCGAAGAAATGTGAAATTTGTGAAAAACTGAGAGATCCAAGGTGAAAATCGCCCTGTTTATGACCATGTTTACGGAAAGGAGGACAAGTTGTAGACCCCCATAGGTTTACTAGTAGTTACGTGTCAAGCGAGCTGCTGGGTTCCTGTCGGTCATAAAAAAAAAAAGAGAAAATATTGAGAGTATGAGGAGTCTAAGGTCTCTAATATAGAAGGAACTCTTTTGTGGTCAACATGGAATAAGAAGTCCTCTTTTAGAGGAATTGAAGGCATAACTTGTTAAATAAAAATGAACGCCTCTCCTCACATGTACACATTAGGTAAGGATGTCAAATATAAACACTAAGAATATTTAAATAATAATTTGTAATTTTGCACCTATTAACTATACTTTTTATGAGAAAGTGATCTAGATAAAAACTACCCACACAAAGGCTTAAAGAAAGATATCTACAATCTAAGAAATGAAGGTAGTATCCTATTGTGAGGATATTTTAATACAATAACTATAACTAATCAAGTTATTATTTTAAGTAATGATTCCATCCATAATCTTCTATGGTACACGAGGACCTTGTTTTAGCTAAAAGATAAAAAATAAATTCCAAAGTCCTCACTGGAATTTTTTTTTTTTGGTATTACGATAACCACGACTTTATAGCTCTCAAGATATAATAATTGAACCGGTCTAGTGAAGTGACCTAAATTTGACTTGTATCCAAAGGTTAGGCAACAATGTTGTGGTTTATGGGATAATAAAATATCCATGTATACAACCAAATAGCAAATTTTTATCTTTTAGATGGCCACAAGCTTGACTTTCATCATAGACATGTAACCCTAACTTTAAAATTTTCCATGTGAAAGGGATTTATGAAGATCATTTTGATAATTGAAGGCACTTCTATTTGACAAATAGAAGGGAAGTATTTTATTAAAGGAATTTGAAAATTTATTTAAATCTCATGTTGCATAAGAACAATGTTGAAGACCTTTGTCATAATTTTATGATTGTCCTCTTTAAATCCATAAACAAATTCTATATCATGGAGCTATGTAAAATAAAATATAATTACAAGTAAACCCTGAGTGTTAAATTTCTACAAAATCTATTAAATATTCTTGCAATGAGTCCTTAAAAATTGATAAGATAATTAGATTTAAAGCCTTAATTAAAAATAAAAAAGGGCAATGGAAATTGAAAGTAAGAAAAACCTTTAAAACTATATAATATAGATCCTAAGACATTTTGGAGGTAGACTTAAATAAATCAAAAAATTCCCTTCCCACTTTAAAAATATTTAAAAATCCCTTATTATCGTGGAAAACATTCCGAACATTTCTATAGAGGATTATGCTTTTCAATGGAAGACATAACATTTGGGGTTTTTTGACTCATTCTTATGTATTTATATCATGATCATTTATCCCTTACACTTTCCTTTTCTCTTGTTAAATACCATTAAATACCATTATTAGTCATACTCTAAAATTTTGTGCAATTCCTTTTTCCTCGAGTAATAATCATGCACTCAACACACATTCCATTACAAACATAGTTCATCACGCACATTCTCCTCCAACCTTAAAAATATTGCTATGAAGCTGAGCAACGTGTCAAGAAGACTTTATAGCATACCCTTATGGCTTAGTGTTTTGCTATAGAGATGATCAAATGGTTAGTCTAGTGATACAAAGGGTGGAAGAGACAAAAATATTAGGGGAAAAATAACAAAATTTCACTGAATTTGATGTTGTAGCACTGCATTAAGGGTTAATGATGTGCTATAGCACTAGGAAGAAACATAGTGTTACAAAATAAAAAGTCTGAAAGCACCCAAAACTCCAAGAAAACTCAAAAGAAAACTTTCCCTAAGGATTAGCTCAGTGTGCTAGCAGTTGGAGGGTGTCTTTGTGTTGTTGAAAGGTCCAAAAGGTCACAACCAAAATCATAAGTTTTTCTTTGTTATCTCAAGTTGTTGTAGGGTTGATTATGGTTCACCAATATTGGATGGGCTTGACTAGGTGATATCTGAACTTATTTGGAAAGGTGGGCCCCTCAATTCCCTCAAGGCCTAAGGCATTGAGAGGAATTGAGGAGGGTTGATGTAGGAACCACAACACCAATATTACAAAAATTTTGCATCCATACACAATAATGAAGGAGACAAAAATATATATAGGTATGGATCCCAACACACCTAAGACATGAAAGAGAGTAGAGGACAATATGACTGGGAAAAATTCCTTGATGCCTAGTGTAAAAATACAAAAGATGCATGGGACTACTTCTTGAGAAAATGAAAATTTCCGTTAGAATCACCCTCGCCAACTTGAAGTCAGTTGGGTTAACGATGGGGGTGTATATGTCCTTGAGAAATTAATAGGAAATAACAAGAAAAATAAGTAAGTGAATTGTTCATCAACATGAGAGGAAAATGGTTAGTTGTAAGAACATGAGAACATACACTCGACAAGGAAACCTGATGAAGGGCCCAAACGCATATGGGAAGTACAAAAAACCGACTGATATTCAAAAGATAGAGGCATAAAAGACATAAAAATCGAAAATAAATGAGGTACAATAAAATTACCCAGAGAATAAGAAATAAATAAATTCAAGTGCGAGATATTGATGATGCACGAGACTCCTATGAAGGTAGCAGAGGGCACCCATAATTGAGAGGTGTAGCACTGACTACTCTGACGTGAACTAATAGTATACAATCAACCCTAGTAGGCATGTAAACAATATGGAATTGGATAAATTTGGACCAACGATTCTATGATCCCTTGTTACAAGTATACTAATTCTAGTTGTTAGAGAATTCCTACAACAAAGATTCCATATTAATTCAGAGCCTTCTACAATTTGGTATAGATGAGAAGAACATTGGAACTTGATAGATCATCTCCGAATTGAAATGCTTGCAATCAACCCAACATGGATTGACCACGAAGAAAATGAAGACGTACTTCTCCATATAAGAGATCTCATGGATATACCCCCTATCAAAATTAATATTTGTTGTAGAAGAACAAAATAGCTGAGTTGAGTTGACGAACCGATGCAACCTAGTACAAACTAGTTCATCGAATACATAGATAAAGGATGCCAAATCAATGAGAACTTGGTAAAATTCACAAGAATCAAAGGTTAAGATAAAGAGAGTACCCCTTGTATCGTTCAATTACTAGTTTTGAAGGTTGATATAATAGACAAAATGCCCCAGACAACTGAATGATTGGGAAAGCAATCCATTTTATCAAGACAATAATAGAGCACAAAGAAAATAGTAAAGAATACACAATCAAATTGATATGGGATTACACCATATCCCCCTCTATGAGTGAGATGAAAGACCCTAAAAAGCACTAGTTCGACCGTGAGAAATTCTAGACAACTAACTAGAATGGCATAGTTCGTAGAAGCTCTTCAGAAAAGAGCTTTGGCATGGTTAAAGAATTTTAGAGAGAACCAAGTTAAAAGTAAAATGACATCAAAAATAACTTCTCCTTCTTTTAATCCCAAGATTTTAAACATATTGTGGCACAAAATCTAAAAGAAATTAAACAAAGACCAGATAAAACAATATGATAATATGATAAAAGATAATTATTTGGTTAAGTCAAATCCCATATAATATTGATGAATATCTATTGGTTCAATGGTATATGGTTGGGCCATTACAAAATATTTGAGGGCCACTGAGAATACATGAAGTCACACCATTCGAGGAAGCATTAAAACAAACCCAACATATTGAAAAAAAGGATGAGTGGAAGATAAAGTCCTCCTTGGCTGAAAACATATTAGAAGAAAAGATTAAACAATTGCAACATTTGTTGTTAAGCATATTGTTTAAAAAAATATCCTATGGTGCACCAATTGCAAAACTGAAGGGCACACAAAATACAATTGCAAATTAAAAATGATTTTGATGGGGCTTCTTGTAACTAAAATTACATAATTACAAGGAGTTATTGCTCCATGAGTCTTTCCCGAGACTCACCAGAAAGATGTGTGAAACAATGTGCAATTAAAAAAATCCCATTGCATGTAGAAAATAATATAGAATGTGACATAAGAGTTTAGGCCATACCTCTTAGACAAAGAACTAACAAATAGTTGGAGTAGCCAGCTTGAGGGTTACCGTATCTCCTAGCTTCTGAATTCCAAACTGAATACCTACACAAAGCCAAATAATAAAATTACCCAAAATTTTCCCTGTAAGATTATGTCAGCATATCAATAATCATTGATAATCCATGAACAACATATAAAAATAAAAGGAAATCAACAATAAAGGAATGGAATTGAATTTATTATAATATCGATATGGAATAAAAATAAAATGGTATACCTCAAGGAAAAAAAGCCTCCTCTCCAACTTGTAGTCCTAGTTCCCTCCTCTAAGAATGATAGACTCACAAATCAGTAGAGTTCTCACACTATAATAGACTCTCTAGATTGAGCTTTCCCCTTGACGTGACTAGTATATATATGTGTTTTTGCCTCCCTAGGAGGATATATCTAGACACTTAGGGGAAAGATAGGTTAGGAAAATTCTAGAATAATTCACCCTTAGCAAACTAATAAACCAAATCAGTGGAGATGATCTCCTCAGGAATGAGCGATTCTAGAAGGCACAAGACTGACACTCACTGCAAAAGGGTAGTCTATGCCAGCGGCCCTGGTCGTACACTGTGAATAATGGGAGTGGTGCAAGATGTACATGGATAACCAACTTCAGTGCAATAAAAAAGTCAAAATCAAGGGTACAAGCTATGAATATAGGACAACAATTCAAAGGCTTCTGCAACTAACTCAATGTGGGTAAAATAGGTCAATAATATATGCCACCTAATGCATGAGGTCAGAAGAGAAACTAATGTTTTAAATGGATTACAACAAACACTTAGAGGTCAAAATGGGAGGAAGTAGTCAAGACTGCAACGCTGAACCAAAGGAACTCAAATGCTGAAGTCTCACCCTGTTGATATCATCCCCAAGTCAGGAATACCCATTCTCGTTCATAAAGATAAATTGAAAATTGCTACCAACCATACAATACGGATCTATGACATGAAATGCTAGGACATGGCCATGAATAATAAACAGTGCATTCATGTGACAAATCAAATGATCATATCCACTAGCAATTATAGTGTGGATTTTTGTCACGGTATACATCAATAGGACTATGAACACATAGAAAAGAGGTGCTCCAAAGTAGTCCTCAAAGTACATATATGATACATAACTCCAAAAATCTTGCGAAGGGCATCATATAAGAGTGAAATGTACCTAACCCAATTTTTTCTACACAACCGTGATGGTATGAATCTACAACATGCAAATAGATGCGTTGATGCCAAGAATGGTAGAAACCGCCTGATTATCGGTCATTAAGGTTATTAAGCTATTTATTTGAATAAACCTTAGTCATTAATCATCAACCCAGGGGTTCGTAGAATTATAAGGTACAAACACATTATGTGCAGGATTAAAGCCTCAACTACCTTGAAAGCATAGCAATTGAAAGCATTGAAAATCATACTCGCATAAAACTTCAAAGAGACAACTACTTATTCTCAACCTTGAATAGTAGATGGGGCTTAGTAGGTTCATGTGAGAGAAATGTAACCATGACCTTTAAGGTCCATTTCCCTTATAGGCACTACATTTCCATTCTACATTCAGTTGAGATGAATAACTTATTAAGTCTTATAATACCATATATTAGCTCATAAACAAAAGAATGGTTTAATAGAGATCCTTAATAAGTTTCAACGAATTAACAATAATTCTAAACCTTGCTAAGAAAGAAGACACATGAGTATAACATTGATCTAAATAAAATCAAGATGGAAATCCTACAACTCTATCATCTACAATTGTAGATCCGCTTCCTCAGAAGTGGGCCCTACCTTCTTTTGGAAGCAGGCTACCCATAAATAATCAATAATATGGCGACAACAAAACCACAAGATAATGAAGCTCAAAGTATCATTATATTATAAAAAGTCTTATACATACAATGTTATATATCCCCCTTTTTTTCCATTGTCTCTATATATCCATTATAAAGTTTGATACATCATATATAAGAAAACGTTTGACTATAGATGAGATCACCTCCTTTGATCCCATGGTCAAAGAACAAATTAGTTGCATTGTTTTCTAGAATTAATCCAATAATATCTAGATCGTTTTGAGTTTTAAGTGCCAATTTGTGTCTTTGAAAATAGCAAGTAGGTGAGGTTGAACTATGTCCTCATATGTGGATTAGTTATGGATCAAAATCTTCATGCATCAAATCCTTTGTCTCGATATTTGTTCTGTCTCAGCCTATGGAACAAAGTCAAGAATAACCAAATGCGCTGCCATGCTTAAGTCTAAATATCTCATTGGCTAACAAATTATACAATTCCCAAACATGGCTCATTTGATCTCATTCATAGGATTGAGATCAAATACTTCCAACTGTTGATGAATTGAAAAAAAAACTAATGTTGAGCTAGAAAGATCATTATTATTTACTGCATATAAGGATTTGATGCGTATAGAGGAATATTTGACCAGATATTTGATTGTGACTTCATGCTTCTTCCTTAAGACCTAGGCACAAATCAAACAACATACAACCATCTCATACCCCTACTCTACGAAACCCATGTTCTTAATTCTCACAATGGCAACTGGACATACAAAAAATGATGAGGTAGGAATAGGAACGATATTTTGCGAATAGGAACTAAACTGAGTGAACAGGAACCCTTCACCTAGCACAAGAACTGATCCTTGACATTAACCATGATTAGTAAAATATTATGTAAACCTCCTTAAAACATTGGAAACAAAGGAAATGTACTAAATAATTAATAATTAACCTTATCATGCTCAGGGTTAAGATAATGGTCCAAGGATGTGCAAAATGATTATGATAATGACAAGAACTAGGCAGAAACATAAGTAGTCATAGGGAAAAATGTGTGTGAATTATATCAAAATGAAGGACCAACAAAGGTATATCATTAATAGACGTGAAGGGACCCACCAATGAGGAAAATGGACTCCAAGATACCTAGCAAAGTCCACTAAGTGTGAATATATGAGATGGTGTCAAACACTTTGCTGATTTGACTGATCAGGAGTCAATGAGGTAAACCCAATGTCGGTCATGACGAAGTCTACCACTGAGGTTTGCAAGCTCCAAGGTACTAATGGCTCCCAGATCAAGCTCTTCGATAATGAGTTGAATTCGACAAGAGAAGATCCGTCGAAGGAGGGCCTTAATGTATCCCCCATCAATTGACATAGAATAGATCGAAAGATTATGTGAGACTGATGAAGTCATGAAGTACAATGACATGAGGATAGCTTACCCAAAAAGGTTAATAGGGACTGTAGATGGTTGACATAGGCCGAGACTTCCCTTAAACATGTAACAACATGACATAAAAGTTACTTGGCAATGTTGATTAATGATCACTACATGATATCGTGCAACAACACATGAGGCATTGAAGCATACTCCATAGTGGCTAGAAGAGTAACCAACCGAAGGAGTAAACAAAATCATATATATGATATGACTCATATGAAAGCTAAAACCCAATTGTAAGGAAATAATGCAAATAGGTGTCATGTTCAAGGGCGATGGGATTGAAACTACCATTTTGACTAATAATTCTAGTAAATTTTGTTCTATTTTCTCTTTTTAGTCTCCTTCATAGTTTAATGGGCATGGAAGGGAAGGCAAGTAAGCTCAATATTTCCTTTTTCATTCCGTTTTAATGATCTCAAAAAAGATATAGAAGGATACTCACTTCCATTCAGTTTTAACGAACGTATAAAGGACACAAAGAAATCTCATCCCAAAGGAATGAGTGGTATAAAGGGTAGCACCTGGTTCCAAGCTGACGGAATTGCCATAAGCATAAGGAGGCATAAGGGATGGAAAATAAAACCACTCACCATAGTGGCCCCTCAAAAAAGGTAAGAATACTAAGTGAAACCAAGTGGTGGGCCAAGTAGAACATGATGATGGTGGTGAAATGAAACAAAGGCTTATCAAGATGCATAAGTAAGGCTGAAAATCGCAGCAATCATGAGGCATAAAAGTGATGGAATTCTCTTGGTGTAATAAAGAAGGGTGAATGAGGATAATATTCTAAGTCACGGTGGGTCAAAAGGAGGAATTCTAGGAAGGGATAAGATAAATGTTGCGTCAACACCAACATAGAAAAGAGGTGCTAATCGAGGTCATCAATGTACAAGGAAACTCTATCTCCAAGTTATGACATGCAAAAATAGAAGGGGTAGTATAGAAACCTGAGAAGGCGGGATCTAAGGCATAATGAATATGGCATTGAAGGTCAATAATGTAATGAAAATGGAAATGCGAGACCTTCCCCTATATGCAAGGTTCAAGAAAAACGTACCCTAGGTCTGTTTTAATAACAAAACCATAAAAATTTACTGTAGGAAATATATGTTAAAAAAGGCCCCATACTCCCGCAAATATAAGGTTAGAAAAATAATAAAATTAAAAGTGACCCCCAATCCTTAAAAAAAGGATAAAAATGTAAATTTTCCAAATTTAATGTTAAGATATTCTTTATAAGTGAAAAAACACCTCCCCATAACTAATTTTTACTTTGGGAAAAAGAGAAATTGGACAAGAGGAGAAATTACCATTTTACCTTCTATCTTTGGATGAAGATTATGGGAGATAACAAACATCATTTTGCAAACCATTTATTCCAGGTAATTTTGTGCACCCTACTCTCCAATCTCATATCTTTCATTGTGAATTTCAGTGGATTGTTTCAAGAGAAATTTCGTGACCTAGTTTGAGACAATCACACGTATGTGGGTTTAATGTGGGAAACCTATGTAATTTAGGGATCCCGATCTGGATTTCTGTAGGAACGCAATAAAATACATAAATAGACATAAACACAGAGATGCAGCGGAAATAAAACTTCATTTCATTAAAATCAAATGACTGAAATATGCTTGCAGACATAATGGAAATAAACTAGTTAGGGCGCTAGTAGCTTATTTCTGAGAAGCGATGTGGTGTCTACAGGCCTCTGAAATGTGTTATAATAAGGCTAGAAGGCTTATTTATTGTTGAGAAACAATGGAAAACCCTAAACATCCAAAAACCTAACCCTAGGCGATGCAGCACCAAAACTATGGGCCTCGTTTGGGTAAATTGGTACATCAACTTCCCGGGGACGTAACTTTGGCATATGATCTTCGTTTGACACGCTCAATACCTCATTAGAAAGATATATTTGAGGAATACAACATTTGACGTGAGAAAAATCAGAGGAACTTCCAAGGTCGTCCCAGTTTTTCCAAAAAAACGTCGTTTAGTGCCTCAAAACGGCTCTGGAAGTTCAGGACCTGAAAAACTGCTAAAAATAGTAAGTTGTGTTGAAATTGAAAAACTGTCAGAACCGATGGTGGGGGACCAAATCGAATAGGTGGGTGGACACCAATATCCACCTGGATCATTCCTCCCCCCTTAGGAAGCAATGGTCCCCATTGCATTGAGTGCCTCCATGGGATGAGGCAACTTCTTCTAAAATTGGTATTGGATTTGTCGAAGATGTCATGGACATGTTGGATGCATTCAGTAAATTTGGTTGCTTTATCAGCCTCAGATAGTACCTGTGTGGATTCTGTTTGTGTGGTCGCATGAGGGATGGCAACATCAAGTGGTGGCGTACCTGGGGTCAGATCAATGGAGCGCTTGACCTGACTGTGTAGAGGAACCTTTGTGGGTGAGGAGAAAAAAATCCTCTTATTCCTCCACGACTTCGTCCATCTGTTGTTGTCATGCAGGGGAGCCCTGTTTCGAGGCTGTGACCACAACCTTCTTCTTTTCTTGTGGGCAAATAGTAATGAAAATAAATTTCCTGGTTTGGGAAACAATCTTACTGCGTTATTTTGCAGTAGTCAAAGAGATGGCAAGAGGCAGTACTACCTCTTGTATCATGTACAATTTATATCCCAAAGTAATAATAACAACACAAGGCTTAGACTCATACACAGCATGTTTCTTCCACAAGTATGGTTGGCCCAATAATACATCAGACACATCAAGAGGAGCAACATCACACAATACCTCATCCGTGAATGGCTTGATGTTGTATGGAAGGCGACATTGCTAGTGGACGCAGAGATCTCTTCCTTGGTGAAGCCACCCGATGGTATACGGTTGCGTGTGTGCTATGGTAGGTAGGCTGAGCCGCTTCATGGCCTCTGCTGAAATGAGGTTCTTTTGGCTTCCGCTATCGACAAGGAATTGCAGTGGAGAACCCTTCACCCACATCTGCGAGTGGAAGAGGTGCTCCCCCTCCTCTCGATCCTCGCGATCCTCCCTTTGGAGCTTGGTGGTGGCAACAATGGCACTGGGATTCACATAAATGATCTACTTCCCTTTGTTATTGCCCTTGTCATATTCTAACTTAGGATCAGAACATGCATCTGATTCGGGTGCCTCCAGTTCGGCCATCAATGACTGTTTGACGCAACACTCATTTGTGTTGTGAGTGGGGTTGTTATGAAATTCACATCACTTTCCCCGTGTCCTTCTTTGGATTTGTGTTGTTGTTCTGAGTTGCCCTATTTTGGCTTTGCCCCTTGTTCTACGGTTCGGGGGCGCCTTTCCCTAGCTTTGGATTCACGGATCCAAAGTCTCGCTTCTTCTGCGTAAATTTTTGCTCGATCTTGGTGGCATAGCGATATGCCGTGCCAAGCGAGGTAATGTCAAAAAACTCCATTTCCTCTTAAATTTATCTGTGCAAACAACTGCGGTACTTGAGCACCAAATGTCTCTCTAAATCTTTAATATCGAACTTTGTGCGCAGGGTATATAACAAATTCGTCAGTTCGTGCGCATCTTGATCCCTATGCTGGCGCAGCGTGGTCCATTGGATGTACCTGTTCTCATAGCTCCGCACAGGGTACTATTGTTCCTTGATGCCATCTCGAAACGAATTCCAAGTGGGTGTGGATGAGAACAGAGAGGGTTCCCTCCCATCTTTTTGCTCACAGTAGGTTTCCCACCAGTCTTTGACATGGGAGGCGACTTTGAGGAGTGCAAAAGTAATATTTTCTCGGTTGGAGAAATCATGGACTGATAAGTACCATTCCAGCAAATTCAACCATCTATCTACGGCATTTGCATCTATCTGGCCTTCAAATACAGGAATGTCGAAGTTCACCTGTACCTTGAAAGGAGTGGCTCCTCCAAGTGGCTGTTGGATGCACATGCACCGTTGGTAGTCGTTGAAGGATCTGGGCAAAGTTATCCATCATTGTGGTCCTTTGTTTCTCGAGGGCCTCCTCGAGCAATAATTTGATAGGATCTCCTACTCTCTCTTCTTTATTTTCTTCCGCCATGGGAGGTTGTCGAGGTTTGTGAGGCTGATCTTGTAAGGGTTCAACCAGATCGAGCCCTAACTCCTTATACTTTGTCCGCGTTGGGGACATGCAAATAAAAATAGACAAAGAGCAGACCGCTCTAATACCACTGATCTTGATTTATGCAGGAACATAATAAAATATAGAAATAGACATAAACAGAGAGATGCAGCAGAAATAAAACTTCATTGCATTAAAATCAAATGAGTGAAATATGCTTACAGACATAATGGAAATAAACTAGCTAGGGCGCTGGTAGCTTATCTCGGAGAAGAGATGTGGTGGATATAGGCCTTTGAACTCTGTTACAATGAGGCTCGAAGGCCTATTTATTGTTGAGAAACAATGGAAAACCCTAAACATCCAATAACCTAACCCTAGGAGATAAAGTGCCAAAGCTATGGGTCCCGTTTGGGTAAATTGGTACATCAACTTCCCAGGGACGTAACTTTGGCATATGATCTCTGTTTGACGCGCTCAATACCTCGTTAGAAAGATATATCTGAGCACTACAACTTTTGATGTGAGCAACATCGAAGGAACTCCCATTTTGCTCCTGGTTTCCCCAAAAAATGTCGTTTAGGGTCTCAAATTGGCTTCGAAAGTTTAGGAACTAAAAAACAGCTAAAAATAGTAAGTTGTGTTGAAACTGAAACACTGAAAGAACCAATGGTGGGGGTCCAAATGTAATAGGTGGGTGGCCACCAATATCCACCTAGATCAGATCCGGTATTGATTGCGGCCAATCAACTAACATAGCCTCCCTAAATTGTTGCAAGAAAACTTGTGCCCACGTTGTGAAATTTTTTTCTTAATACTCTCTCAAACATTGATAGAGTTTCATGTGGTTTTCGTGATGATTTGAGCTAGACTGAGGGTTTTAATATTTGTTTTTGTTTTACAGGTTTATATAATGATTGAATGGAGGGGGAGAGAGTGGTGGGTGCAGTATAGGGTCTATAAATGTACCAACATTTAATTTGTCACTTCGGATAGTTCATGAACTTCGAGACGTAGCACTGGAAATGCCAGAGAGAGCCCCTGGAAACTTGTAAAACAAATTCTATTCTATCTTGCACATTAATCTTAGAAATAAACAAAATCCTGCACTAAAAGAGAATTCGAGAAACACCAATCCAAACAATTAAAATGCTGTGGGAAATAAAAGGCAATATTGTACTATCCATGCGAAAGGAAATTCTATGTATGAGCAAACAGAAAGGAAATCATAACTGGAAACCAAGCAGTGTCGACACAATATCAAAAGACTGTAAATGCTGGAATAAATTCAAAAGCAATTCAAAACCATTCTGCCTGCACTAATTCTACTTGCATTAACCTCTATGTGAAATTAACCTGAAAGCATGAGTAAATCTACTGTGTAAATAAACTTATAAATTAATTTAATGTGGATCTATCACATTTCTTGTCCCCAAAATTTAATCGTGTAAAATTGTCCAAAAGCTTAATGGAAAATAAGTATTATCGTTCTCCAGATAATGTAGTTTCCATCATGGCAACATAAATTTATATGTGATTGTTTCTTCCATAAACACTCAAGTAGATCTTAGGTTCAGGAATATGAATTAAATGGGTCTGAATCAATTCAAGGAATTCAAGTTGCACGTTACAGCTCTGGAGGGATGCAATTTGATATGAAGAAATATCTCAAGTGTAAGCACAATTCTTAATACAGGAAATGAAATAGTCGAGGTACAGGAACAATTTGCAGCAAATCAAATTAACTTTAAAACTGAAAATAAAACATTGCAGCAAATTAAATAACATTAACTTGAGGAAGGAAAGAGACTGAAAATAATTAAATCAGTAAATAATAAATTGAATGATGTTTAATCTAAGAGATGGAGAGCGATGTCGAGCTGGTCTGGCGGGCAATCCAGCCAGCTCGCACCCTCTATGAGCGACCTGGCTTACATAGAAATTAAAATCATTATATGCAATAAATAAATAAACAGAGCATGGATGAAAATTTCTTCAATAAATTCCTGAAATCAAATTCTACATTTTGCGGACAAATGCTTAATTCTAGCAAGCAGGAGAAGCGATACACAAGCTACAATCTGCATGGTGCTATAGTGGGACCAGTTTCTCCTCCCTCCTGCACATTCCTTCGTTCCTGTGTGTGCTTATGCTATCTTATTGATTTCCTTATTCGCTACCTAATTAATTAACTATTTTCTCCAGGAAATTTCTTATATAGACGTCGAATTACAATTTGGGCTTTTATTCAGCCAATCAAAATACAAGAGGAGAAGATTATGTATCTTAACAATTCGCCAGAAATAAAATTGGTTTTGCAATATGAATGTCGAAATAGGTAGATCGTTGCTCTAACACTGTGGGTGGACAACTGCCTCCTAGAATTGCCCAAAACAAAGGTAGAATCTGTTTCAAATAATATATTTCATTTGACTAGCTTACAAGTGGCATTTGAAATCGTTTACTCCAGAACCAAGGTCAAATTCACATAGCGCACCATGGTCACCGCAACTCTCATTTGATTTGGACCTCCATTGCATTACAATATCATCTCTTCGGGTGAAATCCACTCTTCACTCTTCACTCTGTGACCTGGATTGTGACTATGCAGCCTTCTTGGATAATCCTTGTCATTTCCCCATACACAGCTCAAAGTAAGGAAAGTTTTCGAGCAGCCTCATGTACTTCAGGAAGATGGTATGAACCTCAACTTGAATACGTGGATTCTTGTGCTTGACATAGAGTTCCAATTTTTGTAGTAATAGATTAGGAGAGATACACGTAGCTGTCAAAGCGTTTGTATGAAAAATCGATAATTGACGCACATGGTTTAGTGCTTCACAAACCACAATCCAGTCTTAGCAGCGTAATAAGATTAATGTCTGCATCTGCAAGGTCCTTCAAGTTCTCAGTTTCTATGTACTCTTATCTCGAAATACACGGCCTCTGGTCCATTGTCTTCCTTATTTGAACTGTCATTTTTCCTCTCAAATAAAGGTGATTTATTGAGATCCCGAAGAGGTTTCCCCGACATTATTCTATCCTGGAGTTTGAGCAGGAAGCGTTCATTGTCTTCTTTGGTAATATTGAGGATCTTCTCAACAAGATGTTTCCCATGTAGCCTTGAGACATCAGCTTCTATTTGTGCATCAGTTCTACCCGCTCTGGTACAGGAATCCATTGCATGGTGCAGGCAGGTAAATGCATGATCTAACCAGTTTTAAACTTGCAATAGACAAGCCTTTATTAAAATTTTATTAATGATATTTTAATCTTGTTAAGACAAGGAAGTAACACTTACTCTTGAAAAATAATCATTTAGCCAATCAACAGCATGAGATAAATTTCGAAAAAATAAGACAAAACGGAGGCCCAACATCCCCCCATGTTGACCATCTTGCATGTCCTCATGCAAGGAAATTTGTTACTGTCACTTCTTCGCAAAAACAAAAATCAGAAACATTTATAAGCATTCATAATGATGTCCCTACAATTCCCTGCGCTAGATAAAGCTTGCTCAGGGTGTCTGCTGGACTCTTTATTTGCTTACACTGATTTCTAGAAAATCTAAAACAATGGCTGCCATAGAAAAACTAAATTGCAAGGATGGTGTTATTGTTGGAAATTCTAAGAGGGGGGGTGAGTCAGTATTCCTTTCAATTAGTATTATTATTAATCTTTCAGAGCATTACTTAATCTTCAATTATTATCAGTGTTTGTACAATGATAGCATTAAACAAAAGGAATGTAAATGCACACAGTTTTTAAGGTGGAAACCCCCTCTGGGACAAAAACCACCTGAATGCTTTTCTAATAATTCTTTAATATTCAACTCCAATTTAAAAGAAAGCTTCAACTTCCTAGAATCTAGAAACGCATTCTTCTCTAGCTCCCACTAGATAGATGCTCCAATGCCCGAGATTCTTCCGTAGTCAACTGAACGGATGCCCCAACACCCAATGAGCTACACTTCACCCTATCACCACCCTACCACTCTGAAGTTTTCACAAGCTTAAACCCAGTGGTGACTTCATGCACCAGCCTAGCACCTTCCTACCACCCTATAGAAGAATAAAAGAAGAATGGACTTATTAGGAATTTGGCTTTTGTGATCCATAACAGTGTTTAAAATCTTTCGGTGAAAATCACATCAAAGAAAATTTTGTTCATGCATTTCGAACCAGCAAGTGTGGTTCATCATCAGGACAAGATGAGAAATTTGATCAAAGAACACATTTAAGTAGATAAGGAGAGCTCCAACTAGCCTTTGTAAAATAATGGCTAGTTTGACTCGGGTAAGAAATATAATTAAAAATTATTTAATAGTTATCTTATTAAATGGACTCCAATACCAGGGAAAATGGTCCACTTTACAATGATATAGAATGATATAGAAGAAGAAGACACACTAGACCATCACCCCTACTATGACATAAATACCTAATAGTGATCCTCGACTTCCCGAGACTGCCTCTTCAATTCTTGGTAGATAGACACTTGTACAAATTTTACAATGATGTTTTTACAATGACTCAGTACAAGGATACGTTTACAATGACTGTATGCAGTGCCGCCTACATGAAGACTTCATGTGGTGTAGTTCTTGTTGTTGTTCTGCACCTTGATTGCTGCTCTTGTCATGCTACTCTTTCACACTCGTCAGAACATTAGATCATGCTTTGAGTCTTATCTTGATGAATATATAACACATTCAAAATGTATTCAAGGAAATACCCATGACATGATAATAGCAAAACTTACCTCATCCTGCAAAGCGTCTGTTAGTGCTAAACAAAAAAAATACACATTAGAATACAAAGAACTGAGTGCTATCAAGTGATGAACATTCATATACAGAATATACTTACCTGGAGCTTACCTCTACTACACCTTGCTTTGCTTTGCTGCCCTAGAAATTCTGGTCCTTTGCAGCCCTTGACAACACATGATCTAGCTTTTTTTTTCCTTCTAGGAGCTTGATATTTAATCTGGTGTATCTCTGTTATTTCATATCCCCAACATGTGATTTTTGGTCCTGTAGTATTCCTCTGAGTTTTCTTTCGAATGCCACGGGTCTGATGCGCTCAATACCTTGTTAGAAAAATCTATCCGAGGATGACAACTTTTGATGTGAGAAACATCGAAGGAACTTCCATGTTGCTCCTGGTTTCCCCAAAAAATGTCGTTTAGGGTCTCAAATTGGCTCCAGAGGTTTATGACCTGAAAAACTGCTAAAAATAGTAAGCTGTGCTGAAACTGAAAAACTGAAAGAACTGATGGTGGGGGTCCAAATGGAATAGGTGGGTGGCCACCAATATCGACCTAGATCATATCCGGTGTTGATTGTGGCCAATGAACTAACATAGCCTCCCTGATTTGTTGCAAGAAAACTTGTGCCCACGTTCTGAATTTTTTTTTTCTTAATACTTTCACAAACAATGATAGGGTTTCATGTGGTTTTCGTGATGATTTGAGCTAGACTGAGGGTTTTAATGCTTGTTTTTTTTTTAAAGGTTTCCATAATGATTTAATGGAGGGGGAGAGTGGTGGGTGCAATATAGGGTCTATAAATGTACGAATATTTAATTTGTCACTTTGGATAGTTCATGAACTTCGAGACGTAGCACTGGAAATGCCAGAGAGAGCCTCTAGAAACCTACAAAACAAATTCTAGTCTATCTTGGACATTAATCTCAGAAATAAACGAAATCCTGCACTAAAAGATAATTCAAGAAACACCAATCCAAACAATTAAAATTGTGCGGGAAATAAAAGGCAATCTCGTACTATCAATGGGAAAGGAAATTCTATGTATGAGAAAACAGAAAGGAAATTAGAAAAGGAAAGCAAGCAATGTCGACACAATATCAAAAGACTGTAAACGCTGGAATAAATTCAAATGCAATTCAAAACCATTCTGCCTGCACTACTTCTACATGCACTAATTCTTCTTGCATTAACTTCTGTGTGAAATTAACCTGAAAGCATCAGTAAATCTACTGTGTAAATAAAATTATAAATTAATTTAATGTGGATCTCTTTTCTCGTCCCCAAAAGTTAATTGTGTAAAACTATCCAGAAGCTTAATGGAAAATAAACATTATCGTTTTCAACATAACGTAGTTTCCATCACGACAACATAAACTTATATGTGATTGCTGCTTCCATAAACACTCAAATAGATCTCAAGTTCTAGAATATGAATTAAATGGGTCTGGATCAATTCAAGGAATTCAAGTTGCACGTTACAACTATGGAGGGATGCAATTTGATATGAAGAAATATCTCAAGTGCAAGCACAATTCTTAATGCAACAAATGAAATAGTTCAGGTACAGAAACAATTTGCAGCAAATCAAATTAACTTTAAAACTGAAGGTAAAACATTGCAACAAATCAAATTAACTTTAAAACTGAAAGTAAAACATTGCAGCAAATTAAATAACATCAACTTGAGGAAGGAAAGACACTGAAAATAATTAAATCAATAAATAATAAATTGAATGCTATTTAATCTAATAGATGGAGAGAGGTGTCGAGCTGGTCTAGCGGCCAACCCAGCCAGCTCACACCCTCTATGAGCGACCTGGTTTACATAGAAATTAAAATCATTATATGCAATAAATAAATAAACAGATCATGGATGAAAATTGCTTCAATTATTTCCTGAAATAAAACTTTAGATTATGCAGACAAATGCTTAAGTCCAACAAGCAGGAGAAGCGATACACAAGCTACAATCTGCGTGATGCTACATTGGGACTGGCTTCTCCTCCCTCTTGCACATTCCTTCGTTCCTGTGCGTGCTTATGGTATCTTATTGATTTCCTTACTCGCTACCTAATTAATTATTTGTTTGCTCCAGGCAATTTCTTATATAGACGTAGAATTACAATTTGGGCTTTTATTCAGCCAATCAAAATACAAGAGGAGAAGATTATGAATCTTAACAATTCGCCAAAAATAAAATGGGTTTTGCAATACGAATGTCAAAATAGGTAGATCGTTGCTCTGACGCTGTGGGTGGACAAATTCTTCCTCGAATTGCCCGAAACAATGGTAGAATCTGTTTCAAATAATATTTTTCATTTGACCAGCTTACAAGTGGCATTTGAAATCGTTTACTTCGGAACCAAGGTCAAATTCACGTAGCGCGCCATGGTCACCGCAACCCTCATTTGATTCGGACCTCCATTGCATTACAATATTATCTCGTTCGGTGAAATCCACTCGAACTCTTCACTCTATGACCTAGACTGTGACTATTCAGCCTTCTCCGATAATCCTTGTCATTTCCCCATACGCAGCTCGAAGAAAGGAAAGTTTCTGAGCAACCTCATGTGCTTCAGGAAGATGATATGAACCTCAGATTGAATATGTGGATTCTTGTGCTTGACATAGAGTTTCGATTTTTGTACTAATAGATTAGGAGAGATAGACATAGCTATCAAAGCGTTTGTATGAAAAATCTATAATTTACGCGCATGGTTTAGTGCTTCACAAACCACAATCCAGTCTTAGCAGCGTAATAAGATTAATGTCTACATCTGCAAGGTCCTTCAATTTCTTGGTTTCTATGTACTCTATCTAGGAATACACGGCCTCTGGTCCATTGTCTGCCTTATTTGAATTGTCATTTTTCGTCTCCAATAAAGGTGATGCATTAAGATCCCGAAGAGCTTTCCCCGACATTATTCTATCCCGGAGTTTGAGCAAGAAGCGTTCACTATATTCTTTGGTAAGGTGCAGGATCTTCTCAATGAGATGTTTCCCATCTAGCCTTGAGATATCAACTTCAGTTTGTGCATCAGTTCTACCCGCTCTGGTACAGCAATCCATTGCATGGTGCAGGCAGGTAAATGCATGATCTAACTAGTTTTAAACCTGTAATAGACAAGCCTTTATTAAAATTTTATTAATGATATTTTAATCTTGTTAAAACAAGGAAGTAACAAATACTCTTTGAAAATAATCATTTAGCCAATCGACAGCATGAGAGAAATTTCGAAAAAATAACACAAAACGGAAGCCCAACATCCCCCCATGCTGACATCTTGCATGTCCTCATGCAAGGAAATCTGTTACTGTCACTTCCTCGCAAAAACAAAATCAGAAACATTTATAGGCATTCATAATGATGTCCCTGCGATTCCTGTGCTAAATAAAGCTTGCTCAGAGTGTGTGCTGGACCCTTTATTTGCTTAGACGGATTTCAAGAAAATCTAACACAAAGGCTGCCATAGAAAAACTAAATTGGAAGGATGGTGTTATTGTTGGAAATACTGAGAGGGGTGGTGAATTAGTATTCCTTTCAATTAGTATTATTATTAATATTTTAGAGCATTAGTTAATCTTCAATTATTATCCGTGTTTGTACAATGATAGTGGTAAACAAAAGGAACGCAAATGCACAGAGTTTTCAAGGTGGAAATCCCCTAAGGGACAAAAACCACCTAAATGCTTTTATACTAATTCTTTAATATTCAACTCCAATTTAAAAGAAAGCTCAAAATTCCTAGAATTTGGAAAATCATTTTTCTCCATCTCCCACTGGATGGACGCTCCAACGCCAGAGATTATTCAGTAGTCAACTAAACAGATGCCCCAACACCCAATGAGCTACAACTCACCCTAGCACCACCCTACCACCTTGAAGTTTTCACAGGCTTGAACCAGTTGGTGACTTCATGAACCAGCCTAGCACCTTCCTATAGAAGAATAAAAGCAGAATGGACTTATTAGGAATCTGGCTTCTGTGATCCATAATAGTGTATAAAATCTTTCAGTGAAAATCACATCAAAGAAAATTTTGTCAACGCGTTTCGAACCAACCAGTGTGGTTCATAATCAGGACAAGATGAGAAATTTGATCAAGAAAGACATTTAAGTAGATAAGGAGAGTTCCAACTAGCCTTTGTAAAATGACGGCTAGTTTGACTCGGGTAAGAAATATAATTAAAAATTAATTAATAGTTATCTTATTAAATGGACTCTCGTACCAGGGAAAATGATCCACTTTACAATGATATAGAATGAAGTACAAGAAAAAGACACACTAGACCATAGCCCCTACTATGACACAAATACCTAATGATGATCCTAGACCTCCCGACACTACATCTTCAATTCTTGGCAGATAGACACTTGTACAAATTTTACAATGATGTTTTTACAATGGCTCAATACAATGATACCTTTACAATGACTGTATGCAGTGTTGCCTACGTGAAGATTTCATGTGGTGAACTTCTTGCTGTTGTTCTGCACCTTGATTGTTGCTCTTGTCATGCTACCCTTTCTCACTCTTCAGAACATTAGATCATGCTTTGAGTCTTATCTTGATGAATATATAATACCTGCAAAAATAAACATAGAGCCCCTGGAAACCTGCAAAACAAATTCTAGTCTATCTTGCACATTAATCTCAGAAATAATTGAAATCCCGCACTAAAAGAGAATTCGAGAAACACCAATCCAAACAATTAAAATCATGCGGGAAATGAAAGGAAATCTTGTACTATCAATGGGAAAGGAATTCTATGTGTGAGCAAACAAAAAGGAAATCAGAACTGGAAACCAACCAATGTCAACACAATATAAAAAGTCTGTAAACGCTGGAATAAATTCAAAAGAAATTCAAAACCATTTTGCCTTCACTACTTCTGTGTGCACTAATTATTCTTGCATTAACCTCTGTGTGAAATTAATCTGAAAGCATGAGTAAATATATTGTGTAAATAAGCTTATAAAGTAATTTAATGTGGATCTCTCGCCTTTCTCGTCCCCAAAATTTAATCGTGTAAAACTGTCCAGAAGCTTAATGGAAAATAAATATTTTCGTTTTCAAGATAACGTAGTTTCCATCATGGCAACAAAAATTTATATGTGATTGCTGCTTCCATAAACACTCAAATGGTCTCAGGTTCCAGAATATGAATTAAATAGGTTTGGATAAATTCAATGAATTCAAGTTGCACGTTACAGCTCTGGAGGGATGCAATTTGATATGAAGAAATATCTCAAGTGCAAGCACAATTCTTAATGCAACAAATGAAATAGTTCATGCATAGGAACAATTTGCAGCAAATCAAATTAACTTTAAAACTGAAAGTAAAACATTGCAGCAAATTAAATAACATTAACTTGAGGAAGGAAAGAGACTCAAAATAATTAAATCAATAAATAATAAATTGAATGCTATTTAATCTAAGAGATGGCCGAGAGCGGTGTCGAGCTGGTCTGGTGGCCAACCCAGCCAGCTCACACCCTCTATGAGCGACCTAGTTTACATAGAAATTAAAATCATTATATGCAATAAATAAATAAACAGAGCATGTATGAAAATTTTAGCTGGCTACGGTCGAGGACTCTTTTTGTGGAAGAGTTTTAGTTGTTTCAGCCATCTGAATTTTCAGAGTTTTAGCCCTTTTCTTTTCAGATCTGATACCTCACTTTCAGATCCCTTTTAGATCAGCTCTTCTCCCTTTCAAATCACCTCATATAGTTTTGTTTGGGTTTGCCTCTAGGGTCACCTCCTTGTCCCTTCTACCTTTAGATGATTTCCTCCTTTGTTGCAGCAACCTTGCCTCTGACTCTTTGCTGTTTTCTGCACCTCTTTCCAGTAGATTTATCCTTTAGATCCCTTTCTCTCTCGACCTTAGATCTATTGGCCTCTTTTTCGTGTGTTTTGACTAGATTTTTTCCCTCTTTTAGACTAGTTTTGAGAGACCCGCCTTCTTGGGTTAGATCGATGCATTGTTAGCTGTTAATTTTTTGTTATTTCAGCATTATATACTGTTCTCTACAGATTTATTTTCAGTTATGCAACACACTTTTTCTTTCACTCTCAAAATGTCTGGGTTTAAAAATTAAAATTAACACACGCCACACACTGACCCTAAGCGAAGAAGAGCTTGGTTAACACTGCCAGGCAAAGACTTTAAAATCAATTGACACTGCACCTCTCTGCCCTTGTTTCGACATTGACATCACTTGATTCTGCACCTCCCTGCCTTTGTTGGTTATTCTTCTTCCCTTTGTGCTGTCATCATTGCGCCCCCAAGGCGTATATCTCGGAGACTTCTTGGCCTTCACCCTCAGTTTCCGGTTGGTCGACTTGCTCCTTCCCGTCGTTGTCGAGTTAGTCCTCCCCCAAGTTCGCACTTTGACTCCTCTTCTGATTCTTTGGGTTCTCCCCCTGCTTCTGGTTCTCCCCATGTTACCTTCACCATGTCTGGTCTAGGGCCTAACACTAGTGCCAACCCCGGCCCTAATGCTGGGAATGTCACTATCGGAACCGCCACGGGAACTACCTCGGCTGTTTCTTTGCTCCCCTATATGGCATGTCTCAGCCTCCCCGATTTCAATCAGTTGATCAATGATCCTATTCCCCACGATGTTGGTTGGCCTGCTATGCCAACCAAGCTCCCCTCCGACATTCCCAAGTTCGAAGGCCTTGCTGGAGAAGATCCCTCTAACCATATCTGATCTTTCCACATGTGGTGTTCATCCAATTCCATTGTGGATGATTCCATTTGTCTTAGATTGTTCCAACGCACGCTCACAGGCGAAGCTTCTAAGTGGTATGTTGATCAAACCGCCTCTTTCCATACCACCTTTGCGACCATTGCCCAAGTCTTTTTATCTTATTTCCAGCGCCCTCTCCGATACGACACTGGTACTGAACTATTGACTTCTTTCCGTCAATCATCTGCAACCCGCCTTTCCGCTCATGTCCAGGAATGGCGGAGACGAAGGAGCTTATGTCAAGCTCCTACCTTTGAAGATTGGGTCTACATGGACTGGTTCCTTCGATCTCTCTTACCTGCCATTGGCAAAGATGTCGCATCCCAATTCCTTCAAACTGAAGAAGCCGCCCTCCAAATAGCCTTGAAATATGACCTCATCTATGCTCAGTCTGGTTATGTTTATACCGTCCTTCCTGACCTCCCCAGACCCGGTGGTGCTAACACCCCGAGGGCATCTCATTCTGCCGACGGTATCATTGGAGCTCTTTCACACCCATATGCTTAACCTCCTATGGGCTATGGTCTCCCTCCGGGAGGGGTCAGCACCTCCAACACTTTTCCCCCTCCAGGTAGCATGTCCCCAGGATACGGTATGCCTCCTCCTTTTGCCCAACCTCCTGCTTACCTCAATGTTGCCCAACCTACCCAGTATCCTTATCCACAGCCTGGTGCCCCAGCTCCTCTAGCATTTGCACCTCTACCTCCCTTACCTTTTCAACCCCCGCAACAGCACCTACAACCCCCTCCGGGGCACGTATTTGTACAGCAGGGCGCGACTAATCCTCCTTCTTCTCAAAGACAAAGGAAAGGTAATCAAAATCAATCTGCCCCTGGTAATCGTGGATCCAATCCTTTAGGTATTGACTCTAACACTGCTAACCAGCAATAGGGCACTCAGCCCAAGCCGGACAGACCTCTTCGTACTAATAAGCCTTGTTCGTGTTGTAGTGTTTATGGTCATTACACCCACGATTATCCCCTATTACCACAGATGCGGTAGATGTGGGAGTCTCAGGCTACATTGCGTGGACAACATGCCTCCCCTACTGTTCCCCCCAATGCAGCTACTTATCAACCGACTGTGTTTACCGATCCTTTCCCTCAGTAAGGATTCTTGGCTACCCAACCACCTCACGCATCGGTAACCACTCAACCTTCCCCTTTTGGTTCCTCCGATTACCAGATCCTCATGATGAACTCTGACCAACCTTTGCCCGTCGACGTTAATCTTCAAACTCGGTCTCGTCAGTACCCCAAGACTCCTGCTACGTCTGTCCCCGAGCCACCCTCTTCAGGTCCTACAGAGCCTCTTTTGACACCCAATGGTCCCTTGCAGATCCCTCAGCCCAAAGTTGAGGTCCATACCAAGGTTCCTAAGGGCCCATTACGCCAAAATGCTGCTTCTCGTCGAGCTGCTCATTCATATAGCATAGTAGATGATTTGGCGTAGTCTCCCGCTGCCATTTCAACACTGGAACTCCTCCAGTTGTGTCCTTCTCAACTGAAGGCTCTACTATCAGCCATGGGCGTTGTAGATGCTGTTGATGACCAATTGATTGTTTTCGACGCCCGTCCGTTAGACCATCCTCCCCTTCCTTCTTCCGTTGCTTTCCAAATCCCAGTCAAAATCCGGAACATTAACGTGGCTCGATGTATTATTGACGAGGGGGCATCTACCTGTGTGATGTCCGCTTCGGTTTGGAAACAACTCGGATCTCCTGAGTTGGCCCCTTCCACAATCACCCCTCGTGCATGGGATGGCCACGACTCCCAGCCCATTGGCCTATTCCGTAATTTTCCTATCACTCTTGCGGGCAAGACTGTTTGCATTGACGTTGAAGTCATTGACGCCCCTCTTGATTATAACATTCTTTTGGGGCATAGCTACACCTATGCCATGTCTTCTATCCCATTCGCGGTCCACCGCAAGATGTTTTTACCTCATAATGGAAAGATAGTCACCATTGACTAGTTGACATATCATGAGCCAAAATCTCAGACCTCCCCTGAGTCGACAATCTCTTCTGTAGCTAATAAGCAAACCGTTGATTCCTTGACCAGTCTCTCCCCCGGCGTCTACAAAGACTCCTCCTTGCTTGGAACCTTCCCTGGTCTTCCTCCTCCTCCTATTTCTGATCCCAGCATAGCAAATGTTTGCATGATGAAATCATCTTGGGCTGACCTTAAGCAGCCCGCTTCAGCTAGTCAGCAACCTCAACCTTGCCCGCCGCAACCTGCTCCTAGCCCTTCACCTCAGCTAGCCGGACCTCTTCCTTCTGGCCCTTCTCCTATAGCTGGTACTCATGAGCCTCTTTACCCTCCTGGGTAGGTTCCACCAGGTCTCAACCATCTTGGAGCCGTCCCTCTTGGCCATTATCCCGCTGGTTAGATACCTTTCCTTGCTCCCCCTCCCGGAGCCTATTCAGTCCCCATTATGGCCACCCTCACCCTCACCCTCACCCTCCCCAATTTGACCTTGGGTATACTCGTCCGGTACCTTGATCCTCCAGCTGCTACCCCGCCTGGTCACCCCAAACCCTACCTTGCTTTGACACTAGTTCAACCGGTTCCCCTAGCTTCTCCTGTTGCTACAGTGGCCTCAGCACCTCAACAGGACCCCTCTCCTGTTGGGCCATCTCTGGGAAAGAAAGGCAAAGCTCACAAGGGGGCATCCAAAGACAAGGCCACCCCGACTGACCCTGCCCGTCCTCCGCTCGCAAAGCCTTGCGCCTTGTGTGATGTCATCGGTCATGCCACCCATACTTGTTCTGAGTTGCCGCGTATTAAACCCATGGTTAAAGTTGCGTTCCCTGAGTCTATGGTCCCTGAAACCTCTGTTTCTTCCTCGACCGTAGCCAAGAACCCAAAGACTCTTTGCACCAACAAACCCTGTGCTCTGTGTGGTGTCCATGGCCTTTATTCCCACCATTGTCCTCACCTGACACATTACTGAGCCTCTTTAGAGGTCATTCGTGAGTATGAGGTTGAACAAAATCAATCTGCCTCTCCCATCCTCGCACAATATGCTTCAGGTCAGCTTGAGGATTTACCCGCTCCCATTGACATTCCCCCTCCCGATGTCGAGATGACGGAGCCTGCTGCCACCATCCTCTACCGATCATCATCCATGAGACCCTTGGTAGAAGTCCCCTTGGAGACCTCCCCTGATGTTTCGCTCGACCCCCCTTCAGTGATCACCCTGGGCTCAACATCAATAGATCCTTTATCTGCTTACTCTTTTCTTACCCCTTATGACGATGCGCATGTGACCCTCCCTTCTCATGATGATGAGTCAGGTAGCTGCGCTGTGTCAGGTGGTCTTTCTTCCACCAGTCACCCCATCTTCTCTCATGATGACGACATTATGGAAGGAATCACCTCCCCTGAGTTTATCTATTCCCCCTTACATCGACCCCATGCGTTCGAACTACATACACCATGTGGCCATTACATTGAAACCCAATGTTTGGGGTAAGGGGGCACCCATATTTGACAGACTAAGAGAAGCAATTCTCCACAACTCTCCTAGTGTATCTAGTCGTGTCGACTCTAGTACCATTATTCTTCCACATTTAGAAGAACCTCTAGGATCCCATATCACTTCAGATCACTCTAGGGACGATCCTCCTTATCGTTCCTTCATCTTACATCAGCAACCCAGTCTCTTAGACATTGTTGTTGACCAACCTATAGCTTTTCTAAGAGAGCATCAGTTCATTATCTCCAAATCCTCTTTTTGGGATAGTGACACCAGGTATGCCATCCTGGAAACTTAAAGTCCATTTGATTCACATATGCAGTACTAAAATAGATTGGTAATCCTCCATTTCCTTTCTCAAGCTGCATAACCATAACGAAAACAAATGGTGCCCCACATCATTAAAATGTGTTTAGATTCCCCTTTTTCTAAATACATTTTGGCATGACCACAACATGCTTGGGGGCACCTGGGCCCCTCAACCATACAAATCCCAGATCTCAGCCAAAAACAGCACTGAAACCCCCTTTATCTGACAGGTCTCACTTTTCAGGTCATTTCCTGGGATAGGTCACAGTTTTCTGCCCAGTACCTGCTACCCAGGTCGCAGAACAGACCCCAAAAAGTGCGACCTGGTCCTGTTCATGAGCTCTGGGTACCTGTTAGTGTTTAGTACCACGCTACTTCACCAGGACACATTTTGTCCAAGAAGCGTCACTTCACCCCTCTTCAAAATCGAATTTATTCACTTGCAACACTCATACTAGGGGCACCACTTGGCCTCCATACTTGTCCTTGCTCGTGTTGATGTTCGTCATGAGTCACCATCTTGTACTCATGTTTTTATGGTCCTCCATAGGACCTTTACTGTGTGGCAGCACCATCAAGTCGCCCTTGTTTAGAGCATCCGAGTTGAGTCATCATCACATTCATGGAGTCTATCCCGAGTCCCTTTGTCTCCCGCTATAGTTCTCCGTCTTTCATTACTTGGTCCCTATCTTGTGTCGCACATTATGGCCTTCAATCCCACTGTCCCCTATCCCTCATGATATTGTGTCAGTCGCTGCCAGGTCATCCATGCCCTGTATGCTTTAACAAGGGAAGTCGTCCATTCGCTACTCAGTACCCCCCATTTCATCATCATCATTGGTGTCAGTCTGTCAGTCGCTCTACTATTTTCTCTCGTGTCTTAGTTGAGGATTCCTTATTGCCTCACCTATGGCGGACCTCCTTCTGTCGACATCAGCTCATTCATTCCAGAAGACAGGTCTAGAGGGTGGTGTACCTTGGTTCTAACTTCCACTCTTGTTCGACGCCCTGGATCAGGAAAAGGGACTACTTATTTCCCTTTGACTTGGTTGTTTCTCAAAGTCAGCTCCTTTCAGCATGATCGAGATCCGTATACTTGATGGTCCAGTGATGCAGTAGCAGATATTAGTGATTCCCGGGTGTGTGTGAGATGTCTCAACCCTCATGAGGGGGTGGCCCTGCAGGTAGCCCCCCACATGCCCGGATGACCTCTTCATTGCAACCTTTGATGCAGCTCCATATATTTGATGATGTTGGCCTTAGCTGCTTGCAGCGCCTCTTTGATTGCATGTATCAGTCAGATTTTGCGAGCCCTTCCCCGTTTATAGGGGGCATTTGGGTTGTATTTGTATCTCATGTACTTAGATATTATTGTATAAGTCCTAGCTGTTATTTCAGGCATGGCATGTATGTGGGATTCCTCATTATATCTTTTATCTGGCTCATGTTTATGCCAGCATGTAATTTACAGTTCGGTTCCTTGTTTACTGGATGCATTATTCTTTCGTACTTTGTCTCGGCGGGCATAGGTATGCCTCCCCTGCCGCTTTTAGCACAGGTACCATCTCATAAAAAGAAACTTGTTGCACTTGTAAGTCTCGTCTCCTCAGGGTCTAGTCCTTTAGCACATTAGAGTACCTTACATTTCTCTCTCTGACTTCCCTCTTGATGTCTGGTGATTGAGTTCTTACAACGTACTTCAGTCATACGATTTGCTCCTAACACTTGCATGCTGGGGGGCAATCTGTTACACCATTTTTTGGTCATCTAACCTATTATCATTAGATGGACCCAAGTACACCATGTAAGACCAATTTTACCCTAAGTAAAATTGCTTTCACTATGTGAAATAACTTAGTAAAACACCTTTATTAAGTTGTTTATGGTCTAACCAGGAAACCCCAAAAGGAAATAATAAACAAATCTATATTTGTTTATATTTTCTCAAGGAATAATTAGTTAAACATTAATTTAATTATTATTCCTGGTCATATTTAACCCAAAACAAGGAAATCAATTAAATAAATCCTTATTTATTTGATATTTCCTAGGAATAAGTTATTTAATCCTTATTTAAATAATATTCCTAGTTAAATTTGACTAAATCATTTATAAATAATTATTTATTTAATTATATTTCCACCATTTCCTTAAAATAATAAATAAATCATTTATTTATTTATTATTTATAAATAAAGGAATTGACCCAAGTCAAAAATCATTTTCCCTCCAACAAATATAATAAAATATTACTAAAAGGTGGTTCTAGAATTTGGTTAATAATATTTTATTCATGGACCAAGTGCTAGACTACCCTAATATTTTGTTATAAATAGAAGGGTTTTCCCATTCATTTGTCACATTTTGTTGCCTATGAGATCACTCTGGATCTTTACTCTTGGTCTGACTTTGAGCCATTATCATTGTCATATTCTCCATTATTTGCTTGGTGAGCTCCCTTTAAGTTCTATGTTTGTCTGGGTTTTCTTCACCAACAAGAGAGAAAAATTCTAGATCTGAAGCGCTGAGGACTTTTAAAGAACCCATCCCATTGAGGAGAATTGGAAAAACCTTTCTTGTTTTCCTCTCAGGTGCCCTTAATATAAAAATTCTTTCAAAAATATTGTTCTTGTCTTGTCTATTGGATGCATGGAGAAAAACTTTATTTTCACTGCTTAATGTCTTTTTATGCATAGATCTGGATTTGTGCAGCATTTGTCTTGATCAATTAACTGCAGTTTTGAAGATATTGGCAGCCATATTTGATGTTAGGGCTATTTGTTATGCATAACTAAAGTGGTCTTTTTTCGTACACTTCGACAAAAGATTCATACTAACATAAGTAATGAAAACTATGTTTTCATTATCAACAAAATATAATTATGTTATAACAGTATCCTATGTGTAACTAAATTTCAAGAGGAATTTACAAAAGCAGATAGCTTTGTAAATTAATCTGTTAATCCAGTTACAACTTCACAGTGAATCAAAAATGAAACTGAGATTCAATTAAATTTTTAATTGGATAACTGTTAATGAAATTAATTATGAGGAAAACATAATGAAAAATGAAATTGAAGTAACTTACCAGGAAACAAGCCATATGAAGTAAAATCCAGAATGTTTTATTCAATAAAGAATGTTCCAACTATTACAAGTTTGTTTAATAACTAGTTCAAGGTTGCAACCTCGAATGCTTCACTGGATGAAGTATTTATACAAAAAGTAAAAATCTTAAAATCAATGCCTAAGTGAAAAGGAAAATTATATTTTCTGAAAATGAATAGAAAGGAAATAAATCGATCTAAAGGGAGTGCATCTGCGTTTCTGGCCTTGTTCTGCTGGAAAACTGTTGCTAAGTCACCACCTTTTGAGCACTGCGCTGGAAAAACTGAGTGTTGCACTGGCACAATGACTTGTCCTTTAATCTTGGTATTCATAAAGCTTCTCCCATCGTTCCTCATCCGGAATTGAAACTTCAATAATCTTGTAGTATATTTCATCTACCTCAGTGTAATTTGTAAAAGTAGGGTTTACAGTGAAAATGTGTTTTATCTGGTGGTGAATAAAACTAATATTTTCAACAGCATTATAAAATGCTTTTCCTATCATCGAACCTTGAATAGAAGACATAGATGCAGACCTTGTTGTTTCTCTCAGTTTCTTCATATAATCTTCCCTGGGCATTAATTTATCATTTATAACAAATAGTGAGGGGAGACCTTTTTTAATTAATGTATCAATCCTTAAGAGGAACCTGTTGATTGCCACATCAAGAGTGTGACACTTTTCTGTTAACTGTGCTACTAAGTCCTTTTTTATCAGAACTTTATTTACCTCAAGGATAGTCTCAGTCTTGTCATCTACTGCTAGTTCATCCAGTTCTTGGTTGTTCGTAGAGTTTATAAATTTGATAATGTTGTTGGTTGTGTTGGGCATTTCTGCCAATTGAGTGTTTATATCAGAAATTGCCTGATTTTCCTTTTCCACTAGCTCGTTCTGCTCAAAGATGATCTTGATAGATGGCCATATATCATTAATCTCCTCAATGATGTTATTCCAAATGATTTATTTGACATTACCGAGAGTGTAGCCAATAGAAGCTTCAGTGGCTGACTTCTTCCATATTTCTACTTGGTTCTGAGCTCTCTGAGGCTCTGATGCATTGAAAGTATCAGACTTCTTCTGGTGATCTTATAGAAGTTTCACTTTGTCTTCTAACTTCTTTATTTCTTCAGTCTACAAAGTCATGTTTTGGAGTGTAGAGGCTAACTGATCTGCAACATCTCCTTTACTGATGGTAGAAGCTATAGTAGTGGGAATAACTGTCATAGGAAGTGCTTCTAAAGGAGAAACTTGCTTGGCTGGTTTTTTGCTTTCCTTAATCCATTTTTTCTAACTATTTTTCCATCTGTTTTAGTGGTGTACTCTGTTCTAGAATAAGCTTCATCATGTCTTCCTTTTCTATTTTTGTTTCTTCAATTTCCTTGGCTAAAGGATCTTCTGTTGCTTGTAGTTTCAACTGATTCCTCAAAGCTACAATACCTGCATTTTTTTTCTTAATTAAATCCTCTACAGCATTAACATTTGCAGGATCATAACCCAATTTAATTACCAAATATGCTAAGGTTTTAATCCTGTTATATTTGAAAAAAGCTGAGACTTTTTCCGTGTTGAGTTGTGATCTGACATTTGCTAGTGTGACCTGCAATTTAGATAAAGACATAGCAGTGTTAGTTACAGTTGAGAAGATCATCTCTCCAGGTTTTTTATGCATCTCCATTTGATGAATGGGATGTATGTCGCTGACATTAAACTCAAGAGATGTATTTTAATAGTTTGCTTCTCCTTTAGGCTGAGGAACTTGTGCTTGAAGAAATGCCATTAACATTCTTCCTTTCTCTGCATCGAAGGCTTACAATAGGCTGCTTTGAGCACCTGAAGTTTGATTCCAGAATTGGTTATATGTGTTTATATTCAAAGCTTCATTTTTCAGTTCGATTTCCTTGAAGATGTCCATGGTGCTCTTCTTTGGCTTTCTTGAAGCTGCTGCTCTGAAGTAGTCATGGAAGTAGTGGGAAATAGTGTGGACTACTCACCTACTAATGAGGATATAAGAGGCTCATTAGTGTTGATAGGAGTTTGTTGCTTTGAATCCTTTCTAATGCTTAGTTTGGAACTAAGTTTAGCCTTCTTCCTATAAATAATTTTGAATCCCTTGTTGAAGATGTTTGTCTCAGAAGGGGATCCTTCTTCTCTATTCCTTTTAGCTGTCTTTTCCTGATTTGTTGGAGTCTGCACTGTTGATGATGAAACTGGTTGTTCTTCTGCCTCATGCAATGTGTTCTCTGTCCACTCTAGCTTGTTATTATATTGCTCTATCTCTGGCCTTGGTGTGTGAAAGTAAGGAGTAGATTTGGTTTCTACCCTTAATTTAGAATCTATGCCTAATGGATCCTATGACCAGGTGAAGCTTAAATTAAATTGCATTTTCTTTAGTAGTTGATATATCTCTGTTGTTGTTTTTCTACTATTACATATGAATGGGCCAATCTGGGTTTTTAGCTTCAACTGAGACTTTTTCTTGGCAGCTACAAAATGTACCTGGTCCATGTTGATCATCTGCCTGATGAATTCCAAAGAAAAAATCCTCATTGGGAGGAATTTGGGAAATTTGTATGGCTGCAGCTCACATCCAAATACTCTGATTTCTGTGTAGTTTTCATATAGGTACCAATCTCTTGTTTGTATCTGTTATGTCAGCTACAAAATCTTCTAAATTTCTTCACTGATTCTTGGTTCTTCTCTGCTGTTTAGAAGACTGGTAGCTGGGTGGACAAACATCTCAATGAACTGCTTATAAGTAAATTTATTTTGATCTTTCATGACTACTGGTCTCCTTTATCATTTAATTTCTTTAATGACAATTTCATGTTGTCTCCTTGAAAGTATATGAACATGTAAACTAGAACAGAGGTATATTTAAATACCTCCTCTATTTTGAAATCGAGGAATTGCTGATGAATGGATTCTGCAAGGAAACGGCTGAAATTGAACAGTATGGAAGGTTTGGCATGATTGGAAAAGATTGATAGAAATCCTATAATGGCCTCATCTATGTATTGATCAGAGTAGTATCCCAGTAGGTAAGATAGGACAGTGGTTATTTGCTTGGTTCTCTCAGGGAATAGGGATGAAGGATAGGGAGGATTTATTTTAGGAAATGCAACATCTTGTGCTAGGAATAGTTCTAAGTATGGGTTCTCTTAGCAAGGTCTAAACTCTGATACATTTCAACCATATCTTCATGAGAAAATGGAGAACCATTGTCGATAGTAGGGGCTAGCATCATTTGTTCAATGGCTTGAGGGGTTATGGTAAACAGAACTTGACCGTTGGAATTGACTATGGCTCTCTGGCTTGGAAAATAGGAATAATGACATTTCCTGATGAAATCCGGAGCGCTGTGGGTAGGAGGAAAGATATATCGGGCTAAGTTTGACTCCCAGCGCTGGGTGTCATCGAATTTCTCAATCCATTTGTCTTCAACCAAACAATACATCTCAAACATATCGATATCAGAATGTGTTTCATAGATCCAGTACTTTCTATTAGCCATAGGGATATGATGAAGGTCTAGAGGAGGGAAAACGAGAGGATTAATGTTTTTCTAGGGTTTTTATCCTTGGGAGGCATAATGGCTACAACTAATAGTGTAGTTGATTTCCAACAGAGGGAATAAAGAAGGTTCTGTGTGCAAGAACAGGGAATGGAATGCAAAATGATAAAATCAGGTGTTGCTTACGCAATTGTAGCATCTCTAGATCAGTGGACAACCTACAAACAACGTTATGACCTGTAATCAGAAAAAGTAGTTTGCAGAGGGATTTAGAAGGTTTAATAGAGAAAATATTATTTCTATTGATGACGTGGGTTAACGGATAGTTCATTAGGTTCATAATGGAAACATGGAGGGGAAGCCATTAAGTGGCTAACAGCTACTGAGGTGGCAACGAAGGAGTGGTGTGCAACAGTCATCAAAGATAAGAGGTATAATGGAAACAACTTTCAAAGGGGGTGTAAGGTGGTTTACGGTTTTGTGTCTAGGGGGTTCGAAATCATGTGGAGTTGACACGTATCAGCAGACGGTTTCAAAATACAATTCTTTTCGGACCCATCGGTGATAAAATTTGGATGGCGGAGGGGGACTGAAAGGCCATGAGGGTCGTTGGATGCCGACATGTGTAAAGATGATCGTCAGATATGCGGGATTGTGAGAGGACGGTAAATAAGCTGATGTGGAAATGGTGGGGTCAAGATAATGCGTTGGGAGATTATGAAGGGAATGAAATGTAAATAAAGGGAAATGTCGGGATATACTTTAGGGATATATGATTAAGGGAAATGAATGGTGAGGGTATACAATATGGTTTAAAACTTATGATATGAAATTAATAATCAATATTTAAACCATACAAATCTTTGTTTTTTGTGGGCGCATTTGGACTAGTAGCCAATCAAATTTTTGAAGCACAATGAAAATTTGCTTTTTCTTTTCGCTTCCCTAACATTTTATTTAAATTTACCTTCTTTATTTAGGGCAGCTAACACCTATCATTTTATTGAGATGGATACTTATAAAACATAATAATTTTCCTAACATTTTTTAACTTTTTTCATTCTTTTGCATCCATATCCTACGTAAACATTTTCAAAATTATTTGACTACTTATGCTAACTTATCAAAACTAGAAAATGTTACAACAGGCGGTAAGGTGCAGGAGAAAACTGTAGCTGATCAAATTTAAAAGAAATGCAACGTCACAAGGAAGAGGCGGGGATTTTTTGCCGATGAAATTAATGACCCCGCAGTGCACTTTGGCATGATCATCTTGGCCTGCAAGATGATGCGTAAATGCAAACCCAAGGAGCTGCCCGCGCATGTCATTGCAGTCGCAGGATGATGTGAAAAAGGCGTGATTTATAATTGGTCTAGTTACCTATGCAAAGAAGTTTTAGAAAATGTGCACGAGGCCAAGGAGGAAGTCAAGCATTTCTAGTATGCTCGGCTTCTATTATTGATTGTGCTAATTGGATAGAAGGCTCCTGATGATACAGTGTTCCCAGATATTGAGCCGAAGATGTGCGGAGCTGCGTGCTACGCTACCTTGTGGAACTCCTCAGACCCGGTGCGCGTGAAAGAACACAAAATTTTTTAGGTTCTATATGATGCTACTTTTAATCAAGCAGTGCAGTTAAAGTCGTGATTGTCACCTACATTGTATGACCAATACAAAATGGTAGTGGATTTAAAGCTATATTCCATAATATACACATTCGCGCAAAGGGCATTGTAGAAGGAGTATGGTATGAATTAGCATATTTGGTGACTGAAGATGTTTTTCTTTGCGTGATAGCAGAATGACTGCCAGCCTGGTTGACCCCAAGCACACCAACAAAGCCGCGCACTGGCAGCCAGACAGGGAAATCAACGGAGAAAGCCATCGAGAAAGTTACAGAGAAAGTGATAGAGAAGGTCACTGAAAAAGAAGCAACCCCCACGACCACTGGCGAGACTCTAGAAACAGAAACAATGCCAGTAAAGAATGCATCTACGTTGAAGGAGACAAGGGAAGCTGAAACATCTAAAGGAACCAAGCGCAGATCTCAGGTCGCTGGAGGATCGAGAAAGAAGAGGAAAGGTTCCGAAGAGGCAGGGCAGGACGTCCTGACGCTGACAGAAGACGACCTTCATGAAATTTCAAACACTGTCACATGTGCGATTGAGTATCATTGGATAGATATGGAGGTTCAGTACAAGTCCACGCTAGAACTTGTACAGGTGGGACTGCAGGAGTTGAATGTACAGGCGAGCCGGATTCAAGCGAGTCGGACCAGCACGTAAGTCACGAGCGCACAACCACTAGACATTGCTTTACCAGCCTCCAGGGATGACCGCTCCGTCCAAATCCCCCTGCCAGCTATTCCGATGGACGCCAACCGACGTCTACAATTTGGAGGCACAAGTGATATAGATATTAACCTTTTTGTGTTACCTGCAAACAAATTACACTTAATGCACTCAATGATCATGGACGATCTTCAGTACAGAGAGGCTACCGGACACACGAATACAAGGGAAGCACAGCAGCAGGCCGAGAAAGCACATCAACAGTAGCAAAAATCAAAAGCATCTTGTCGAGAAGCAGAAGCCCAACGCGCGTGTTGGGGCCTTTGTTTCGGGATAGAACAATTTTTGAATTGCAGAGAGTTGGAGTACAGGTGGCAGAACACAATCAAGGTAGACAGGGAGCTATCACGGTTGCGGAAAGCCAGAAGACAGGTGGCGTGGCATTGGCAGAGAATAATGCAAATGGCAGAGATGGGAGACAAGAATTATCAGTAGAACTCCCAGTGAAAAGAAGAAGCTTAAGGCAGCGGAGCGAGGAAAAAGCAAGGACTGACAGTGTCAGTCGGGGAGAAACAAGTAGCAGGTAGTCAGTCAGTTCGACGAGAGGCCGAGGAGAAGTAGAGCCTCGGGAGAGCTTTGTGTGAAGTCTTTTGTACTGAACTACATTGTAATAGAGTCTGCTAAGCACATGTATGTTTTTTTTATATTGATAATGAAATCAGGTTGTTGCTGTCTGTGATATTGCGAGTTGATTGATGGTAAATTGCTTATGGTGAATGTATGCCTAAATTAAATTTTTAATTCAGCGTTTTGAATATGTCTTGTTGAATGATAGTTCCTTATTAGAGTTAAGATATATATGTGGCTTCTAAATCTCCATAGCTTTTATCTGTGTTCATATATGTCTTCGACATGATCTAGCTCCTAATATTATTAAGGTCATGACACGTCTCGAGTGAGATGCCCTACTCCCTTGAGCAGGGTGAAAATGCCGACGTTGTTCATATCGCAACAAGTGGAACTTCGACATCAAAGGGAAAGACTGTCAAAGATCAGGTCCTGTTTTCTGAATCTGCGAGTGACCTATATGAAATTTTTTGGGGAAAGTTTCTCAAAGAGCTTTACGATTGGTTGCAGAGACTTTAGATCAAGTCACTCCCAAGAGGATCTCATAGAGTCTGTCGCAATTGGACGCACACAGATCTAGTAGAACTCCATCGATTAGATACAGAGCTAACCCTAGTAGTAGATTTTTGGGTACAATATACTTGGGAGGGGTACATTGTAGAGTTTGCAACTGAGTGTTACCAATATATTACAAAAGCCGAAGACATATTTAGATCTGGGTTGCGGGGAGAACTGTTGAAAGAAATCTCGTTGTGGATTAAAGCTCTAATGGTGGACGAGGGACTGATGTCACTCAAGAGCCCTGAGATGGAGACCTAAACCTCCAGTACTAGGGGAAGGAGTTGAGGGAAAGATGCTACGAGTAAAGGAAAGGGGGGAATAGGGATATGGATGCTGGAACCTCCGGTGGGTTGAGAGAGAGGAGAGCACATCGGAGGGCACAGATTGCTGAGAAGTGGCGGGAAAGGGCGATGAAAGAGTTTGAAAAGCAGGAGAAGAATCGCCAGAACAAGGAAAATGTGCCGCAGACGACAGAGGAAAGAGAAGGTCAGATGGAATCCCAAGGAATGGGAGGGACCATTAAGGAAGTTTGGCAAGTTTTGAGGAGCCCAGTCCGAAGAGAAAAGGGAGAGAAGTCCAATGAGGAGGATGTGTGCCCCGAGGAGGAGTCTGATGTGGAGCTTCATGTATCAACTATTCCAAGAGAAGTTGACACCCATTACGCAAGGTAATCCTATTCCCCAAGTTTCAAGTAGCACTAGTCCTAACCTTCCTTCAAGTTCTTTATTAAGATATGGGAGTTTAGCAAGTTGAGCAGTACTAAATCCACAGTACAGATATGTACTAGCAACAGTGTTGGTAGTACAATCTCTCAGCCAGGAAGCAGAGGTTATTTTTAGTACCACCAACAAAAGGAAAGATGGCGGGATCGTTCACCCAATACCCAAAATTTTCTGGAAAAGGTAACGACAATGTAGAGCAGCATTGGTATCTATGCGAAGCAATTTGGAGAGCTCGACAGACACCAGATGCAGTCAAGTTGATTGAGTTTCAAACCACACTGAGAGAAAGAGCTTTGCACTGGTTCATTAAATGGTCAGAAGCACACCAGAACCCAGCAATAGATGATGTGAATAAAGAATTTGTCCATGAATTCAAATTTCCTTAGACGAATTAGCAGGGATTGTGTCCGAGCTGTGGGAAATCAAACGGCGGGAAGGAGAAACAGCCTGAGACTTAATGAGAAGAGTTAAAGATGTGATTGGAAAGCTAAATTACCCAATCGATCTGAATCACCAGCGGGATTGGTTCATCAAAGCACTCCTACCGTTGACAAGGACACCGCTGACGCAACAGAAGATTGATACCCTTCAGGATGCTCTCGAGCAAGGCATGAAAATAGAAGCTATGGTGGGTTACTCACAGGAGTTTAGAGGAGGAGCAGCAGTACAATATCCTTTCATACTAAGACTACAACAACAAATAGCCAGTCTAACAGAGAAATTGAAAGTTATTCAACCGGTACGACCTACAAGGCCCAACGTCTGGTGCACACATTGCTTTATGTAAGGAAACATTGCCACAGAATGTCCAAGGTTGCGAGGAGAAAATGTTGGAACTTCGGCGACCGGAACACAGGGGGCCCCACTAGTCGGTGGAGTTGTGCAGATAAATACTCGAGGACTATACCAACCGTAACCCCACTTCCCAGGGTTCCCCAATCAACAGAATCAAACAACAACTAAGTGTTGTGAAATATGCGAAGGTATTGGTCATACTCCACGATTATGTCCAATTCTGCAAAAATATTCTTATGTTCCAAACAATATATATACTGTGAATTTTTTGCCTCTACAACGCATAATATAGAGCAATGTAGAGCCCTCGACGCATTGACAGAACGATTGGAAAGGCCGTCTTATGGAGTGAATGAAACTCCAAGGAGGCGAGGAGGAGGAATGAGAGGTAGCAGAACTGTAGTAAGAGGACTAGTAAGATGTTATAACTATGATCACGAAGGGCACGTAGCGAGGGAATGTCCGCTACCCAGGAGATCATGGTGCTCTCAATGCACAGTTAACGCACATGCAACTGAAGACTGCCCAGAGTTGATTAAGAGATGGGAAGAAAGAGCCAGACAAAGGGGAGCTAACTTGGTTAATGCAAAACCAAGAATAACAGAAGCTTAGCCCATGCAAAGTGTAGCTATAGTAACTCGGGGAGGGAAGAAAACAGGAGAGGATGCACGGGACATGGACCCGATAAAGTTAATCAAACTTGCATCCCCAAAGAAAGCTTTCATCCCAGACCGACAAAAGCGGTATTTTAAAGAAGCATTAGAAACATTTTCCCAGATAGGGAGACATCAGAGTATGGAAGTTCCACAACCATCTAGCGAAAGAGGGAAGGAAATCCATACAAGTACATTAATCGAGGAATAGTTTCGACTGTTCTTGAAAATCGTAAACAACGGATCAATGCTGGAACAACTAAAGCAAAATCTAGAATTGGTCGTGCAAGGAAATGCAGAACTTGGAGACTCAGGGAATTCAATGGAAAAGTACATAAGAAGGGTGAAAAGAAACAAGAGAAGAACTGGAAAGGAGTTCCATGTGAACACCCAGGTTGCGGGATTCCAAATCAAAGATACAATGCTTGATCTTGGATCAGATGTCAACATTCTACCCTGAAAGACATGGGAAGCACTAGGAAAACAAAAGCTGACATATTCAGCATATTGTACCAATAGGAAGGTTGGAAGAAGTCGAAGTTGATGTCGCTGGAGTAAAAACCTATATAGACTTTGAACTAATAGACATCATGGGAGACAACAATCGCTATCCTGCTTTGTTGGGGATAGATTGGGCCTTTGAGAATTATCCAATGATTGATTTAAAGAAGGAATTAATGATATTCAAAGATAGGTAGGTCATAGTAGTTCAGCCATTGGTCCCATACCAAGGACCCCGATACACGAAGACTGTTGACAACAGAGAGGACACCCAACTTCTAGATCAACTCTACCAGATGATGGCAGGAAGGAGAGAAGATTATATCAATCCTACAACAGGAGGGTCCATAAGCTGGAGAAGCATTTAGAGTTCTAACTTGGGATCAGAAGTAGCATGGAATGATTGGCTACTGGGAGGAGATGAAATTAGCACCAGAAGATGCGCCAACATTCGGGGAATCAACCGGATTGCTACAGAGGTAAGAAGATATCCAATTCTTTCAAATATGCATGCTGTAAATACATTTATTACAAAAGTGGAAGAAAAAGTACCAGTAGAACATAGAGTCCCTCTCATGGACGTATCTCTACAATCCACGTCAGCAAGGTGGTGGGCTACCCATCGCAACTCTCTTTCGCGATGGGAAGATATTGCCAGATCATTAACTAGATTCCATGAAGCTTCAGGACCGTAATTCAGAGAGAAATACCAAGGGGATTCTGACCCCCTGGCACATCTAAGTAGTTGCGAGTATAAGTTGAGGAAAGAAGGATATCCAGAATCTTTGTGGGTGCACAACTTTATACATTCACTGGACACCATTCCACAGGCTAGGTACCTAACAGAAGAGAAGAAGAGAGGAACTGGTACCTGGGAAACAGTTGTAGAAACATTTACAGAATGTTTTTCTTTCAAAGGAGATACAGAACAAGTTACAGATGCCCTTCAAGCAATTAAAAGAGTATTGTTCTTTCCAGAGCTTCAGGAAGATGAAGAGATATCTTTATCAGAGCAGAAATTCAAAGAATCAGTAGCATGTAAGAGGATAGATCGAGAGATAGATGATGATGATTTAGAGAATCTTCGACATCTATACTTTGAAGAGAAAGAGGGAGAGCAGGAAATAGAAGAAGAACCAACTACAAAGGGACTACACCTGTTACCTTTGAAGACAAAGAAGCAAAATATTGGAAGCACAGAAAAGCCCAAGATTGCATCTATCAGAGATTATTGGGATATAGACACAACAAGGAAATATTTGACCTGTTACAGGAGTACGAAGACTTGTTCCCATCTTCAATGGCAGAGCTCAAAGGAATCAAAGGGGATCTGGGAAAGATGCCTATAGTTTTAAAACCAGACGCGAGGCCAATAAAGCATAGGCCTTACTACCTGAATCCAAGAGTAAAAGAAAAAGTTAAAGCAGAGATAGACAAAATGCTAAAGGCAGGCTTGATTTTTCCAATTGAGGACGCAGAATGGGTCAGCCCAATTGTAATACAAAGTAAAAAGGAAAAATCAGAAATTAGAATGTGTAGACTAGAGAATTTTCAATAACGCATGCATTCATGATCCGTTTCCAACTCCATTTAGCGATGAGGTTCTAGACAATGTAACGAGAAACAGAGCATACTCATTCACAGATGGCTTCTCAGGATATCATCACGTGAGAATAGCAGAAGAAGACAAAAGGAAAACTACTTTCACAACAGAATGGGGATCATTTGCCTACCATGTCATGCCTTTTGGACTAAAGAATGCACCAGCTGTGTTTTCACAGATAGTGATAGCAATGTTCAGAGACTATATCCATAAATTCCTGGAAGTATACATGGATGATTGGACAGTTTACAGTCTACTAAAGAACCATGCAACTCTGCTCAGAATAATATTTCATTGGTGTAGACAACCTCAAATTTCTCTCAACCTTAAGAAGTGCATCTTTGCAGTACCCTTTGGAACACTTTTGGGACATGTCGTTTGTAAGCAGGGTGTATGTGTGGACCTAGCAAAGGTAGCAGTCGTCGTAAACATGGAAGCACTAGAGACTGTAAAACAATTGAGGTCACTACTGGGACACACAGGCAACTATAGGAGGTTCATCCGAAACTATGCAAAGATTATAGCACCATTGGAAAAACGGTTGTGGAAGTCAGAGCAATTTATGTGGAACGATGAATGCACTAAGGCACTAGACACATTGAAAGAGAAACTAGCAAGTGCACCCATTTTGGCCCATCTCGTGTGGGATAAACAGCTTCATGTCCACATTGATGCCTCAAGCATTGCTTTGGGAGCAGTGTTAGCTCAGCCAGGAGAAACCTCCATAGATCATCCAATGTACTTTGCAAGAAGAGGGTTGTCTATAGCTGAAAGAAATTATACAAAAACAGAAATAGAGGCTCTTACTTTGGTATACTCTCTATAGAAATTTCGCCACTACTTATGGGAGGTACATTCAAGTTCTTCACAGATCACTCAACATTGAAATATCTGGTGAACAAACCTGTGCTTGAAGGCAGAATCTGTAGATGGCTCCTACTATTCTAGGAGTTCACTTTTGAAGTAATAGTAAAACCAGGAAGGCTAAATGTTGGTCCTCGCCACTTATCAAGATTGGAGAACGGGGAAAATGGGGGATCCCTTGATGATCAGCTACCGAATGCTGATCTCTTCAGAGTAGAAGCCATCCCAGACTATCTAGAACAAATAACAACATATCTGGCCACAGGGGCAATGCCCAGCGAAATACACGGCAACCCAAAAAAGACATCTGGTAGTGAAAGCAGCCGAATATCAACTCATAGCAGGACAATTATACAAAATGGGATTGGATCATGAGAGAGAAGACATCTTGTGGGAGTGTCACAGCAGAGTTGCGGGAGGCCATGTCGACGCAAAACCCACCGCAAGAAAAATACTACATGCAAGGTTATGGTGGCCCACAGTGCACAAAGATAGCAAAGCATATGTGAAAAAATGTGATGTCTGCCAAAGAACAGGATGTCCGTCACACCAGGATGAGTTACCACTGCAACCTGTGAGGGCTATGCAAGCATTTGAGAAATGGGTCGTCGACTTCATAGGACCAATTGCACCAATGGTATGACACTTGCAGGCAAGATATATAATCACCGCAACTGATTATCTCACAAGATGGGCAGAGGCGGCACCTGTAAGGGATTGCACAACTGACACAACAACCAGATTTATTTTCGAGAACATAATTAGCAGATTTGGTTGTCCCATGACCCTAACAAGTGATCAAGGCACGCATTTCATTAATGCTACAATTAAATCACTGTTGGACAACTTTATGGTACAACACCACAAAAGCAGCCCGTACGGCCCTCAGGCGAATGGAACCGTTGAGGCATTCAACAAAATCTTGGAAAGGGGACTAACAAATATATGCAACGCCAACCGTAATAACTGGGATGAAAGGATACCAGCCACATTGTGGGCATACAGGACAAGCATAAAGAGATTGCATAATCAGACTCCATTCCAGTTGGTATACAGACAAGAGGTAGTAATACTAGTCGAGTTTATCATACCAAGTCTCTTAATTTCTTCAACAACACATATGACAGACGAAGACTCCATCACTGCATGCCTCCACGAACTGCAGGAGCTTGAAAAAGATAGTTTTATGGCGGATTTCCATCAATCAGTACAAAAGAAAGAAAAAAAGCCTAGCATGACCGTCACATCAAGAAAAAAACATTCATTATTGGTGGAAAAATCCTGCTCTACGACAACAAATTCCAAAGGTTCCCAGGGAAACTTAGAATGCACTAGATGGGACCGTATCATGTAATAGAGATTAAAGACTCGGGCGCGGTCAGACTGGCGCAACTAGACAAACAAATACTTCAAGGATGGATGAATGGCGCACGCCTAAAACCCTATCATGAGTAAGCGCCACAATTTTTTGTTTTAATAACTCTCGCACCTGAGAGCAGTCATTAGGGTAGAGTAGCGTAGATAGAGTCAATAACTCTCTCGCAACCGAGATGAGACATAGAATTATTATATTTTAAGCTTTTTCAGCCCATTAGAGTAGGAATCCGCAAAGTAGCAATCTTCCTTGTTGCGATGTGAAGACCACATCGCAACCAATTGTGGTGGGGGGGTGGGGGTCCGGGGGGGGGAGTCTACGGTGTGAGATAGCCTAAGCGTGTCAAATATCATTCACTCATAATGACCCATCATACCGTCGTCAGTCCGTAGGATCACCCGAATTTGAAAAATAATTGTCATAATTAGTAACCCCCATACCGTAATAAAGTTGCCATATTACCCATCATGTCTACCCGACTCCCGAAGCCAGCATCAGCATTTCCAGAATACACCTCACCATGGCAACTAATCACATGATTATAGCCGCGGGAAAGACAACAAAAATTAATTAGTTATGGGGTTATATCAACCGCATTCGTGCCAGTAACATTACTTAACCCGCATGAAGGAAGAAAGCACCAGAATGCCGGAAAATTCCGAAATAGCAGAAACAGAAACAACTACAACAACAAGCACGATTTCAACAGCAAAAGTTCAAAGCAGCCGAATAGTCGCGAAAGTTCAAAGAATCAAACCAATAGCAGAACTTCACAGCAATAGACCAGCAACAGTAATTCAAGTGTACAGCAGAAGAAAGAAGATGACAAATATAGCAACCTCAGTCGTTGAGCCCGAGCTCGATGAGAGAATTCAAAGGATGGAGTCGTTGATAGGAAAATACGATAATGCCTCATTGATAGATTCAGAGTTCACAGACTCGTACCAGTTCCCAGCCATGGAAAGGCAAGTATACATCGAAAATTATGCGACGGAGGGAAGAGGTGAAGCAGAAAAGATGAACCCAGATTTCAGAGGTATTCAGAGGTCGACTATCCTGCACCTCAAGAGCCTCCCGGTATTTGGGATGACGGGAGCAACAATGCAATGCACAAAGTTCCTGATGAGTAGAATTCAGAACGGATCGTTATGGATTGGGAGGGAGATCCCAATTCATGCAGAGGACATACACAGACTCACAGGATTATCAGTGGAGGGAAGCGACGTCTCAACAACCTTCTAAAATGTGTCCAAGAGAGTTAAAAAGACAAGGGATTGTGATTATTACAAACAGTATGACATAAGAAGAAGAGGAAAGGGAGCAAAAATCGACCTCTTCAACAACCCAACGGTAAAATTTCCCTGCTATTTGATAGTTGGGAAAACAATGAGACACTACACTAAAGGAGAATGCACCTTGGACACAATCTCAGTCGCGGAACACTGCATTCAAGGAGCATAGTTGAACTGGTGCACATTCTTGTTGAATGAACTGTTTCGGGCTTGCACAACTACATGCGAGCCACAGGATTCATGTATGGTTATCTCATCATGGCCCTTGCAATGTGGAAGTGGACTCACCCAGGGATCAGACAACTCGCAAAAATTATTCACGACCAACCAATGGCCTTAGGGTTCATGTCCTGGAGAGTATCCGAAGATCCAAGTACCAAAGAAGTCAATAAGGAAGCTTTTACAGTCTGGTATAGACAGATGGTCGACGTGGTTGGGAGCCAAAAAAGGGTTCCAAGGGGCATATTGGATAGATACTCTCTACAAATATGGTTCGGGGTGACCCATAACAGTACCTACATCCGACCAAGTTGCGTGGGCGAAATCACTTTCCACATGAAGCCACTGAAGTTCCAAGTAGAGGAGGAGGCCTTCCACACAAAATTTTGTTCGTGGCGAGGAGCGGCGATGGAGGTTAGAAGCGAGATCCCACATTACTCATTTGAGGAAATGACACCAAAAGCACTCCCAAGGGAGACACCGGAAGAAGCAGCATAGAGGATCTCATAATTGCAACTACGACCACTACTGGACCAACTCGACACATGAGTAAAAGGCTTCAATCTGGTATAGAAACTCTTACAAGCACATCTACTGTATTTCCTACTTTTTCTCAGTTCCAGACATTGAATTCTGCATACCCATCCATAGCCAACCCCATCATTACTGCTCTACCATCCACCACATTCAATTCCCCTTCGCTAACCACCGTCACTCCAATCCAAAAGACCAAGGCGACCAAGCCTCCAGTACCTGCACCCAAACCAAAGAAAGCACGAACTATGAAACCCAAACAAGTAGTTGATCTCACAGGGGAAGACCATGTTGGAGATTCTAATTCCAACCACCTGCTAGGTGTTAAAACAGTTAATCCAAGTGTCCCAATTCAATTTGACTTATTCCAGTTTAGCCGAGTTTCACTCCAGTCATTTATTTCCGATGTTTCCAATGTAATCTTATTTAAGTAATTCGTAATAGTGAGAAGAGAAATCCTCTGCTCCACTTCTTTTCAGTTTTCAATTCTTGTCATGGTATCGGAGCTAGTTTGCATAAGACTCCGGAGAGAGCAACAACAAAGCCAAGTTGGAGCAGCAGAGAGGAGAGGCGAGCCTGCATAAGACTCTTTGACAGAACAACAAAAGTTTGAGGAAAGTTGAAGATGCCTCCTGCGAAGAAGCAAAAGGAGAACGAAAAAGGCAGGCAAAGCCAATGAAGGCACCGACGAAATGAAATGAAGAAAGGTCAGCGCAATTTTTTTTTTTCTTTCTTAATTTAAATTCAGCATAACACACTCCAGGCAAGCAGCCAGAGCGTTACAAACACAAAAATAATGTCTTAAATATCACGTTAGTTGCAAATACTTACAACGATTCTTCAGGCATGCGGATCTCGGCTGAAGCACATGCGTTAAGTTGTGTTTTGTTCATTAATGTGATTTACACAAAGAAATCTGGAAGAAGAGAAGAAAAAATAAATCTAGTTGAAGTCAATTTGTTAAATTGTAAGCTTCGCTGAGACTTTCAGTTTTGAATTCTTGTCAGATCGGCCCTAGCCTATGGTTACAGACATACTAATTCAAGAAGAGCCAAAGGTTGCCACCCAAACAACCTTTGCACTACCAGTGTTCGATCCGTCCCTAGTCCTGAACATTCAGACATCATCACCACTTCATACACGCAATTCGTAGCCACGCACTTCATTCTCGTCCAAGGACCACCTTGCCCACACTCCGTCCACCTCAGCAACCATTTCAGATCCAATAAAACCAGGGACCAAAACAAATGGTGATATCGAGGCAGAAGTTAACTCGGGTATGGCTGGAGTACCCAAGGTTGACCAAACCACGGTGGGACAAGGCACCTTTCTAGAGCTATTAGTCCAAGGAGGGTCTTTCACTTCTTATACAATGCCCACCCCACCAAAGCTAAAACCTTTCCAGCAAACCAATCTAATATTGCAACAGTTCATACCATCCACTAATATGAACGTCCCTGAACCCCAACTACCGCAACAGAATTAGCCAACGTCCCCACAGGGACATTCATAAAAATCAATCGCCAGTGGGCAACCACTCAGGGAGAGACAATCGACCCAGGAGATGTCGAGCACTGAGAACTTGCAGAGTTGGGGAGCTAGCCAACTATTCAGTTTTATCCAGATGGCAGCACAACAAGCCAAAGGTTTGCACAACGACCTCCAACAAAGATTCGAGAAGCAACAACATCAAGTGATTGCGCTTACTGATGAGCGGAATCAGCTCAGAGGTGAGGAGGATACCCTACAGAAGCAACTGGAACAAGTGATAGAGGTCTTTAAAGACTTATGGCTGACCGTTGTCGCCGAGGACAACAAAACACCAGAGGATATTTCGGCATCCTCAATGGTCAAAAGATCCATTCAAGTAAAGATGGCATGCATGAACCTAAGCAGAGGAAACCAGGAACTAAAAGAGGCACTCGCAGCCAGGCAAGCAGTACCAGATCCTTCCACGGTATATGCCGAGAAGGTAATAGAGAGACAGAGGCAAATAAACAGCACAAGGGAAACCCTCGAGACAACGATTAAAGAGGCCTATAGTTTGTTGACGCAGTTACATGAATGCTCGAATTCATTGACGATGAAGCACAACCAATTTCAACGCAGCTTCATAAAAGTTTCCGGGAAATCAAAGAAGCAAGAGATCCGGTCAACAAGACACAACTGTATGACCAGGCGGATGTGCTTGAAACCAAAATTGAGAAAACTGAAGAACACTCAGCGGCAACAAAACAACTTCTCAGGGAGCTAAGGCAACCAGTAAAACAAATGGCTGAGGCAATACAGCAAATGGCGGCCGAAGCCGAGCCAAAGATACATGAGGTGTTCAGCAAGCTGCTGCCTGTGGCGAATGAAACAAAGGTCGAAAGGGACGTCAATCAAACAAAGAATGTGCTCAAAGAATGGCAACAAGCAATAGCTTAGTTCACGAAACTCAGAACATTAGCGTTGAACAAGGTTCCCGAGTTGGGGCCTTTGTTGGAATTGGGCGAAGCAACAGGAGAAACGAGGCCAACCTTGAAAGCCGAAAGACCACTGGAAGTCGCAACAATAGGGAAAGATTGACTCGGACCTATTGGGGCCTATTGGGGCCTTTGTTTTGGGATAGAACAGTTTTTGAGCTGCGGAGAGCTGGAGGACAGGTGGAAGAATGCAATCAAGGTAGACAGGGAGCTGTCACGATTACGGAAAGCCAGAAGATAGGTGGCGTGGCATTGGCCTAGACCAACGCAAATGGCAGAGATGGGAGACAAGAATAATCAGTAGAACTCCTAGTCAAAAGAAGAATCATAAGGCAACGAAGCAAGGAAAAAGCAATGACTGAAAGTGTCATTCGAGGAGAAACAAATAGGTAGGTAGTCAGTGAGTTAGTTAGTCAGTCCGGCGAGAGGCCGAGGAGAAGCAGAGCCTCGGGAGAGCTCTGTGTGAAGTCTTTTATACTGAACTATATTGTAATAGACTCTGTGGAGCACATGTATGTTGTTTTGATATTGATAATAAAATCGGGTTGTTGCTGTGTGTGATATCGCGAATTGATTGATGGTTAATTTCTTATGGTGAATGTATGCCTAAATTAAATTTTCAATTCAGCATTCTGAATATGTCTTGATGAATGATAGTTCCTTCTTAGAGTTAAGATATATATGTGGCTTCTAAATCTCCATAGCTGTTATCTATGTTCATATTTGTCCTCTACATGATCTATCTCCTAATCTTATTAAGTTCACGGCACACCTCGGGTGAGGTGCCCTACTCCCTTGAGCAGGGTGAAAATGCCAGCGTTGCTCTAGACTACTGCGGAAACCTTGTTGGCCTCGAACTTGAACCTGGGTCTTGCCCAAAGACCTCCTTTTTCGCCAACAACGTGCAGAGGTGCAAATGCTCAGAACATAATACGAGCAACAGATCGCAGACTTTCATACAAAGTTGCAGCCTGAGACTCCACCAGAGGTTCGCACGTAGAGAGCAGCTGAAGTTAAATAAGCCCGAGATAGTATTGCTGCTGCGGTCAACCAATGTAATAATTTGTTAGATGAAGCTATGAGTGTTTGGACCTCTGTCCAAAATGATTCAGTAGTGCAGAAACTGTGCGATGCGCTCCACCAGAATGAGTAGTAGATCGAGGAAATCAGGACACTGGCACCCACATTGCTTCTTTCTAAGCACCTCACTCCTTTGCAAGAGTGTAGAACCATTTTGGCAGAAATTGAAGAACTGTGTCGGAAGGAAAAACTACTTGAAGTACGCATGCAACCATGGGCAGAAGAAGCACTTCAACTTTCCCAAGCATTGGATAACACATTGAAGACCATCTGGCAAGCTCAGTGCAGCATAGAGATGGCCACTAAAGGGCCTACAATAGAAAGGCTGGTTCAACAAGCGCAGGGCGTCGCAGTGCAAAGTCTTGAACTAGTGCTCGCTCCCAAAACTTTTGTCTACATGCTTCAGGCCAAGATCAAGGTGTAGGCACCTCAGTGACTCGGGACAAGTCACAGGTTTGTGTTGGGGGCATGTCGGAGCGGGGTTACCTTAGGCACAATTTTGGATGTAATTTTGTATAATTTTCTATGTGCGCATTGTGTAATTGAGTCCAGGGGCTTTGCGGTGGGTCAAAGTTTCTAATTTTGATGTAAATGGGTTTAAGGTTAAACTGTGGACCTCACACCATGGTTTTAGACCATAGTATCTGCACGTTAGGCGAATATAAATAGATAGATCGAGTCCAAGTTCTAAGTCTTGAATTATCAAGGATGGATAAGTTTATGCATATGTAATACATTGTAAGGATTTGTCTGGGTTGGGTTGAAAGGCTCCTGCTGGCTGTGTGCCCGGAGACCTATTTCTGGTTGTGTGCAAACTCTGCTGGCTGTGTGCGCAGAAGGGTTTTTGGAAGGGAAAGTTGATGTATTGAAAACTTCTGAAGCTAATAGAAGGGACAAATTTTAGCAAGCTTACTGTTTCATGAATCTGAGTTGTTTACTGCTTATGTTCTGTTAAGATCACATTATCTGTATTGCTTATGAATATCGCGCAAAGGATGTTTGTTATGATTATGAATGCTTATTGATGGTTGATGAATCTGACTAAGTAATCGAATATTTTTTAGATCTGAATCAGTTTATGTTATGCTTTATCTGCGCTAAGGCGAACATCAACTCTGTTTTATTTTGTTAAAGACTACGCATTCTCTGTGATTCTGTTTTATATTGTTGCGCGCATCTGTTTACAATTGATATAAGTTTGCATTCGGGTTGTTGAGGACCACTTCATTATTTTCTCCCTCAGGGTGTGGAAACCTGGTTCCAACACCCACCCATACTGCTTCGGGTGAGACTTTGATCTACGCAAGTAGGTCATTGCCGAAAAGGCCAGTAGTTAGAGGGTTTGTTGGTTTATCCATAAACTTTGAACCTAGGTCAAGACCTCTCAAGGCAACAATATTCCATTAGCTTATTGGCTACCTTTGATATTTCTCCCTTTTTTTCATTGCCCAGACCTCTCTCCACACCCATGCATTCCCTTTCATTGACTCCCTAACTCGTCTTTTCACTTAGCTGATGCTCTCCCCCTTGGTCCATCACCACCAGACCCCTCCCTGGATTCATATTTTTTCAAACTTCATGTTGCAACTCTCTCATCATTCACCCTATCATTGGTTTGTGTGGTAGAGTGCTCCCTATGGCAGTCATTTTGTTAGCATTGACCCTCCTCTCCTTGCTTCCATGATGTGGCTTCTCCCTACAACCCGTTCTATTCTTTTCTCACACACTGTAGTGATTGCCCCATTTAGTAACCCTAACCCTTACCTAATGCTACATCAGCAAGCCGAGGTGTGACGAGGAGTGACTTATTATCAAGAGAGGACCCATAAGGGTAGCACACATATACATCATTGATTGGAGGACGCAACCTCTTGTTATTGTGAATTGAATCTAGGGCCCATTTAAGAAGAGATAGCCCATGCCAAGGGTTAAGGCTCCTCCCATAAACCTCACCTCTCATAGACGAAGGTCCTTGCTGAGTTGGAAGATCGGATACCGGACATTGGATAAAATCTAGGCAGATTTAATATGTACATGCAAAAAACTGACTTATACTGGTATATGAAGTTCCTCTTCGGTAGAACTCAATTGGAGCGACATTACCATCAAGAAGACATCCTCCATTCTCTCGATCTCTCAAGCATCTGCCCCGTCATATGAAGGACTTGGACTGACAGATGGAGCATATAGAACAACATATCAGAGTACGCCCCTCAATGGGGGGTGCTGCTGAAGACAACAAAGATCCCATCCAAATTGCTACTACGGACTACTATACTTATGCTTGATTATATGTCATGTTCTTGTTCTCTTGGTCTTGGTTCATACTGTTTTCTTTTCTGCGAGATAAGCTCTTACTTTGTATTGAATGTTCAATTTTGATTATCTGGTCCCTCAATTATCTTGTTTCTATCGACAGAGTGTATTTTTGGCTATGGTTACGTCTTCCCAACGACACACTGATCTAATACTTTACAACATTATTTGTAATCCCCAATTTTGAAGAATTTACAATTTACCACACACAAAAAAAAAATTATGGATAATAATATAATGTAGACCTTAATCAAATTATTGATTGAAGTGACCTTTGTAATCCCATCAACCAAAAAGTATAAAAAATACACCCATATCATAGAATTAAAGGTGATTAGAATTATCCACCTACAGACCTCTCTAAAAGAAAATGGTAACAGGTTCAATAAACACAGAAATAAAATAATGGTATTGGGAATCATAAATGGAAAACATAGAAAATGACTTCAGCTATCTCATTGTGCTAATTTAGTTGTTGACCCTAGAAGTAAAGATATGGTGCATGTCCACTTACCCTTAACCCCCTAAAGTTATATCACAATGTTATTTGTATATAAAACCATTATATGAGAATCATCCATTACCCATATGAAATCCATAATTGATAGAAAACAGTTCCTCAGGGTTTTCACACTTAATGATTTTATAGGCCTGAACCTCAATATGGGGAGGTTTGGATGAGTTAATTTTGACATTTCTCAAAAATAATTCACCCAAATTTTATATGATAAATCTTTTGTTTTATTCTAAAAATTATTTAAAAAAAGAAGTTAGAAACTACATACTAAAATTTAGATTTTGAATATTTTTTACAAAATATGTTAGCAAACATTTTATGATTAACAACTTAAGAAACAAGATTCACCAAAATTTTCACATTTTTAAATAAGTATAACTCCTTAAATGTTTGATTAATTGAAATAGCTCATTTAAATTTTTTTTTACATATATCCAACCATTCATTTAAAAAAAGTTAAGCATATCTCCAACAATTCACTTCAAAAAAAATTCACAATACATACATCAAAAGATCCCTTAACGACTATGATCATAGAAATACTACTGAATTAAAATTATAATAATCAACTCTATAGAGCCTGAATTACTTTGTGAAGTGAAGTGTATCGATCATGTTAGCTAATTTTTATATAGACAAATATAAAAAAATATGGATTCGGTCTGCCTTTAAATACTCAATTACTAACCAATTTTACAAATATATTTATGTGTAGCATTTAAAAGGAGAAATTGCAAAAATGGAAGAAAGGATTAATATTGTTGAATCAGCACAAAGGTACGATGACCTTCATAATCAAATAATGCAATGCAGTTGAATATTCTATCTAATTAATTTATAATTCTATATATATAATTAAATGTTTAGCATATTTTCTTCGAATTTCTTGTAGGAAGATGTTGGGGGAGGATCTAGCATCGTGCTCAATGAAGGAATTAAATAAGTTAGAGAGCCAAGCTGAACGAGGATTAAACCGCATACGGGCAAGAAAGGTTGTTATAACTTGATGCCAATTACATCGATATTAGCACGTGTTATTTAACTTTCACAAAAGAATCCTAAGATGTATAAGTCGTACACTAACTAAATTGGTGTTACGTTTTGGAGTATCAGACGGAAATATTAATGGATCAAAGAGAACAACTTAAGAGGAAGGTAATATATATGGGCTGGTGATTCCTGATTCCCTCTCTTTTGCAGAATATATTTGAGAATTTACAATCACATGCTTGCTGATGTGCAATGTAAATAATGTTAATAAGATTAAAATTTATGTTCTTGTGCCGGACATATTCCTTTAGATGAGTTCATATTTACGTATCAATCTATTATAGTTCATATATAATCATTCATTTTTTAATACTCGTGGATTTAGTTTGACTTCTTGTCTAATCATAGGTTCTGATATCGCCTTTTTCCCTGGCTGAAGTTCGTAAATTAGGGAAAATTGGATTTCGAATTATTTGTGGGTTAGGTTTAGTTTAGCAACCTGTATAGTTCTTGACTATATCTTTTAAAGATAGCGACAATGCTTTTTCAGGTTTGATTTCTTATGTAAGGACAAATATGATTTACATAGAGTTATGTCGGTTAGGTTTAGTTTAGCAACCTATATATTTATTGGCTATACCTTTTAAAGATAGCTACAATGCTTTTTCAGGTTTGATTTCTTATATAAGGACAAATATGATTTACATAGAGTTATGTGGATTGACTGGTTATTGTCACACATGTTTTTCCACACCCAAAAGGTCAAACGCATTTTCATATGCAGCTGCCACCTTATTGACTGATATACGATCCAAAAAGTGCTTCCCTAATTTTATTTTAGTTTAACAATGCAATTAATCAAAAGGAGAGAGGAAAGGGAGGAGGACAACAACATGGATTCCCTTTGCGAAATCATATATTCAATGTGTCGAAATTGTGGTATGAATATAGTTCTAAGCAGTAAAAAGACAATTGGATTCATGCAGGGAAGACAGATCTCCATTAATATAAATTCATAGATTCATGCAGGGAAGACACATCTCCATTAATATAAATTCATAGTTATCACATTTTACATTTGTTACGTTTTTATGATGACCTCCACAGCATTAATTTGTTTATATTTTTAGTTGGACTCATTTTACTATAAAGCTCCATTACAAGATTTGCTGTACTTCCATAATGTAAATAAAGAGAAATATAGATGTTTATAAACATCAACTACAAATTGTTGGGTGTGGAGTCTGATTATCTTTTTTATTTAGATGTATCATAGTGTTGGACCCCTATTCTTAACGGGGCAACAATGCCGCCTGTCGTTTGAACGTTGCTTGGGGGTCCAGGGGGCGGCTGCGACTTTATGGAGCTCCCCCTAGTGGGGGTTTCGGGGGCAGCGCCCCCAAAGCTAAAAACAGATGTAAAATTGCCTTGTAAAATATTGTAATTTCTAGTCAATCTGGTCCGTTCATTGGGCGGATGATCTGACGGTATAAGTCTTGTTTAATTTAGGGTTTTTTTCCCTAGAAGGCCACCCCTCTGTTTTATGAGGGTATTGTATTGCGGCTGTGTATTGTATGGGTATTATGAGCAAAAAACAGAAAGGGGGACGGTGAGAGAGAACAAAGGATATTACAGCGGATCTGTTGTAGGATGTGTCTCTTCATTTTGCTGGATAATATAAAGGAATGACTGGCTGTTCGGGGTGGACGTAGCCCAACTTGGGTGAACCACGTATATCTGTGTCTCTCTTGTTTTATATGTTTTCTGTGTTTGTGTTACCACATATTTTATGTGTTCCATTGCTCTGTAATATATGATTTTCTAACAACGGTGACGCTGCCATTCATGAATGTGATCCAAGATATGCACAGTAGTCGACTGCTACAACAAAATGAGCAAATTGGTGTTGGTTTCATACTGGACATGCAACTGGAAATGAATGAGGAAGGCCATATCCAAGGAATTTAAATCGAAGAAAATTCCTCGAGGGAGCTCAATGTACCATTTGGCCACAACACCGGTCAAAGTGCACTGGAAAAGACAAAGATAAATAAAATCGCCAACCCAAGAATTAGAGGAACACCAAAAATGGTATGTCATAATGTGGGTTTGAGGGTCTTCCCCGGGTTTTCCTTCGAACTTTGGACAATCTCCTGGAATCTTAGTTGGAATCGGTGGCCAATGCAGCTGATGCTGGATGGGGTCATTTGTGAGCTTTGACACATCCAAAAATTTCAACAAGCTAAGAACGGTAAAGGAGGATGATCAGGTGAGAAAGGTCGGGGGTTCCAACCTGATTGATAAAGATTCTGGCCCCAATAGGGTGGATTCTGACCCGCATATGCATATTGCCCCCATGGCTGATAAGGACCTTGTTGCATATATTGTTGATAGGGACCTAGCTGGGGTTGTTGATATGGCCCCTGCGAGTATTGAGGTTGTGGACCTTGCTAGACATGGGGTCAAGGATAAGGTCCTTTCTAAACATAAGGTCCAGTTTGTGGCCCCTGTTGAAAGTAGGACCCAGCCTGCAGTCCCTGTTGAACATGAGGTCCAGCCTATAGTCCCTGCTGAACACAAAGTCTAGCATGTGGTCATTGCTGAACATTGGGTCTAACGTGAGGTCTTGGCTGAGCCTGCTAGTACTGAGGAGTTTTCTGATATGACCCATTAGGTTGAGGCCCAGTCTGGGGTTGCTGGTACTGACCTTGAGGAAAAGGTTGGTTTTGAGTACCAGACTGATGAGGGAAAGGACCAGATTGATCCAGAAGGAGATTTGGACCAGCTTGGGTGTAAGAACCAAATTAAGGATTGGTCACAACAACACTAACCGAAGGTTGGGGTTGTTGGACGTATTGTTGATATTGTACATTTGGCCTTTGAACATAAGGAATGTGAGGTTGCTGAACATCTGAATATACTGGGTTCGACTACGAAAAAGGCTGTTGAACCTGGGAATATAGAACATGAGGCTGACTTGTCCCAGGAATAGATCCAGAACTCGGCTGCCCCCCACCCAAAAGGGGAGGTACAAAGAGAGGGTTATACTACCCCCCAGGCACAGACGAAACCGTGGATTTCCCACTCAATTGTGCGACTGCAGTAATCGTAGATGGCGAGAAGGGGATAGAGGATCCAAACAACACGGTCATTTGACCAATGGTGACCATCAGTTGAACAAAAGGTTGAGATGTCGTGGCCACGTTCAAAACAAATGGGTCGGAAGACAAAGGAATACTGTTGACCAAACAGGATCCGAAAATAAGGATGTACCACTGGAAGCTCCAGAAATGAGGTTTCCCAAAGAGGTATAACCATACGAGAGCGTAGACGCAACATAACTAGACGGTATTTGGGTTCCATTACCTGAATCATGAGGTGTGGATCAGAAAAAATCTCACTCAGAGGGGAAAACCAACAAAGAGGATTTTGGGATATACGATCTAGAGGTTTCCTGAAGAGTGCTTTGAGGAGCACTCACGAATGGAATGTCATCGGAATTTGACGCCATTTCCTCCGAAAACAACCGACGGACGATAGAGAGAGATGCTGTCGGAGAAGCTTGAAAAGGGATTCTAGGCTGATCGAAAGTGCCGCAAGGTTTCACTAGAGAGACTACAATCGGATCAAAGAGCGGATTCAGAGGAAAGGCCGAGAACTATGCAGCTTGTTTTGGGCTTTCCGGCTCAGATTCTTCTGATGTGGTCCAAGGAGAATCGTCAGGAGGTGCTCGAGATGATATGGGTTGAACACTAATGACAATTCCAAGCTCTTCATCTTGCGCTTCGAGGGGTCCAACCGGAAAACGAGGAACCTCTAGGGGAGATTGTTGAGATCCGTCAGAGGAGGGAGTGGGCAAATTCGATGGTTCAGCCACGATGACCTTCGAGAAGAAGATCAAAAAGTAAAGAAGTGAACAAAATCCCAACTTACCAAGTAATAAAAGCTAGAGAATTGCACGCGTAAGATGTTTTTGTGGGCAGTTGCTTTTAGAATTAACAAAAATAAATAAATGAAAAGGGATGTGCTAGGCATAAAGGCTTACCAAGTATCCATGAATTGCAATATACACCTTGCACTAGGGGAATTTTGAGGTCTAAAATGGGCCTCATAAGGAAATTATAAAATAATAGTGGAAATAATAAAATAGTATTTGATTACATCATCAAATTTTAGAGAGAAAAAGGAAAAAAACTACTTTTTAAACTCGTATTTTCAACTTATCTCCCAAAGTATTTACTCAAATTTCGAGTAGGAGTACTCGTTGGATGCAAAGTTCAATTCCTCATCCAAGGAGTACCCATGTTGCATAATTTTGATGGACCTTGCTACACGAAAAATGAGAAATACATGAAAAACGTGATTGCAATCATGTTTTTAATGTATTTCTCATTTTTCATGTAGCAAAGTCCATCGAAAGTATGCAACATGGGTACTTCTTGGATGAGGAATTGAATTTTGCATCCAACGAGTACTCCCACTCGAAATTTGAGTAAAAACTTTGGGAGATAAGTTGAAAATATGAGTTGAAAATATAGTTTTATTATTTTAATATTTTTTAATCTTTTTACCCTTTTACTTAAAAAATGGTGAATCATCCCCCATGGTTGACATCATCATCTTGAATCTTATTGGTTCTTATAAAGTTTATTTTGGTTGTACATTTTTCTTAGGAGGCTCATTTTAGACCTCAAAATTCCCCTAATGGTGATCAAATGAAAGAGATATGACCAAGGACGTAATGTACGACAGCCAGCCTCCCCGAATGTTGTTTTCGGTGTATCACATCTACAAGGCGACTGACTCGGTTACCTATGGCAGGCTTGTAACCTAGTGGTGTCTCCCTAAATATACGCGATGGTACGCGGGAGTCCAGTCTATAGTAGTGATGTCTCATGCGTAAAAGTTCGATGAGAGCATCCCAATTATACTTATCATACATCAATATACTTCCACACGTGGGACGGGATATCACCCCTGGGTTTTACCGCAGACCGTTAGTGACAAATCCTACGCTTAAAGACGTTGGAACACGTCTCTAGCCTAGACAACTAAATATTCTCGTTAATTCCAATGGTCCTTAAGGTAAATTGGGTTCATTTTAAGTTGCTCTTCATTAAAGTTTCATTTTCAAAGCTTAAAACAAATGTTATCTAAATCCTTACGATGTAGACTAAATGCGAGAAATAAGCTTTCAATTTCGATGAATTCTAAACTACTTAGGGAAGGGAGACAAACAAGAATGCACTCAATGCAACAATGAAAATGCCCCCAAACTAGTTCAGAGTTACGAAAATGAAATGCTTTTCAAATTGAATTCACTTTCCCAATGAATGCAACTTAATTTAAAATGAAAATGCCTTTCCTTTCACTAAGATGCATGAAAATATTTTTTTTGTTTTGTTTTTCACTTTAAAATGAAAGCAAAACAAATGAACGAATGAAGAAATGCAAATTCTCTTTACTTTTATTTGAATCAAACCAATCAAAATCACTTTAAAGACTGCACAAATGAAATTATTTTCACTCTTCTTAAAATGACAAAGATAATCTAAATAAAAAACGAAAAAGAAAATCACTTCCAATTTCTTTTGAATTTAGACAAAACACACTCTTCTAGACTTGCGCATCAAACAAACTGTAATCTCATGCTTGACACTAAACCGAAGGGAAACAATCAGAAATTTAGAGATTACCAAAGCATACACCAACTCTCTTACAATCAAGACAAGAAAAAATGCGACAAAGAGTGTTTTAAATGGCAAAAATTCCTCAACCTTACAACAACTCAAAGAGATGAAACAGACTCGCTCAGAGGAGATAGGTAAGTCAAACACACAGCAAGGAGATCACTGAGATCTCACGGACTCCTTCAATGGTCAGGAAACACTGGACAATCAGGAGGGAAACTCAAATTTTCCAAAGGCTGAGAGCAACGCTTCTGTACTGAGCAAAAGGGTGTTGAAAGGCCAATCAACGCGGCTGTACTATATAGAATAGCACTGGCAGTGCTACTGCGAGGACAAAAAAAATGTTGGTCGCTAAAAACAGGGAAAAAACAAAAAGAGTATCACAAACACACCAGACCTGACACAATAAAGTGACAAACAACCTTTACACAACCTAACAGAGACCTAAGCATATTTAAATTTTATAAATCGGAGAAACTGGTCCAAGATCAGTTCGGGGAAGGACTTAAAAGGCTAAAGCTCCCCAACAGAGTTGCCAGTGCTGTTGTCAAGATGAATCCCCTCTACGGACAAAGGTGATCTCTCTATCCCTAGAGTGGGTCTAGCAACACGAGATTATTTCTAACATAAGCTTTCTTAACTAATGCTTACAATGCAAAGAGGAAAGAGGCATAAATACATTTTTCCATTCATTATCCTTGGATCCGTTGATGGTGACCTCGATCCATGATCCTTGTAGGCCTAATTCTTGCTATTGATGGAGCACGAATACCTGTGGATGATCAGGAGACAACAACAAACATGATATAATATATAATAAATGTAAACACTAGCTATCTAGCAGATCAAGGAGTACCAATATATTTGCATAATCATGTAGACAAATATAGAAAGCAAACATCAGATGTTATTATTGATAGTTAAAAAAATGAGAGCTTACAACCAAGCCTTGATGTTGGAGGCGTCCTTAGGTGAAAATCTGAGTCCTTCACCCAACTCAAAAGAATTCTTTCTCCCGTGCACTTAGGCTTAATCACAATGCAAGCATGCGAAGAGATGAGAGTTTAAATGAGTCTGATAATGATCAACCAAGCTCTAAACATCGGGGATTGAGGGATGTGAATTTATAGCAAAGAGAAGGAGGTTGGGAGCCCATGAAGGGAGGAGGAAGGTCCACTTTCTAAGGGATGATTGCCCATGGATGAGATCCAGGCTCTAAAATGAGAGAGCTCGACCTTATCATCTATGTTCAACAACCAACTCAACGCCCTTGAGCTTCTAGAGATCGAAGCTTCTCCTCCATTTGAGGAAGTACTGCTAGAATGAAGATCAACACGGTTTTCTAACAAACTAGGGCGCTGACAGTGCTGGGCCAGAACTGGGATAAGGACATCAACGCAGTCATGGCACAAGGAAGGCCGCTGGCCCAGGAAACTAGGAATTTGACTAAGTTTCTCTAGTAATCTTTCAAGAAAGTCTTCTTTGGATCTTTAAGGGGATATGTCAACATATTTATTGATGATGGAAACATTGCCCAGGATTTGTCACAGGGCATTTCAAGATCAGGGACAAGAAAATGAGCATGGTGACAAATTACTTTGTAAAAGTTCTTAGTCATTTACAATTTGAGCAAAAGCATGATCATTGGATAAAAACCAAGCACATTGTGAGATATCCACAAGGAGCAATCCACTATTTCTTGAATTATGATGGGAGGAATGATGTCCACTTGATTGGATATATAGATTTCGACTAGTGAGGCAGTTAGTAGGATGGAAGAAGCACATGAGAATTTTTTTGTTTGGGAACCTCTATGATCCTTTGGATGTGCAGAAAACAAGAATAATTTGCTTTGAGTAGTGTTGAAGTGGAATATATTGCAGCCTGTGAAGTAAGCAGAGAAGTTGTCTAGTTGAGGTAGCTTCTGTCCAACTTGTTTGAAGGATCAGTTGACCCTACAGTGATACATTTTGATAACACCAACTGTGTAAGGTTGTCTGAAGACCCAGTGTTTCATGGAAAGACAAAGAATATAAACAACAAGTATCACTACATTCAAAAGCTAGTATAGGATGGTGTGTTAGAGCTACGATATATTTGCCCTGATGAGCAGGTAGTTGACATATTGACAAAATATCTTTCTAACAAGAAGCTTCTGTATTTTAGAGACAAGTTCGGTTTGGTTGATATATCCTCCCTAGTCGAGAGGGAGAGATAGACACACCATTCTTTTCTTCACTTGGGAAGAAAGAATGGAGGATTAGGTAAGCATCTGGCATCTGATACCCTTTGAGGATGAGGTAGGGAATCGAAGATAAGAATATTCCTGGAAGGACATACACTGTGAACACCTGGGTGGGGTATGTGCCTTGAGAGACAATGATGAAGGTGTCTATAAATCATTAGTCTTTCTCGTATTATGCTCCAATCTTGTGGAGAGATAGAGATGTTAGTCAAGGCATTGCTATGTGACAATGTCGGTTGTTATGATTCTAAACAGATGGGTTACCAATCTGTCTCTTCTTATGAGATATCTTCATATTGAGAATTCCCATGTACCATTTATGAATACCTCCCTAGTTAAGAGGGAGTGTTGAAAAATGTGTAACTAGGTTTGGTCTTCATAAATATGAAATGTGCTTTTGATTCTTGTATTTTTTAAAATGAAAGAACAATTATTATTATTATTTTTTAGCATGGTTTCATGATGAAGGTCTTTTATTTTAGAGGTCAAACACCCATTGAGTGCCTCTAGGGTTTGTTCTAGGTCAAGAAGTCAAAAACGTCATCGTCATAAGTTGAAGACCCCATTGGGGACATTGTAAGTTGTAAAGAAAATATTTTCGTATTTTAAAGGGTCAAAATATCCTCCAAGTTCAAGTCAACCTGGCATCTAAGAAGTCAGTCTATTTTAAGGAGCCACGTCCACCTTAAGAAGCCTATTTAAAAAAGAAAGGAACTCGACCTCCTTGGGACACAATTCACTTCTCACTCATCTAATCGAAGGAGAAGTACAAGAAGGCTAGCGAAGAAGGAGGACAAAGAAATGAAGTTTCTGGGCTAATTAGCTCTCACATGTGCGAAGAAGGAAGGATAGGGTTTGTTGATTCAAGGTCGAAATTCTCTATTTGCTGGAAGAGGATCAAAGTTGTTGGAAGAAGGGCCTAATAGGTCACTTAGTAGCCCTAGACAAGGAAGCAAGCCAAATGAAGTTGTTGGGAGGCCTTAGAAGGCTAAATTTCGCTCACATTTGTCAATGCAGTAGCAGTTCCAGGGGGCCGAAAATTTCAGACCTGCAGTAGAGACCAAAATTTTGAAGCTGGGGGTCTAATTTGTGCTCCTAGAAGAGATTTGACTTGGTTTGACTTGGACAAAGGAAGCACATCATTAGGAGAGGTCAAATTTGAGCTTGGAAGGGTATTGGTCTTTGTCTAGAGGTCTTGGAATTCATCAATTGAAGAATCTATAAGAAGAGAAGAGATTTATGGGTTTTCCTCTCAAGTGGAGAGGTTTTGGCCCGGACTTGCAGCCTATATCCTGTGTTCTAGTGTACTATTGTTCTTCTTGTTTTGGAAGTTGTTTGATCATAAGAACAAACATAATAATAATTGAAGAAGCTAATAAGTAAGGAAAGGTAAAAAGATATTAAAAACAGTTATCAAAGAAAGAGAAATCATCCTAACTGTTGGAAATTGGATAAACCAATGCTCCCCATGTGTTTCATGACTTGAACTAACTGCCTCTCGTGGATCATTATCTCTGGTGAGGCGATTATTGACTAACAACTGCGGGTTTTTGTCTAACAAAAATCGTAATTCCCAATAAGCGGTATTAGAGTGTAGGTCACAAGTTTGATACACACCTAGATCATGTGGGGGGGAGATTGTTGGACACTGGTTAAACCAACGTTCCCCGTGTGTTTCATGACATGGACTTACCACCTCTTGTGGATCCTTATCTCTGGTGATGCAATCGTTGACTGACACCTGCGGTTTTTGGTCTAACGACAATCGTGATTCCCAACACTAACGATTGAAATATAGATTTCTCAAGAGTTCCAGCATTTGGACTTTACCATTTAACAAATTAATACACAACAAGGAAGCTCAAAATACTCATGTGTTATTTCCCATATCATTTCCAAGAAAAATGAAACATTTATATATTAATGTAAACTATATTTACATAACTCATTTTGACTTATATACTTGGCCCCACAACCAACAGTTCGAGTTTAATATTTACAAGAAATATAAAATAAACATGCTTGTAAATGCACTCCACTAGGGTTATCAATATCATCCTCCATCCATCACATATCCATCGAAAGGGACTATAAAGGCTCAAGTAGTAGAGGGCCACATCCAACACCAACAAGAAGTTCTCATACTATTGAAGGCTAACTTGGTTGTGGAAAAAAATCGGATGAAATACAAAGGAGATCATAATCATAGTGAAAAGGAATTTGAAGTGGGGGATTGGGTACTTGTGAGACTACAACCATATAAATAAATTTCCTTCAAGAAACAAAATAAGGACAATAAATTAGCTCCGAGGTATAATGGCCCTTATAAGGTGTTCCATATGGTCGGAAGTATGGCTTTCAAATTAGAGCTACCTCGATATCCACGTGTACATTCAGTCATCCATACTTTTTTCTTAAAGAAGCTAACTGATGTTAAGATTCCATTCCAAGCTATTCTACTAGATATTAATGAAGAAGGGAAAATAATACCAAATCTAGAAACAATTTTGTAGACAAGGACTAAGCAACCATTAAGAAATCAGTGAATACCTTATCAAATGGAAGAAGCGACATGGGAAGATGTGTTATTCATGCCAAAAAACCATTATTAAGCCCTAGATATTGAGTGATTATATTTCTATTGTTATGTAGGATAGAACCCTTCATGGTCCCATTTTATTATAATTGTATCCTTTGTCTCCTATATCCATACTAAGGAGACAAAGTGTTAGGATTATCAAATATTGTCTTGTTCATTGTATTTATTGTGAAAGGATGCTTCTCCCTCAAAGTGGACCATAATTATTGGTTACTTATCATTTTTAAGGCACAATTATCATAACAGGCAATATGTTTGGGTGGATCCCTTTCAAGTCCTTGAGATCTCCTGCAAAGGTTGTAGTGTTTTCTAAGGATAATTAACGGTTCCTATTCTTGCTCGTTACTCAAGAAGATGTCGGACATATTTCCACTGTTTGACTATTGTCTAGTCAATTTCTGCATTGAGTAAGTTTGTCCACAAATCCCCTTGGAGATCAACACGAGCTCGATTTTGTGGTGGTTCTTCATGTCCATGTAATCCATTGAATTTTACTATAGAAAGATACAATTTTTGTATAAAGTTGCAAGAAAAGTTGTCGTCATAAGGGATTTTTTTAAAGCCAAATCCATCTCAATGGTGAGCATGGGCTAAATGGATTCCTATGGGGTCTTTTCTTCTTCCTCTTCCACCTAGATAGGGATCTCTCCTACAATGAATGGTTGAGTAGCAAGGTAACAAACTGTTGGTTATGTTTCCTTATTGAAGATGTTTCCTCCTTATTCATGTTAGATGTTTCCTTCTTATCAGAGATGTTTCCTCAATTGGATGGATGTTTCCATAAACATGGATATTTCCAAATATCTCTGTAGATTCACTACTATGGCTCATTAGTACAACCATGTAGAGTATATTATGTATGTTTTTTACTCATTCTAATTAATTTTTCATTCTTTCTCTCAAGCTTGTCTTTGTGCACTTTTTCTCTTGCAAGCTTTGTGCGATTTTTTTATTAGCTAGGTTCACTGTGAAACTTTTACATGGTATCAGAGCAAGGTTTTTGCTAGGATAAAATATATAAGAATTTCATTTACAGGTTCAAGGGGGAAGATGCAGTCAGAAAGAATGGAGTTCTCATCAGAAATTCTTCTCACGCCACATAGATATTTCAAGTGGAAGCTAACGATTTTGCATCGGCTCAAATGCAAAGGCTTGTATCGAATAACAATGTGTACAAAGGTTGAGAAAACATCATCTATCAAGAAAATAGGTTTCCCGACTGCTTCGATGAGGCCTACAAGCTTATTTGTGTGTCAATGTCCCAGAGCCATTGTTTCATATTGAAGCTTGTACCACTCCAGATGAGATTTGGACAAAGTTGGAATCTCTTATTGGAAAGCAGGATGAAGTGAGAGGCCACATGCTTAACGTAGAGTGGAATTCCTTGGATCGGAGAAGATTTGAAAACATCCAATAATTCTTTACAAAGTTCAAGTCCCTTCTTCTACAACTAAAGGGATGTGGCATTGACAAATCAACTCAACACAATCTATTGATCCTTTCTATTTTGGAAAAACCTAGTTTGGAGTACATTGTGTTGATATCAACATTACATACAGTAAAATTCTCTACAGGAGCAGCGTGGAAAATGCCTAATTTTGATCGTTTATAGATTCCCTAATGCATGAGCAAGATAAGCTCATCAAAATGGGGACAATAAAGGGTTCCCTTTTTCCTCTTCTTTATTTGTTCTATGTTATTTAGATGCATTGTAAAATGGGTACCTAACATGGCTTCTTGCGAGGACCCATTCATTGTGTTCGCCCTAGTAGTTCTTCACGGGGGTTATTGGAGATGTTCCCTCCTTATTGATGTTAGATGCTTCCTCATTATCAGAGATGTTTCCTTAATTGCATGGGTGTTTCCATAAACATGAATATTTTTACACATCTCTAGATTCACTATTATGGCTCATTAGTTCAGCCATGTAGAGTATGTTATGTAAGCTTTTTACTCGTTCTAATTAATTTTTATGTGTTTCTCTCAAACTTATCTATGTGCTCTTTTTCTCTTGCAAGCTTTGTGTTATTTATTTCTTAGCCAGGTTCACTATGAAACTTTTACAAGAACAAGGTGTTTTTGAAATTGACCATTGGAACTGATCATGTTTCTTTCCCTACAATAGATTGTTCACAACCACGGTCTTCTTTAAATAATAATCACTCATTTTAAATTTGGTTGATAAGACAATGAAAACAATTATGTATTCCCAACCATCAATCGAGACCATCCCATCCTCCAACACTCTCTTAGGATTCACTAGTGATGTATCTGCAAGTTGAAATATAGAAGGTATATGTCTCTACTATCCATAAAGACTCAGTGTGAAAATGGTATCATTTTCCATTACCTTTATGGATGCCTCCCAGTCTATCAAAGTATCAATGTTGTTTTAACATTTACATGACAATGTGTTTAATTGATATATATATATAAAAAACTGAACCCTTAGTGATGATTTTGCTAAGCCAGTGCTTCAACAATTCTTATTTTCAATTGAAGATAAAAGAAAAAACAGAGAAACTTTAGTATAACACGACATTGGAGCTAAATCTGCTTAAAACAGTTTCAGATCGATAGACTCAGATAAGACTCAACCAAATGAGCATCCTAGAAGGGTTTCATCCAAAATTTCTTTAAGAAATCATCTTATCCATAAACTGAATATCGTTAGAGTTTAGTCAAATTCCAATAGGCTTGAGATAGACGATGAGGAATGTATGCGACAGAGAAAGGGAAAAAATTGCTGGTAAGTCATTTCAAATTTACAAAACTTTTTAAATTGATTTCAGAATTGACATTTTATATTTAATTCATTTCAGTATTAACATTGTATAGTTTAGCTGCTGCTCTAACCTCGTTGTAATTAGACTTAATTTCATTTCCTCCAGCAGTGGCCGTTTGACAAGCATTTCTTTGTTTCCCGCTAATCAAGTTTTGTATTTTGTTAATTTATCATTTTTATTTACAAAATTATTCCGGGGCATCCCTCTATGTTATTCAAGAACAATGTACTCAAAATTCTATGGATGAAATTAATTTTACTTCGGAATCGCAATTAAAATAATTTCATTACACAAAGTAACATATTCTTTATATCGAAAGAGAGATTTGACAAGTTATAAAGTGTCAACTTCTGAAATTGCAAGCTAACTAGATATGTTCACACATAATCAATACTTTAAATTTCACGTTAGGGATTGAATGGTTATTTTTTATTTTCTTTACCTTTCGTACAGTTTGATATTGCTCTGGGAGAGGGATTTTAATTTTTTAAGGTTTTCTTAAGATTTGGGTTTTTAGGTTTTAATAAGGAAGGTTTTGGGATGAATTGTAACATGACTTTAGTTTTGGTAAAATTGTAGGAACGGATGCTCACTGAAGAAAATGTTTTTCTTCGTAAAATGGTAAGGAGAATTTCTATAATTATTGTTGTAAAATTGCACATTAGTATATTATTACCTTTTATTTTATTTTATTTTAAATTAATTTCCCATTTATTTACTAGTGTGCCGGTAGCCAAGATGGTTCGGATTTGACAGCACCTGTAATCCACCTTGAAAGGATAAGGATGGAGCACAGTGAAGTCGAGACTCAATTGGTCATGAGGCCTCCACATGTACATAAAAATCACCTTTCCATGAATAGTGTTCATTGATCTTCCTTTATTTCAATAAGTTTACATGATAAAATTGCTATGTAATTTTTCTTTTCATATTTTCATTATACAAATAAACATTGCAGCTGCAGGCTCTGTTTGTTAGTATTTTGTAATTGAAACAGCATAAATACAGGTGGATCAAGGTTGAAACCTGACCTTCCTTCGCATTAGGGATTTTTCTCCCTCTGCATATGTGACATTTGAAAAATAAATATCATTTATATTCCATTTTCCCTATGTAGGGTGTCTATTGGGGTCAGCATGATATAATCCTCCGTTAGTCGATTATAACATCTTCTCCGCTCATGGCTCAGGGACAGATGGAATGGTTTAATAACCTTAAGCTGTCACTCGTTTGTAAGGTTAGTCATTTCATTCACATTATACAAATAAACATTGTAGCTGCAGGCTCTGTTTGTTAGTATTTTGTAAATGAAACAAGCATAAATACAGGTGGATCAAGGTTGAAACCTGACCTTCCTTCGCATTAGGGATTTTTCTCCGTCTGCATATGTGACACTTGAAAAATAAATATCATTTATATTCCATTTTCCCTATGTAGGGTGTCTATTGGGGTCAGCATGATATAATCCTCCGTTAGTCGATTATCACATCTTCTCCGCTCATGGCTCAGGGACAGATGGAATGGTTTAATAACCTTAAGCTGTCACTTGTTTGTAAGGTTAGTCATTTCATTCACATTCTGGTTGGTTATTTCCATGATTCACATTATGTTAGAAATCATCTTGCGACGATTGCAACATTAAGGACTGCGATTCCATTTTACTCAGGTTATCAAGTATCTACACGCTTTGCTATTAATGTCAGCCTCTTCTCGTGGAGCTTGTTTTAGGTAAGTACCCATGCATTTCTCATGTTTAGGCCATCTCCGTATTTCAATTTGCCATTTGGAGAGGTTCTATCACCTCCTTGAAAGACTCCTTCGTTTGCTGCTTCCCTCAAGTCTACCAATATTCCACTCCTACCTCTCTTAGCCTCGAAGCCTCGCCTTCGACTTTTAGACTTGGACTTTTTCTTTCATCCCTTTTTTTCGTTTACCCTTTGCATCTATACTAGTGTCATTGGGTGTCAACTCTTTATACATATATAACTGCCCTTGGGTGTGAGCAACTCCATGCCCGACTTGTCTGTTCCTCGATCCGTCCCATATCCTGTTCCTTATGTTTCATAATGCCTCATGGAGGACACTCTCACTCTGCGCTAGATTACACTAGGCATAAGATACCTTGTCCAACTTGAGCCCAGGGCAATGCAAAGGACTTTGCTAACTGTTATTGGGAGTTTACCTGGCGGTCATCCGGTGAAGAGAAATGATGCGGAACAATAGGCACAAATTGCGCGTAGATTCTGACATGGGAAACCGGCAATCTAGATAAATTCAATATATTGAGATTGTGGATTTGTATTGACAGATAAGATCGTAATGGAAAAGTGTGGACAGAAGGAAATGAAATTCAAAATGGAATTGTGTGCATTGATGCTTTGTAGCAATAGGTTAACCAGCTTTTTAAAAAAAAGAGTTTATATGCTAGGCAATAAATTGGCCAACTTGGACTTCCACTCAAAGAGATGATTTACTCCGCGTGCCACCTAGGAGAGCACTTCTCATAGATATTTTTATATTGTTTTTGCTTTTGAGTTAAATAGTATGATAACCTCCACATGCTATTCCAAATAGTTAGTTGAGATATTTTTATATTGCTTTTGAGGATAATGAATAGGTATGATAACTTCTAGATGCTATTCCAAATATGTAGCAAATATATATATTCAATTGCTTAAGTGTTTTAAGGTAGTCTGATATTTATAGCTAGTATTTATTATTATATTGTTTTTTTTGTTTTTTGATATATATGTAGAGTAGAAATAGATTTAGTTTAACTTATAAATATAATAGTTTTTTTAACTTGAATAATTTTTAAAAATATATATTTTTAATATATAAATAGATTTAGCACCCTAAAAAATTTCAGAACATTCTAATTCTACATATTAAACAACTTAAATTTATGTTTTTAAAAATTTCTCTCCAATTTTAATTAAAATTAACCAGAAAAAATTCTAAAATTAAACTACAACATAGAAATATAACCCTAAATATATATTTTTTAAATCACTATACAACAAATTTATCTTATAAAAATGTAAAATAAATATAATATTTTATTCCATATTAAATTTTAATATTATTATTAAAACAATTTTGTAAATTATATAGTATATATAATTTTAAATCTAACATTTTGAAAACTCCCAAAATACAATTACACAAATAAAACTTAATCATCAAAATATATATATATATATATATATTAAAATAAAATAACAAAAAACTATTAAATAATTAAATAATAATTATATTTTATTAATTAAATTAAAATAAAATTACTACATACCATGTAAAAACAAATATCAAATATAACGAAGGGAAAGAAAGAAGGCTCCGGCTACGAGAAAGCCAAATTCTAGTAGAACTAACTTCTTGAATAGCTTGTCACATAAAGTTCATGCCTCCCAGCTGTTTCATGTTGATTATGATATTTTAATTTCGAGTACATAGTCACTGCTCAAATTAATTGTGAGGCATTGGTACATTATTTATTTATATGTATGTTCTTGTTTTTGTGTGGGCGTGTGCCTTATATTTTTCAATTTTAATGCACATTTGCATTAATCCACCATATTCAATAATGAAAGATAATGGCTGATCAAATATGCTATATTAGTGATGGTTGGAAAAGTACAGAGGAGAAACATAATAATGGATGCACATAAAGTATATGAGTAGTTGTTTTTCTCTATTGATCATATAAATTTAATTGATTACAATGAGCCACGTGAGAAGTATTTATACTTTTTAGATAACTCAACATGCACACACTCTAAATTTGACTTTTTCTAAAATATGGGTCAACTTGAACTTGCTCGACTTGTTTGACTAAGTTAACTGACTCTTCTAAATTTAACCAACGCTGGCATGGGGGAGTAATTGCAATTTCTAATACCCCCTCTTAATTACAACCGTATGACTCAACATAACTCAAACATGACTTTACTTGACTCAACATGACATAACATGATTCAACTATGTGTGCTGGGCTTACAATAGAAATTGAATCAATTATCACTCAAACATACATGTTGGTCTAGGTCTCAGTTAAGCTTACAATGACTCAAAACTTTTACAATTTCACATTTTATTTCTCCATTCTTCCAAATTCTATATCCTCGAAATTGCTTCATTCTCTATTCTACATTCTTGTTGTAGGCTCCAAATTTATTTACTTCTTGCTCCTGCAATGTTTCTTGATTTGTCTTCAATTTGATTTGAGTCGGTCTTCTACAACTTCCTCTTCAAGGATTCGTCCATCTATGGACTGCTGCCACAACTCTCCATCTTCAAACTGCCTTCTTCTCTCTGTTGCTTATGGTTCATATTCCTGTCTTTCTTTCTGCCATATTTCTTAATAGAAGAATCTTACCTCTTCTTGACTCCATTGTTGAAAAATGCCTTTAATGCATTCTTCCTTGTTTCTAGAAACTTCCATTCATTTTCTTCAATTTCCTCATCATGTATTGTTGCTTTTTCCCTTTATTCAAGATCATTATTCACCATTTCATTGAATCATTTTATTCTAGTTGTTGCTTTAAGACTCATCAATTTGTTCAATTGGTTTCTGAATCCATTCTTCAATGAGCTTCAAATATGCATCAAACTTATTAACAACCTTTGTTTTCAACTTCTGCTCTCATGTTATTTTGAACACGTACATATTCAAAAATGTAGGAATTTATAGGGTAAGTTCTGTAGATCAAAAAACAATAAAACTACTCACAAACAGATCACAAATCATTTCACCAGTATTATCACATGGTTAAAGCCCTTGAAGAGGGAAACAGTCCATGGCCTGAGCCAACGAGACCACTTCAGGCAATTTATTAATATAAAAAGAAAAGTTACATATGTTTCTCTCATAAACGGTTACCGAAAAAATGACCCTCCATGCTCTTTAAATAGAGATCATGGACCAATCAGGTGTTAAGCCACATATCAAGTGTCGTTAATACCGAGGAGAGAGTGAACCGCCGAATCACTACAAATCGTGACTGTCGGATTATAAGTTACAAATGTACATAGTAAAGAAACACACTTTACCTAACTCTACACTAGACTAAGTTATTCTTAACTATTTCCTATGTGTCAGAATATCTTAACATTCCCCCTTAAGAACAACTTGGGATAGGATTGAAGGATTTACAAAGGTGACACAAAAGGAGCTTATTTCATATGTGTCGAAATATCCTAACATCCCCCCTTAAGAATAAATTGGGATAGGATTGAAGGATTTACAAAGGTGACACAATAAGAGAAGGAAGGAGGAATTAGAGCCTATCCCCCCTTAATGAGAACTTTCCTGAACTCCAAGCATGGATCGAAGTTTTGTAAACTTCGCTTCTGTGAGAGCCTTTGTAGAGATATTGGCTACTTGATCATTGGTTGGACAATACCGCACTTCAAGAACATGATCATGAATGAGCTTTCTGATGAAGTGTATGTGGAGCTCAATGTGTTTCATATGCTGATGCTGAACTTAATCTTTACATAGCTGAATGGCTCTCTGATTATCACACCAAAGTGTAGTTGGATGCTGTTGATGAAGACCAAATTAAGACAGGATCTGACGAAGCCACATGGCTTCCTTGCTGGCTTCAACTGCACCACGATACTCTGCTTCGGCCGAAGAAAGAGAGATGGCACTTTGTTTCTTACAAGACCAAGTAATAGGTCCTGAACCAAGAGTGAATACATATCCTGCAGTATATTTTCGATCATCAGGGTCACCAGCCTAATCAGAATCAGTGAAACCAATCAACAATGGAGATGCCCTTGCACTGTAATTAATATCAACTGAATTGTACCTCTAATATATCAAAGTAGTATTTTAGCTGCTTTCTAGTGACTTTCATAGAAGAGAGAGAGAGAGGTGGCACATATGCCGAATCAGGCTCACAGTCCAAAGGTGGCACACCCGCCAAACTAGGCTCGCAGGCCGATATATTTTCATCAAATTTTACATCTCCTCTAATGATTATATTTTTGGATTTTGGTTGAAGAAGTCTATATCCTTTGACATCTTCAGAATATCCAACAAAAATGCATTTTTCACTCTTAGGTTCTAAGGCTTTCTGTTTTACATCTGGAATATGGGCCAAAGCATCACTTCCAAAAATACGAAAGTGACTTACATCTGGTTTGATTGAGCTCCAAGCTTGTTCTAGAGTTATATTCTTTAAAACCTTAGTAGGAGTGCGATTTACTATATAATTTGCATAGATAATTACTTCTGCCCAAAAATTGGGACTAAGTCCTTTAGATTGAAGCATACAATTAGGCATTTATTTTTAAGGTGCTATTTTTCATTTCAGCTACACCATTTTGTTATGGATTATATGGAACGGTATGTTGCAATTGAATGCCATGCTCAGTGCAGAAGTTGATAAATTTGCTATTAACATATTCTCCTCCATTGTCTGATCTTAACTTGAGAATTTGATGTCTAGATTGTTTCTCAACAAAGGCCTTAAAGGCCAAGAACATGTTAAAAAATTCACTCTTGAATTTTAAGAAGTATACCGAAGTGCGTCTGGAAAAATCTTCAATGAAAGTTAAGAAGTACTTGCAACCAGAGAAAGAAACAACAGGAAGTGGACCACATAAATCACTGTGCACAAGCTGCAAAGGGGTCGAAGCATGCCAAGAGGCACGTTTGTCAAAACTATCCCGATGATGTTTTCCGAGTATACATCCGGAGCAAGCACCATCTCAGCAAGATACCATAGGAAGACCTGTCACCATATTTTATTTACATAGAGTTTGAAGAGAACGATAGTTTAAGTGACCAAATCGCTCATGCCAAAGTTTGCTCACTTCATCATTATGAGCACCAAAAATAGAGGGAAGACATGATGAACCAAAGTTGTCAAACTTATACAACCTTGTGGAATCATCAGCAATGCCATTAGCTAAAATATGTCTAGGATCTTTGAGGTCCTTGATTACAACATCATGAGGTGAGAATTCTACTATTTTCCCTTCACCTGAATGAGTTATCTGATAAACAAATAGAAGGTTGCATGACAAGGTAGGAACACATAGTACATCATTAAACTGACCATTATCTAGATGAATGGTGCCAGATCCTACAACACTAAGAGATCTGTCATCACCAACATAAATATGTTTGGTGCTACAATCATTTAAAGAAGAAAACATGGCTTTATTTCTGGCCATGTGGTAAGAAGCTCTAGAATCAATGAGCCACTCATGAGAATGAGAAGAAGAAGATACATTTAATGCATAACCAGATCTTGATGCTTGACAACCATAAGAAGAAAGTGCCATTCCTGAAGATGAAGGTGAAGAGTGCTCCAAATTGATGTTGTGCTTCTTCATTGCTGCTTCCAAGGCTTCCATATTTTTAAAATATTTGGACTCTACATGGCCATCACTATTACAAAAGTTGCAATGTCTATCTGTTTTCTTCCATTTGTTTTTATTTACTTTATCATTTGGGTGAGTTGCTTTTTCAGTTTGCGGCTGAAATTGATTAGGACCACTGTTTGATTTAGGAACATACTTTTTAGGATACTTCTTCTTGGGATTCTTTTGATATGGTAGTTGTTGGGCTGCTAAGGCTTTCTTAGAAGCGTTTCCAGAAGTGATAAGACCAAGGTGTAAGAGTTTGTCTTGTTCTCTTATCAAAGTATTGCAAAAGGCATCAAAAGAGGGGTTCTTGTAGGCAGTTCCTGAAGAAATGATGGCTTCTCTAGTGGAATGGAAGCTGGAAACAAATACAGAGTATGCAGGGCCAAGCTTAGCAAGAATGGAATAGATTAGGTTACCATCGTCCTTTTTGACCTTACAACCTTCTAAAAGAAGTCTACAGGTCTTGAATTTGGATAAAAAATATTCAATATAAGAGTAACTATTGGGGTCCAAAGTAAGCATCTCATTTTCAAGCTCGTGGGCCCTGATTTGATTTTGAATGCCAAAAATAGTTTTTAGCTTTTCCAGGGCTTCATCAAGGCTGTCAATGTCAAGGATATGAAATCGAAGATCTTGAGCAATGGACATTCCTATCAACCCTCGTGCTTGATCTTGTTTATTTTCCCATTTAGCGACTTTATCATCATCGGAAGGTTTAGTTTTTTTTTCTTGTGGCTATTCTATAAATCCCTATACTTCTGAATATATCTACCATGTGAAGTAGCCATTGGAAATAATTGGTGCTGTTAAGAATAATTAGGCATACACTTTTCATTTTTTTAAAAACTGAAGCTAAAAAGAGTTGAAACTCACTGATGCAATGGAAATATCTCGAAAAAATAGGTCGATTAAAATAAAACGGCTCAAAAAATGGCTTCCGGATGAAGAAGTTATGCCTTTTTGAAAAAATTGAGTTGTAGATGTGGAATAGTTACGGGAACGGTTTGAAATTTGATGATGAAGTTCAACTTAAAATTTTTTTTTTGTCCCTTTAACAATTTTTTTTTACAAAAAGAAGCTTGAGAAAGAGACTTGAACCGAAGATCTCTATTCTCATAAACTAACTTCTCACCAAGTGAGATAGTAAAAGGATTTTGTAATTGTTTGAAAGGAGGAAGGAGTTTATTTTATTTTATTTTTTAAGTCTTCGGTGTGCGTGCTTTTTCCTGCACAAAAAACACAAAATCCGAGAAAAAAGAAAAGAAATGCAAGCCTAGCGGCAGAATGTTAGATTTTCGGTTAGCCTTACCGACAACTATCTATTTTTTCACTATTTCTGATTTCCCAAGATCGCACAAAGACACGGGGAAAGAGCATATAGAGCAAAAAAATCCCTTCTTCATGTTTTTGATTTGCCAAGATCGCACACAGCGCAGAGAAAAGAGCATACACAGAGAAGAGGGTATAGGTCCGGCAAATAAATAAAACCAAAAAAATGAAATAAACAAAGGGAACCGAAATAAGCAGAACTATTAACAAATATAACTGGAAAACAGATACTTTATACCTCCATATCTAAACTAACATAACTTGGGCAAACGAGAACCTTTTCGCATGAAACAAAAGGCGTTCCTCACTGTAACAGACGCTCCAGACACAAAAAAACAGTTCTCCACGCTCGAAAATGTTCAAAATAGTAGATCTACAAAATGGCAGTCACATGCAGTCAAACTGGCTTCGGATTTGGATCAACAACGGATGCGACTCTCAAAATAGCTCTAATACCATGTAGGAATTTACAAGGTAAGTTTCGTAGATAAAAAATCAAAGGTCATCGCTCACAAACAGATCACAAATCAGTACACCAGTATTATTACGTGGTTAAAACCCTGGAAGAGAGAAACAATCCACGACCTGAGCCAACGCGGCCACTTCAGACAATTTATTAATATAAAAAGAAAAGCTATGTATGTTTATCTCATAAATGGTTACCAGAAAAATGATTCTCTATGCTCTTTAAATAGAGATCACAGACCAATCGGGTGTTAAGCCACAGATCAAGTGTCGTTAATACCGAGGAGAGAGTGAATTGTCGAATCACTACAAATCGTGACTGTCAGATTATAAGTTACAAATGTACATAGCAAAGAAACACACTTTACCTAACTCTACACTAGACTAACTTATTCTTAACGATTTCCTATTTGTCAGAATATCCTAACAAAAACAGCGTTAAAAACATCTTTATTATGCTCTTCAGTGAGAGTTTCTACCTCTTCCTTCTCTGCCTTGTTTTCCATTGCATGGAAGTTGTCTTCCACTGTTATGTTGTTGGTGGATATTCTCATAAAAAACTATTCAATCACTTTATCCTCTTCTCTATCATCAACTGTTTCTAGATCATGCACTGCTTCGTGAGCAATTTCTACTGCTTCATATATTATTACTATAGTGGCAATTTCAACCTTCATTTCTTCAGCAAACATGGTGCTTACCATATTGTCACAGTCAATCCCCGTTTCAGAAAATAAATCACAAATAACATTTACATAATGTCCATCCACCTTATGGTGGGATATTCGAGTACGCATGTGCTCATTAACAATGTTAGCTTCACCAAATTCATCGGTTGCGGCTGAATTCACTAATGCACATCTCACATTGCAGTCATCATCCACATGTGTTTCATCAGTGTGGGATTCACCATCATCTTCACCATTAACGTTATAGTGGAGTCCTTGAGAATTTATATGCTCATTTTTTCTGCTTCACATAAAAAGGTGTTTGCTTCTCTCCCTGCAATCTTTGTTGCATATTCTTCATCAATATGCATGCTTGCATAATGAGTTTCAATTTTATGGTCTTGACAACCATCATCCAATTTTGAGTGGGATTTTCCACGCTCCGTTGTCCTCTTAGAGTCTTGCTCATCTACTATCAGATCTGCAGCTGACTCAACAGATTATGATACATCTTGTTGTTGCATTTCACTGCCCCTTGCACAAAATTCTTTTTTCAAGATCTTCCATGCTTCCTTGGAAGTTGTAGCTTTTCCTACCTTGCACATAACCGTTTCATCCATTACTTGATGAATGAGACAAAGCTAGGGCATCAGTGAACATAAGAGGTGGTAGTAGATCCACGCTACACAAATCAACATCGATTTCTTCTTTGTATCATGCTAGACTTCTTAGTTCCTCAACTACGACCTGAACCTCTCTAAACACGACAACAATCTCTGCCTCTTCTTTTCAATTATTTTTCTTAATCTTCTTCAATTGCACTTTGTGATACATGATTCTTGTCTTTACTCTTTCTTATAGCTACTTCCCTGATTGCATGAGGTTATTTTCCATATTACACTCGAAAAAAAAAATTATTTAATATGCACCCCGTAAGATACATTCTTCACCCAAAACACTGTCATGCTTGATAAAACATCAATTTTATTTTTGATATATGAATAAACCTTTACAAAATCATAAACTCTCTTCTCAATAAATCCATCTTTAAAAAAAAATTCTCTTTATGGACATTTTTAAATCCTTCTATAAACCTTTTAATAAAGACTTTTCATCAATATTTAAAACTTCACAATATATAACACACTATGAAACTATATGATATATATATATATATATATAAAAGCCTCTTCCAAAAACCTGTAATACTTTTCATATGTAACAAAACACTTTCAAAATGGTTGTTACGTATTTAGGAAGGATGCCAAAGCATGTATATAAAACTTTAGTATCACTTAACAAAAACACCTTGACCCTTTGACTTTTCTTAGGTGGCTTTTTAATGTCTCTTTAAACTTGTTGTATCACTGTATAACATGCCATGCGTTGAAACTTTCAGCTGCCCTCCCAAAAAAACACTTTGTTAACACATGAATTTCTGAAACCTTTTAATAACCTTTTTAAACGTGTTGTCCTCCCGCTTTTAGAGAGTTTCCAAATTTGCTTTAAAAAGCTTTGACTTGTGACTGGCAGAGTCTTTTCTCGACCATGATTAATTCAAAGCGATGTGAATGATGTCCGGGGGTGGAAAATAATTGCTTTAACCACAAAAAAAACTTTCAATGTTCATATTGTGGGGTTTAGGGCTACGACACTCCCTCAGTTCAGAACGTACGACTTATCCAATGGCGGAAAACTTTCTAACCTTTTATCACCTACGTCTCTGCAAGCTGCGGCCGCAGACTCTTTCACTTCCTAAATCTTCTAGATCTGATACCAATTTGTTGTTGTTGGAAAATCAGAAAGGAGAAACACAGTAATTAAGACAACTATAGGAATTTTTGTTTTATAACTGTTAGCTACCCGCCCAAAATAATTCAACATGCACACACTCTAAATTCAAATTTTCCTAAAACATGAATTAACTCCAACTCTCCTAAATTTAACTAACTCAGGCATACTGGAGTAATTACAATTTTTAACAGTGATAACAAAAATGTACGGAGTTTAAACTTTTTCTGTTTTTTAGAATATGAATCAGCAGAGAATGAAATAAATGGGATAATATCATGCCCATTGTTTGTTCTTATGTTCCATACCTGGTATATCATGAACAACGATTGTTTGTTCTTATGTTTCAATACCTAGTTTATTATGAGCAACCAGATAATGAACGGTAAATTAGATCAGAGATTCTGGTCTCTCTTATGTTTCAATACCTAGTTTATTATGAACAACGAGAGAATGAACGGTAAATTAGATCCGAAATTCTGGCCGCACATGCAAATTTCTTTATGTGAGAGTAAATAATTCCATGAATATGCTTACTAAATTGCGACGAAGTGATTGGATGAACCTAACATGGAAATTTATAAAGTAGTAATATAAATTTTCCAAGCCAAAGAAATGACTCATGTACCACCTCCTACTTGTGATTCCAGGAAGGAAGTCACATAGAGATGAACGATAGGATATCATGTTATGCATTTGGTTAAAATGGAATAACAGAAAATATTTGAGTTTAATGTAACTGTTACAATCACGCATAGTTGCATAAGAGAGAAGTTAGAAACTAAACATAAATATAACATAGAGATGGCATAATCTAATGATTTTTTCTTTTCATAAATTTCTTCTTGCTTCTTGTTGCGGTCTTACTTTTTTTTTTTTTTTATAAATTCGGTAGTGCCTCGCTATTCATTCAATTAAACAAAATTGCAGGTTACATTAATATATATACTTGATGACCTCAACCTACCCATAGAAAACCAGGTCTCTTGGCCATCTCAGAGAGTTATAGGCTAGCCAAAATTGAAAGAGTTTAAATGTGTCTCTAGCTATCTCAATAGGTCTATTGTCTATCTTAACAACTATTGACATATAAAAGAAGTAAATGCTATCCGATGTTTGCATATCAACAAAAAAAAAGTATTCACTAGACTCAGTAATTAGATGATTCAATGGGGGCAGGGTCCTTGACGCTTGACTCGAGCATGCCAACTTGGTTCATGTTCTGAAGCTGCCTATCTATTCATCCAAGGCGGACGTTTTGATGATGTTGTTGGAGGTGAATCTCTTGGATGTCCTTGCGAATTTTTGCTAAAATGGAGGCAGCCTTCGGATCTCCTCCAATCTCTTGAACTGTAACAATTTCTTTAGCTATTAAATACTTCATAGTCTAGTAAATATGAATAGACTGCTTAAAAACGACAGTCTACCTCTGATATTTCCTAGATCAGTTAAGATTGGATCCATCTCATCCTCAGAGATGTATTCCTCTACCTTGGTCTTAAGATCTTCTTCACAGCCAGAAATCAAAGATTTCACATGGCCAGGTGTTCCTTCTGCATATGCCTGGAAAATGTTGTCCATCATTTCCTTCCCCTTTTTCATGGCCCCACTTTGGCCTTACCTTTATCCTTTCCCTCCCTTCTTCCAGACTGTGTTTTAACCATTTTTATTTGGAACTGGTCTCCCAACAACTGAGCATTTAGCCAGATCCACACCGGGGTTCTCCCCCAATTTACAATGGCTTGAGGGTGAGATATGCTAGGAATACCTACAAAAGGAGACAAAATGACAGTATTGAAATCAAAAAGATATTTTAGAATAAAATCCTACTTGCTGAGAGCCAATAACAACCTCTCAAATTGACCTGAGAGTATTACCCTCTTCTCAACTACGACAGTTCCAAAACCGGTGGCTCGTGAACATGCCACAACCTTCCAATTATTATTATACTTCCCCTTCTTAGTATTGATCACAAAAAACAAGACAAAGACCAAACAATAAATGACCCCTATAAATTGAACAGTTACTCCCATGCAATCCCAGTGTAAAATAGAGTTAACTCCCCCGAATAACCCGGAAGTTGACATGTTGATCAAAATTTCCTTGATTCTTCTAGAAATATTAACAGAGCCTCTAACCCCCATGCTACCCCCGACTTTACTAACATTATCAACAAAGCCTTTAACTCCAAAATTTTCATTGAGAGACATGCATGCGATTTCGAATAATTGCCTTAGAGAATTGAGACAGTGGCTGGAAGGAGTTTGAAATTTTCCTACAGTGCTATCAACCTGACTATGAGAACTACAAGAATGTCCAGTAGAACTTAGAAAATTGTAAGTAGGACAATGAAAAGGACTTTTAAAAGAATGAAGACGACAAACAGGGTGTGAAACTGACATGCAAAGCCATGAAGTTGGCATGCAAGGGTCTGAAGAATATAGAAAGTGTTGTAATATTGACATGCAGGAGTGTTCAAGTAGCATGCAAAGTGAAGCTGACAAAACAAACAACTTCATCGAGCGCATTCAGCACATCCGCCAACAGGTTCATGACATATTGGATAGAGCCAATGCTAAGTACAAGCAATGACATGATCAACATCGGGTGCAACACAACTTCGAGGTGGGAAAAAAAGTGTGGCTACATTTGCAGAAGGAACGCCTCACTATACCCCACCGCAAGATTTGCCCACTCTGATATGGGCCATACACCATCACCAAGGTTGTAGGGAACAATTCCTTCGAGCTCAGTATTTCACCATTCCTTGGTCTGCGCCCAGTATTCAATGTAGACTGACTTCATCCCTACTTCATGTTACACAAAAAACTGTCACCTTGACATTTTGCTGACTGTATGAGCTCATTAACACTCATACATTCCTCCTCTGCAAGTCTTACAACCTTTACTCCTCATGTCAAGCCCTAAAATAGGAGGAAAAACCCTAAAATCTCTGAAACTTTGGGTACGCAGGTAACATGAGGCCTACCTGCGTTCCTAGCTTGGGTACGCAGGTAATACACTGCTTACCTGCGTTCCAGAACACAGTTTTCCTTTGCAATGCCTGCGTACCCTTCTCAAAGTGAAAAAAGTGAGAAAGTAAAGTCAAAAAACTGATTTGAGGTCAATTCTAGAAGGCTCTAGATGAGAATTTTTAGGGATGAGTACGCTTTAATAAGGTGCATGTATCCCACACCTTGAGGAACTAATCCCTTGATGTGAGGAGCCTATCCCTTTGAAGGAGGATTTTATCCCTTCAAAGGTGGAACCCTAACCTCCTCATCTGCTTTATAAAAGGAGGCATTGGGTAGCCTCAAAGGGAGTTCAAGCTTTATGGGTGATTGAGTTGAAGTGCTGTTGAGATTTAGACCTCTTTCTGCTGAGCTTTTGAGAGGAAATATCACATACCTCTACGTGCTCCTGAAGGAAGAGTGAAAGGCTTATCAAAGTAGAGGAGACTCCTGTTTCAGACCCCGGGAAGGCCTGTTCAACATCAAGGCTAAGGTTGTAAGGTTCTTCTATTATTTTAAGATTAATACAATCAAGTTTTGTTTTTCTCAATAAATTGTCATTCGATTGTTTATTTCAATAAACTGTCGTTTGATCGTTTATTTCATAGATTCCTTGATCACTATGATAGGTATGTTTTATAATTATTTGTTATACAGGTGTTATTTAATATTTGCTTGTTTGTGATTGCAGGTCGACAAAAGATGACACTTTGTTGCGACGAAATAACTCTTGTTGCGACGAAAGAACTCTTGTTGCGACGGAAGGATTATTGATGTGATGGAAGCACTACGACCGCAAATAAGCATTTGGATCTAAGGTAGGAGCGACACCTTCATAGCATTTATTTGTAAAACGAATATATTTAGAGAAATACAAACTTAGTTGTTTGTTTGTTGCTAGATTGTCTTCTGACACTAGGGAGATCGATCTTGTCCGCAAGATCGATTTATCCGGCCAACACTTCTCACCTCTGTTGGACACCTCTGACATTGCAAAAGAACTCACACCAAAAGAGTTAAAACCAGACTGCATGGAATAATCCACCATAGACTGTATCATGGACATGCAAATCAAGAACACTTGCCAATAAAAGATCCAACTGTATGCGGTTGTTAAACCTGGCCAACTCCTACACCAAGGCAGGTGGTTCACTAGGGACCAAGTTCAACAGAAGTTTCCTCATCTCATGGAGGAACTCAACGCAATGGGGACCATTGCTTCCTAAGGGAGGAAGAATGATCCAGGTGGATATTGGAGGCCACCCGTTGATTCCATGTGGGGCCTCACCATTGTCTCTTTTAGTTTTTTGACCTTACTATTTTTAGCAGTTTTTCGGGTCCTGAACTTCCGGAGCCGTTTTGAAGCCCCAAACGGAGATAGTATGCCGAAGTTACATCCCCGGGAAGTTGAAACATCAATTTACCCAAAGGGGGCCCATAGTTTTGGCGCTTCATCTCCTAGGGTTAGGTTTTTGGACGTTTAGAGTTCTCCATTGTTTCTTCATAATAAACAGGCCCTCGAGCCTCATTGTAACACAGTTCAAAGGTCTGTAGCTGCCACATCTCTTCTCAAATATTCACTACCAGCACCCTATCTATTTTATTTCCATCATGTTTGTAAGCATACTTCTGTGATTTGATATTAATGAAATGAAGCCTTATCTCCACTGTATTTCTATGTTTATGGTTATTTCTGTATTCTGTTGCGTTCTTGGATAAATCCGAATCAGGAAGGCAATTAGATTGACAGAGCCCAAACCTTTGAATCGCCACCTCCTTTGCAATTTCCATGCCTAGGAGATGGAACGAAACACAAAGAACAATAATGGACTCGGGAGAGATAACTATGGTAGGGGTTCCAAACAAAATTAAAACCCAATAATTAGATAGACATGAACTATCAATGTTCATAAGCGATGTCAAATTCCACTCAGACATAACATATTTCATGGAAAACTTCATTACTAGAATAGTGTGGTATGCATTCATTCCAAACGAAGAACACAGAATCAAAGCAAACGAACAAGAGTTATTCATCATCGCAGAGACTAGTATACTGAGGGAGAAGCTAGATACATACCTGGGGAGACGACACACAGAAGTTTCCAGTTCCCTCAACTGTTCACCTGCCCTCTTCCCAGCGTCCTTTGTAACCTCCTCAGCAAAGATCTGGTAACGAGCAAACAGAATGTTTTTAACTTGCCTCCACTTCTTCTCGCATTGATGTTTTCCCCTAGATCATTTTTACAATCCATGTTGTCAACCATCCACCTTAGATCTGGTCATTACTGGGTGTGGGTGGAGCAGTCTGCGATTGTCACCACGTGTCATCGCATTTACACCATTTGGCCCGCACGACCTATTGCCACGTCACGCTTTCTACTTCCCACTTGGCACCCTAATCGGGGATTCTAGGTTTGGTTGTTGTCTCTGTCCATTATCTACAGTAGGTTTTCAAGCTGAGTCTCCTGTCTTGTTCTATCCCAGGGGATATCCAAGATCCTTCCATGGTGGTTACATCCCCAATTTGTAAGCAAATCAACTGTTGCGTTACCTGTTTTGCGAACATGAGACGAGATAATGTAGATAATGCTTTGGATGAGGTCCTTGATCTCTTGTATGAGGCGATATGTACACCAACTTCACCTGGTTTTTCCCAACCTGCTCCACTCTACAGCCTTTGAAGTATTCCTGTGGCCATAGCTAAATCATCCTCCACAACAAGCCTATTATACTGTTCACTTTTTGCTATTACAAGGCCTTGTTTGACCGCATTGAGTTCAGCTTCATTATTTCTGGCAAAGCCCAGGTCCATAGCGTAAATCCTCCTAATTGGCCACGAGAGTCTCTGAAGATTTCCCCTACTCTTGCTTGACCCAGATTTCACTTTGAAGCCCCCGTTGGAAACACTGAGAGGGGGGGGGGGGGGCGTGAATCAGTATTCCTTTGAATTAGAGCATTAGTTAATCTTCAATTATTATCATTGTTTGTACAATGATAGCAGTAAACAGAAGGAACACAAATGCACACAACTTTTAAGGTGGAAACCCACTCCGAGACAAAAACCACCTAATGATTTTCTAATAATTCTTTAATATACAACTCCAATTGAAAATAAAGCTCCAACTTCCTAGAATCTAGAAAAGCATTCTTCTCCAGCTCCCACTGGATGGATGCTCCAATGCCCGAGATTCTTCAGTAGTTAACTGAATGGATGCCCCAACACCCAATGAGCTACAACTCACCCTAACACCACCCTACCACCCTATAAAAGAATAAAAGAAGAATGGACTCTCGTACCAGGGAAAATGATCCACTTTACAATGATATAGAATAATGTAGAAGAAGAATACACACTAGAACATAACCCCAACTATGAAACAACCACCTAATGATGATCCTAGACCTCCGAAAACTACCTCTTCAACTCTTGGTAGATAGACACTAGTACAATTTTTACAATAATGTATTTACGATGACTTAGTACAATGATACCTTTAGAGTGATTGTATGTAGTGCTGCCCACTTGAAGACTTCATGTGATGAAATTCTTGCTGCTATTCTACACCTTGGTTGCTGCTCTTGTCATGCTACACTCTGCTGCACCTTGCTTTGCTTTGCTGCCCTAGAAAGTCTGGTCCTTTGCAGCCCTTGACAACGCATGATCTAGCTTTTTCTTGCCTTCTAGGAGCTTGATATTGAATCTGGTGTATCTTTGTTAGTTCAGTTCCCCAATATGTGATTTTCAGTCCTGTAGTATTCCTCTGAGTCTTCTTTCCAGTGCCACAGGTCTGACCCAATTTGGATTATTCAAGAGAGAGTCACAATGCCCTAATTATGGAATATTTCAGTAGAGCGAAATTGTATGGTGTCCCACATGTCACTGTTTCTTTATTTGGCTCTGAAATTGATAGAGAAAAAACTACAATTTGTGCACTATTTGTCACTTTTTACAGAATTCCAATCTGATACTCAGAGAGAGAGTTATGACGATTTTCCCAAGGTCACTTCTTTGAGATGAATTTCAGGAGCCTGCAAAAACACTGACTTCCACAGATCATATCTCCAAAACTATTGTGCACCTTGATCTGAAATTTTCACAAGAGCGTCCTCATGATTTCAGCTTCGCCTCATAGAAATTTCAGCTTCTGAACCTTCGTAGAAAAAATGTTAGAGTGAAAATGCCACGATGACCTGTTTCAGATGGCGAAATCCCTTGCATAAGGAGGATATGAGGATCACAATTTATATAAATGCTTAGGTTGAGAGGGGCTTCAACAACTGAATGTGAGAAGGATTTTAGGAGCTTAAAAAATATTAATTATGACTTTTCAATTGCCCATGCCACAACCCCATGGGGTTTTAGCCCACTAACTGGGGTTACAAACTTCAAACATGAATATCTCTCAAACCGTGAAGAATTACGTGGCGTGCCATATATCAACAGAAACATCTCAACAAGAAGAAACCATCAAAAGCATTTTTGACCCAAAATATAGTAATTTGGTAGGTCAAAATTCCCATGCAATATTGGGGTAGGCCCTGGTGCTGCTTGGGTTGACATCAATGACGACCGCTGATTAACAATATCCCCCTTTGGCATTGATGGAAACCCAAGTACTCCCCCTGCGATCATGACACCTCTTCCTACAACATTATCTCCCCCTTTGACATCAATGGCAAAGGGTAACTCCCCTTGACACACAACCATCCTGCAAACCTACACACACTTCCACTCCCCCTGAAACACAACCATCCTGCAAACTTGTACACACTTCCACTCCCCCTTTATATTCTGAATAAGGAAAATCTAATGAGAACTTGGGAGAATCCCAAGCTTCTGGCGAAGATATTCAAATGCTTCACGAGGTAAAGGTTTAGTGAAGATATCAGGAATTTGTTCTTTTGTACCAACATACTCAAGTTTGATATTCTTTTCAACGACTTGTTCTCTAACAAAATGATATTTGATCGGAATGTGTATTGTTTTTGAATGCATGACAGGATTCTTGGAGATGTTGATGGCACTAGTGTTGTCACAGAATATGGGAATAGGCTCATTGAATTGTACTTGAAGATCTTGCAAAGTTTGTTTCATCCAAAGGACTTGAGTACAACATGTTGTCGCTACAATGTATTCTGCATCCGCTGTAGATAACGAGATTGAGGTTTGCTTTTTGCTCAACCATGATATGAGACAACCACCTAGATAAAATTCTTCTCCACAAGTACTCTTACGATCATCAACGCTTCCTGCCCAATCTGCATCTGTAAAGGCTTGAATAATGAGATTGTTACCCTTGGGATACCACAAGCCATATTCTTCTGTGCCCTTTAGATATCGAAGAATTCTTTTGACGACAATAATATGTGATTCTTTTGGTGCTGTTTGGAATCTTGCTACTTGTCCAACTGCTTGCATAACATCTGGCCGGGAGGCTGTTACATATAGAAGACTACCAATCATAGGTTTGTACAACCTTTGATCAACATCCTTAAATGAGTCGTCTATGCTCAATTTGCAACCTGTTACCATCGGAGTAAGGACGAGTTTGCAATCTTCCATTTTGAATTTCTTGAGCATTTCCTTGATGTACTTGGCTTGACATATAAATATTCCTTTCTCTTGTTGAGACATTTTAATCCCTAAGAAGTATGTCAGCTCACCAAGTAAAGACATCTCGAACTCACTTTTCATCTTTGTAGAAAAGTTCTTACTTAGTCGATCATCGTTGCTACCAAATATTATATCATCCACATATACCTCAATGATTGTTAATTTTTTTTATTATCTATTTTTACATAAAGATTGCTATCAACAATACCTTTCTTGAATCCTTGTTGACGTAGATATCCATCAAGACAAGCATACCATGCTCTGCGAGCCTGCTTGAGACCATATAGAGCCTTCCTTAACTTGCAAACATAGTCTTCTTTTTCTGATAGTAGAAAACCTTCAGGTTGTTTGATATAAACTTCTTTTTCTAATTCTCCATTCAGAAATGCTGACTTAACATCCATTTGGTAGACTTTGATTTTTCTTGAACATGCATAGGAGAGAAACATTCGGATGGCTTCCATTCTGGCAACTGGTGCAAATGTTTCATCAGAATCAATTCCTTCCACTTGTGCATAGCCTTTGCAAACCAATCTTGCTTTGTTTCTGGTAACCTGTCCATCTTCATTCAATTTGTTCCTGAACACCCATTTAGTCCCAATGAAATTTTTATCTTTTGGTCATGGAACTAATTCCTAGGTGTTATTCTTCTCAATTTGATCCAATTCTTCATTCATAGCTGCTACCCAATGTTCATTCTGGCTGGCTTCCTCAAAACTACTAGGCTCAAAGGTTGCTAGAAAAGAAATGTGAGCTTGTTGTGATGAACGAAGCTGTCGACCTTCATTTATGTCACCAATGATTTGATTTGATGGATGGTTCTTTTGAATCCACTCTTTTGTTCTCCTTGGAGGAGCTTCTTGTTGTTGTTCTGGTATATATTGATGATCATTGTTTACTTCTTCCTCGTTGATAGTTGCTTCTTGTTCTATAATTTTATCTGTGTCTTTTTCAGCCTCTGTCTCAAGTTTCAAAGATTCTAGATCCTCATCATTACTCGCTAGAACACCATCTTCGTCAAATGTAACATTTATGCTCTCCACTATATGTTTTCATCTTAGATTATAGCATTTATAGGCCTTTCTTTTGCGTGAGTAACCAACAAAGATACCTTCATCAACACGTGATTCAAACTTACCCAAATTTTTATCTTCTCTTTTGATATAACATTTTCTTTCGAAGATTCTGAAATATTTTACATTAGCTGGTTTTCCTTTCCATAATTCATATGGGGTCTTGTTGCAATTATTTTTTAGAAGACTTCGGTTGATAATGAAGACTGCCATATCAATTGGTTGAACCCAGAAATTTTCATCCAATTTTGAGTCCTTCAACATTGTTCTACCCATTTCCTGTACGGTTCTGTTCTTTCTTTCAGCAACTCCATTTTGTTGAGGTGTTCGTGCTATTGAAAATTGTCTTTTTATTCCATTTTCGTCACAGTATTGCTGAAATAATTTGGAAGTGAATTCTCTGCCATTATCTAATCTTAGACACTTTATTTTCAAATCAATTTCATTTTCGACCAACTCTTTGTAGATCTTAAAGCACTCAAATGCTTCAGATTTTTTCTTTAGGAAACTGATGACTATCATCCTGGTATAGTCATCTATCATTAACATGAAATATAGTTCTCCATCTAAGCCTTTTATTCTCATAAGACCACATAGATCAATATGTATCAATTCCAATGGATGTGATGCAAAGTGTTCTTTTGTTTTAAATTGGACTTTTGTCTTCTTGCCTTGCTGACAGGCCCCACATAGTGTGTTGGAAGGTTTTGAGATTTTCGGCATTTCTCGTACTGCTTCCTTTTTGCTTATCCTGACAATATTGTCCAAGTTTATGTGACCCATTCGTTTGTGCCATAACCAACTTTCATTTTCTTTAGCTAGTAGACATGCTTTAGTTGCTTCATCCAGAACACATATGTCGTTTGGAGCTCGACTTGTTGTAGCCACAATTTTAACATACCTGCCTTTCCTAATTTCACATTTTGTGGAGTTGAATAGCATTGTGTGTCCTTGATCACAAATTTGTCCAACATTGAGAAGATTGTGATTCATATTTTCAACCAATAGAACATTCCTAGCTATAACATCTTTGCTTTCGAGAGTGACAGTACCTGATCCTATAAAATTTGAAGATCCATCATTTCCAAAGGATACAGTTCCATCCTTCTTCTCTTTCAGAGATACAAATTTCCTTCTATCTCTAGTGATATGTGTTGAGCAACTGCTATCAACATACCACACATCTTTGTTATTTTGAGCCTTGAGAGCGAGAGCACAATTATCAGTCTTCTTCTTCTTCCATGTTCGTTCATTCTGTGGCTTTGAAGATTTTTCTAGAGGCTTTTCAAGTCTACAGTCTCTGGCTATGTGTCCAAAGTTATGACATTTGTAACATTCCATATTATTTCTTAAATGTTCAAATCTATTGATGTTTTGTTGAGCCCTGGGAGGTTCATATTTGAAGGATGTCCTGGAATTGTATTGGTTCCTAGGGTATGTGCAACATTCTATAGCTTTATGACCAAATTTTCCACATGAATAACAATAGCCATGAAAAATATGTTGGTACCTGGATGCAAATCTTCGTCGAGGAATCGTCTTCCAAGGATGTACTTGTGAATCTTGTCCAATAAAGTCTAAATGCATGTCAGATCTCATAGGTTCATTGTATTTTGTTGTAGCAGGTTCTGCTTTTTCTTCTTTGTAACCGAGGTCAGTTTTGTCGTTGTAAGGTCGTTGATTGTTGATGATTTCTTCCAATGCCCTTGAGTTGTTAGCATAGTTTTGGACAGTTTTTCCCTTCTTCACTTCCTTATGCAGCGAGACTACTTTGGCTTCTAATGCTTCCCTTTCTTGGTTGCTTTCTTCCAACTTCTTTTGAAGTGACTCTTCAATACAGTTGTGTTCTTCAACTTCAATTTTGAGACCTTGAACTTGTTCTTCAAGAGTATTGGAACAAATCTTCTCTGCCTTGAGCTCTTTTATAAGCTTGACTACTTCCTTAGAAAATTATTCTATGGTCAATCCTTCTTCTTCGTTGTTTGATACCTCTTGTTTATTGTGTTTGGCCATAAACAATACTCTCTCATTGGCTTCTTCTTCGCTGTCATTATCTTCATCGGATGATGAGCTATCTTCTTTAGAGAGAAAGTTCATTTTGGATCTTTGCTTGTTGAATTTCTTAAAGCCTTTCTTTCCTTTTGAGTTGCCATCACTTATATTCGGACATTTTGCTGCGAAATGCCCAACCTCACCACAGCTGAAACACATCAATGGAAGTTTACCTTTGAATTTTCCCTTACCAATTTTTAGTTTGCTTGTAAAGTAAGCATATTTTTCATCTGAAAGACCACCTCCATCATCTCCCTTTTATTCACACTTGCAGGTGCATGTCTTTTCAATTGAAGGTTGTTTGTCCTTATTGGTTTTCTTAGATGCAACGAACATAGTTTCTAGATGCGAAGTACCCTCTTCTTCATCAAGTCTCATTTCATATGCTATGAGAACTCCATGTAATTCCTCTTTGCTGAGTTTGTGCAGATTTTCACTATATTCTAAGACCGATACCTTTGGGTTGAACCTCCCTAGTAACGTTCTAAGAATCTTTCGTATAATAGTCTTCTCATCAACTGGCTCCCCTAAACCTTCCAGAGTATTGGTTATTTCATCAACGTATTGGAAGTATGCAGCAATGTTGCAATCTTATTTCATTATGAGTTGCTCAATTTTTGCTCTATAGATTTGAAGCTTTGCTTCTTTGACATTTGAGTCACCTGGATATATATTCTCAAGCTTGTCCCATACGTTTTTGGTGGTTTTACAACCCAACACCTTATGATAAGCAGATTCAACAAGTCCATTGATAATAATATTCTTTGCTTTTACATCATTTACCAAATTCTTCTTACCTTGTTCATCTGCGGTTGATGTAAATCCATTTTGAACAGTGTCCCATACTTCGTAACCTTGCGCCAAGAGATAGACCTCCATTCTTCCTTTCCAGAGTGCATAATTATTTTCATTGAACAGAGGTACACCATTCTTGATATGCTCCATGACCTCCTTCCAGCTGTTAAATTGTTATTGAAGGAACCAAGCTCTGAAACCAATTGTTGGAAATACTAAGAGGGAGGGGGGTGAATCAATATTCCTTTCAATTAGAGCATTAGTTAATCTTCAATTATTATCAGTGTTTGTACAATGATAGCAGTAAGCAAAAGGAACACAAATGCACACAGTGTTTAAGGTGGAAACTCACTCCGGGACAAAAACCACATAATGCTTTTCAAATAATTCTTTAATATACAACTCCAATTGAAAATAAAGCTCCAACTTCCTAGAATCTAGAAAATCATTTTTCTCCAGCTCCCACTAGATGGACTCTCCAATGCCCGAGATTCTTCAGTATTCAACTGAACGGATGCCCCAACACCCAATGAGCTACAACTCACCCTAGCACCACCCTACCACCCTATAGAAGAATAAAAGAAGAATGGACTCCTGTACCAGGGAAAATGGTCCACTTTACAATGATATAGAATAATGTAGAAGAAGAAGAAACACAAGACCATAACCCCAACTATGACACAACCACCTAATGATGATCCTAGACCTCCCGACACCGCCTCTTCAACTCTTGGCAGATAGACACTAGTACAATTTTTACAATAATGTATTTACAATGACTTAGTACAATGATACCTTTACAATGACTGTATGCAGTGCTGCCCACTTGAAGACTTCATGTGATGAAATTCTTGCTTCTATTCTGCACCTTGGTTGCTGCTCTTGTCATGCTAACCTCTGTTGCACCTTGCTTTGCTCTGTTGCCCTAGAAAGTCTCGTCCTTTGCAGCCCTTGACAACACATGATCTAGATTTTTCTTTCCTTCTAGGAGCTCGATATTGAATCTGGTGTATCTCTGTTATTTCAGATCCCCAATATATTATTTTTGGTCATGTAGTATTCCTCTGAGTCTTATTTCTAATGCCATAGGTCCGACCCAATTTGTATCCTTCAAGAGAGAGTCACAATGCCCTAATTATGGACTGTTTCAGTAGATCTAACTTGTATGGCATGCCACATGTCATTGTTTCTTCATTTGGCTCTGAAATTGATAGAGTGAAAACTACAATTTGTGCACTATCTGCCACTTTTTACAGAATTCCAATCTGATGCTCAGAGAGATAGTTATGACGATTTTCCCAAGGTCACTTCTTTGAGATGAATTTCAGGAGCCTGCAAAAACACTGACTTCCACGGATCATATCTCCTAAAATATTGTGCACCTTGATCTGAAATTTTCATAGAGCTTCCTCAGGATTTCGGCTTCGCCTCTGTTGTGGAAGTAAATCCCCTCTGCGGACAGAGGCGATCCCTACTAGCCCAGACCGGGTCTAGCAACAATCAATCACGCTATAGTGCAGGTTCCTAATTGCAAATAAACCAACTAGCAACAAAGGCTTACCTGGAATCCAACGCAGTCGTTGTAGAAGAGGTGGCACTCCCGTTCCTCAGCCCTGGCAGATCACGATTCCTACAATCTCCGTGATGGGAGACCTGCACATGCGAGAAACAAAACAAACGCAAGCGTAAAATCCAGTAGATGCAACTATATGTCAGTCAGAAAGGACATAACTCATCATCATAAACAACAACAAGAGTGGAACCATAACCAATAGTCGTTTATTAATAATCAATCAAAGGAAAATTACAACCATAGTTCTGACGCTGAATTCTCCTTCGGAGGGGTCACCAACAGAACACGTCTCGAAAAGCCTGTCAAGGATGGGACAAATTTCTCTCTTCAGCTCTTGACGATAGTCTCCTTGCTTGAAATTGGCCTTAAGGAAATTATGGAGGCTCTTGCAGCATAAGGCTCTTGGGAATTTGGGAACTTGAAGACTTGAAGATTAGCTTGCAATGGAGATGGGCAAGCTTTTATAGATGGAAGAAGAGGAGTTGGGATCCCTATGATCATGGGATTGGCCCTATCATCAAGGAAGCTTCCATGAGAGGTGGAAAACCACTTCCTCTCTATGGAAATTCGTAGCCAAACCTCCCAACTCAAGATAGATATCAGTTCCTGGATCAGTTAGGATGAAACTTCCGCCATTTATTTTTTAAAAACACCTCTTAAAATCGACAGTGCCATCAGACAGAGCCAATCGGCGCGCCTTGAAGTATTTTTTCTATTGGCGCAGTGTAAAAACTGGCATTTTGGTGACTCCGTGGGCTTGCGCAAAGGGCCATTTTCAGGGTTTTTCACAAGGAGATGTCTTCAGGGAAATGAAAGCTCTTGTTCAGAGGGATGTCATGAAAGTGGTTTCAAGCCATGTCACTGCTCACAGGTCACAAAATGAGCCCTTCAATGTGCGGGACGGGGATTGCAGGGACGGTGACAAATTACTGTGTAACAGATGCCCCCTAAAGCATGAGGCCCGAGAGAGAGAGAGGGGTGAAATGCTTTACGAGATAGTGTCCGACTGGAAACTCCGCCGTCGGAAAACCTGCGCGAAGAAATACAACTGATATCTCAGATACATGATATATATGCGGTATGGGCGCAGCCATCCATAACAGAGTATACAATAATCCAGATCCAAGGTATAGACGCATCCATCCAGTGAGGATCGATAAATAGACTCAGGTATGGTCGCAGCCATCCAGTAAGTGAGTCATGTAATCAATCATAATAATCCACAAAATCGCAGCTTGGATTACAACAGACACAATCCAGGGTCTTGCGCTCCATCTCGACTCGAACAAAGTACAAGTTCAAGCATTCGAATATGTGAGCTGAAGTCGAACATGCAAGAACATCGTCTGATTACCAGCCAATGATGAAAGCTGTTAACAGGCACGAGAGGTACCACCAATAATGACAATGGCCCTCAAGGTACTATAGGTACAATCTACGGCATGTGAATCAATGAGCTGGCGTCGAACACCTGTAGAATCACTCGATCAGAGGTCAATGATGAAAACCTCACGTCGAATGCGAAGAACCTGCCATTGAGGCATGCAGGCTCCAAGGTACCAGAAATGAGTCTCTAGATCGGCTTCTCGGATAATGAGCTGGAGTCAACAGGAAGTGATCTTGATCGAAGGTGGGCCATAATGTTTCCCACATCATCGACACGAGACAGAGAAACATAATGTTTTTGTGAATTAGGATCAGATGAGAATCAGAGGGAGGTTGATACTTGCAGAGGTCAACTTCTCTTGAACATATGAACGGCACGACAGTGGACTTGGCAGTATTTGACATCAAAAGATCAGAGGTCATAGTGACGAGGCAAAGACAGACAAGAGGTCAAAGGGATTACCCAAACTCACTTATATGAAAAAATGATGAGGATGTCTCAACCCGACACGAATGCAGACAAGTGCCATGTTCAAGAGCGACATACTGTCGACACGACAATGATGCTGGTTCCATTTTTTCCCCATCATTTCTGATGAGTACCTCTTTATTTTTACACAAGCTTGAAGAGGATACCATATGCTTGTGATATAAATTCGTCCTTCGAACGAATCCATCCTAGTACATTTAACGAGCCCTAGGAAGGAGAAACTCGAATATCGTCATCACGACTGAATCCAATGTCATCAGGGTTTAACGAGTCTGAAAAAGGGAGAACTCGGCGTATTTTCATGTTTAGAGAGTTTGAAAAGACATCAGAAAAGTAAGCTCCAATGGTCCCTTTTCGTAAATAGTTTCTCAGACCCGAAAAGGTAGAAAACTTTGTCTGAGAAAACCTCCTAGTCGCAATAGGCTAGGGTATTCTTTTTTCGTAAATAATCTATCCCAGCCCGAAAAAGGGGTAAACATATATTGGGTAGATGTCGTTTCGTGTCCACTTTAACGAGATCAAAACAACAAGGGACTTGACGATCTTTTCATGTTTAGAGAGTCAGAAAAGAGCTGAAAGATGACTCCTCCTGGAGGAACGAGTGGTATAAAGGGTAGCAACTGGTTCCGGTAATGGTGGAACTGCTTAGAACAAGTAAAGGTCAAGAGGCTGGCTAACAAGACCACTCATCGCAGCGGTTCCTCAGGAACGGGTAAAACAACCAAGTGAAGGCATATGATCGGCCAAGCAGATAGTGACGATGGAATGAGAAAACCAAGGCTCATTTGGAAAAAACAGGCTGATAAAATGGCGATCACAAGAGGTAAAGTGGGAATGGTTTCATTTTTACACAAGCTTGAAACAAAGATAAACTATGCTTGAAACCGGTTTCATTTTTACACAAGCTTGAAATGGAAACAAACTATGCTTGAAAAAGTAAGCATGCCCCCAGCATGGTGACTCAATTCGAGGTACATACCCCCCAAGCTTCAATCCATATGAAAGGCATATGGAGTGAAGGTTCAAGTTACGAGATCAAGAGAAAGACTCGACTGGGATTTTACGAGATCTTATCAAAGACTCGAATTGAACAAGAACATGTTTCATTATTTTAACGAGGTTGACACATTAAAAGAACTATCCTTGGACACCCTTGTTTCATTTTTTAAGGAGCTTGACACAAGACAAGGAACTGTGCTCCGACAACCTTGTTTCATTTTTTAAGGAGCTTGACACAAGAAAACGAACTATGCTCCAACCAACTTGTTTCATTTCTTAAGGAGCTTGACACAAGAAAACGAACTGTGCTCCGACTACCTTGTTTCATTTTTTAAGGAGCTTAACACAAGACAAGGAACTCTGCTCCGACCGACCTCATCATAATGAACAAGAAGTCATCGCTTCCAAGAGTTGCCCGTCCAATGGAAGGAAAACATCTTGGAAGTTAGGACCCAATGCCCCCAGCACACTATGCATGACGGCATCATCGCTGAGTACAGGCACGGGGTAGGTAGCCACATAGTTGACCTGCGGTGGGGCAGATACAACAGGTGGATAAAAACTAGGAAGGGATGATGGCGGGCCAGTTGCCACATCAGGACCAAAGAACGAAAGTTGATCAATGGTCACGATCTGTCCTTCATGTGGAAAACAAAGATTTGTTAACGAAAAGGGGAGGAGGACAAGCGCTCCCATGGCATAGGTGTAATCGCGCCCCAAGAGCAGTATTGAAATCCAAGGACCGGAACAACCATCATGTCCACATGGAATGCTGGCCTCCCAAAGTATTGCTCAACCAGAAGTATCCCTAACCATGGACTCGTTCTTCTCGTTAAAATGCCAACATTCTCGTATTGTGCGTGGCGGGGGGCTAGCCGAAAGTTGCCAAGTAGTTGAGGATAAAATACCAATGTACTTATTCATCTATAATGGTGGCCGGGTACGGCCCGGTACTCAAAAGCTCGCACTGCGGATCTCGAAAGGCACATAAGAATAAGGTATTCGTAAAACCATGAGACTGGCCGGACCCATCAAACTACTAGGGAGGGGCTACCATCGAACCTAGATGGACATTCGGTGCTGCTGTAAGAAGGAGCATCCTCCATGACCTCCATCTCGAAGGTGGGAGGAGAATCCTTCGGGACCTCCATCACGGGAGGCGGAGGAGAAACTTCTTGAGATATAGGGACAAGAGAATCCTCCTCCAAGTCCGAAGAATCTGAAGAAACCAGAAGAACATTGGGGGTGTGAGGTCCACTCTCAACGGAAAAGACCTGGTGCACCGTAGATCGCTGGGCCAGTTGAACCGATCCCACGACCAATGGTTGGTCGGGAATGGATTCCTGAATCTGAATTTCTGGGGGAGTGGGATTGACCAAGGATGACTCTTGACTAATCGAAGGATCAACTAGCGGAGGACTCAAAGAAAGTTGTTTGTAACCAGCCAGGAGGCATGGTGTAGAAACAGTTGCATTGTCCAAGACTCTTTTGGCTTCATCCATATACGGACAAAGGTGAATGGCATGGAGCCCTTCACACAACCTACAGGGATTGGTAATCTTACCCTGCTTCTTAGGAGCCTTACCAGCACTAGCCGAAGACGTGCCCCCAACCTGACTCCCAGAAGCCAAAGGCAATGGTGGGCAACCGCTGGACCATACTTCGAACACCTTGGGAATGCCAGGGCAATCTCGGAGAAGATGGTCTCCTGTGCACAACATGCAAGGGAACTTGATTTTCCGCGGAGGGTTGGAAGGTTTATCAACGGAAGGCTTCTTAGGCGCAATAGCCGCAGAGCTAGCCTCTCCTTTATCAGACTTCTTTCTCTTTGTCTTTCTTTCTTCTTCTTAGTCACCTCGTTACTCGAATCAAGACTTTCACTAGGCGGAAGCAGAAGAGGAGGACACAAATAGGCGAAGAAGGGGGAGAGGTCCACCTTGAATCAACATGATGTTGCTTAGGGCGAGGAACCGTATGAACAAGAGTTTTGTGACAATTCATAACCACAGGTTGAAAATAACTGTAAAATCACACCTAACAAATAACCCAGAAGGGACAAAGTTGCCGAAGGGACAACGTTGCCATGTAAGGAGCACCAACATTCCCAAAAGGAGGAAAATGACCAGGATTCCCATCGGAGGGGATTCCTTGGTTGGTGAACTTCGGAAAAGTTGCCATCAACAACTCAAAATCGCACACGGGTTAAAAACCAAGGCATACATTCAAACTGCCAACAAGCAAATTCTAACAGGGCGTGTGATCGTACGTGATTTATTTTACCACATTGAAACTTTAGAAACTTCACCGTTTCATGTTTTAAGAGTCGAGAAACGGTTGAAAAGGTGTCTCTATCTCTTTCAAATTTGACACAAGCGTGAAAGGACAAGCGCTTGGTGATCCTTTCAAATTTAAAGAGTCAGAAAAGATCAAATGACTACTCAGGAATTCTAGGGAAAGGGTGTACCAAATAACCGTGAACTGCAATATACACCTTGGTTTCAAAATGAAAGAGAAATCAACCAAGGACTTAACGTACGTGCAGGCAATCTCCCCGAATGCTGTGTCCGGTGTATCATGGGTATAGGGCGGTAGACTCGGCTTCCCATGGATAAAGGATAGAAACCTAGTGGGGTCTCCCTTTATATACGCGACGGTACGGGAAGCACAAGTCCATACTAGTGCTGTCTAAAGCCAAGAGGCGAACAACAGCTACTAGGTTTAAAGACGCCGGAACACGTCTCTAGCCTAGACCTCTAAATATTTCGTTAATGTTTCAATGCCGCCTTAGTGTAAATTGAATAAATTTTAATGTTTATCTTCAATTATGTTTCAGTTTTCAGGCCCTAGTGAGTGTTATGTCTCAAAATCTCCTATATGCAGCTATATGAGAAAATAAAACTTTCAATTCGATGAATGCTATATAGTTAAGGGAAGAGCTTCAAACAATGATGCGACATAAAACAACACTGCAAGCGAAATCTTTTCCAAACTAGATGACTTTCACTATCCAAAAGTAATTTCAAACATTCAACAATGCAAATAATGCAATGTAATCTATGCAAAATCCTCTTTTTCGAAAACTATGCAATTGTAATCTATGCACAATTTCCTTTTCCTTTTCAAATTATAAGAATGCACTCAATGCATTTTTCGATGAAATGAGAATCTACTTAATGCATGCTTTTAATGAAAGAGAATGCACTCAAAGTGACTTCTAGTTTTCGATCATTAAACAATGTAATCTAAGTTCAATGATGGATCTCAAAAAAAAAAACTTTTCAATGCAATGTGATCTAATGCATTTTAACGAAAAGAAAACTATGAGACGAAAAATAAAAGAACACAAATCTCCTTAATGAAGGATGAATGCAAAAGAGATGTAAACAAACACTAAGAATGCAATCGTTGTTTCAAACACTTTGTAACAAAATTCCTCAAAAGTTGACAAGACATATGAGGTCAAACACAAAGAGGACTTCCAAAGCATGAGATCAAAACAAGGCATTCATCCCCTTTTACATCAAGCAATCATGGAAAGAAGACATTCCAAACAATGAGCAATGTAATCTATGCTCATACAGGGAAAGGAACTGAAGGGAAAGACACACTGGTGAAGGATTTAGGGAAAAAGTCTCAATTTTCATACACCCTGAAATTGGCACGACTTCCTCACTGACAACTAGCGCCAACTAGCGCGACTTGCTCACTGACAACTAGCGCCAATGGCTAATTGGCGCGGATTGCTTACTGACAACAAGCGCCAACGCCTAAAAATGAAAAAACAAAGAATTTCTCCCAACCAAGACCAGACTCACCACTTCAAGCAGAATCTCCAAGACTCAAATGAACCATGTGATCTAGGCTCAAAGCGAGACAGACACAGATCAAGCTCAGAAATCTAAAAATAGAGTAAACCCTAGTACCTTACAGGATTGGCGCGACTGTAAGGCTGAAACTAGCGCTAGAATGGAATTGGCGCGGGTAATACACTAGCAACCTGCGCCAATGGGTGCGACTGTCAAGCTGAAAAGCGCACCAGTCGAGTTCACTAGTCAAAAATAAAAAAGATCAATACAAAAAGCAGACCAATGATAATCAAGCTATCCAAAAGCCAAATTCACAGAAAGAACCAGCCCAAAAGAGCTGATCAACCAAGGAGAATCAAGAATCAACCAAAAAGGCAAGACAATGCTCCAAGGGTTCAGTTTACAAACTAAACCGGAGATTGACTGAAGAAGCGTTGATCTACTTCGCAATTGCAGAGAAAAAGCGTTTAGAAGGCTATTTGACCAACTTCAGGCTTCGTCTATAGTGCATAAAATGAACGACAACAAGCTAACGATCCCTAGCGGAGTCGCCAATTTGTTGTGGAGGTAAATCCCCTCTACGGACAGAGGCGATCCCTACTAGCCCAGACTGGGTCTAGCAACAATCAATCACGCTATAGTGCAGGTTCCTAATTGCAAATAAACCAATTAGCGATGAAGGCTTACCTGGAATCCAATGCGGTCATTGCAGAAGAGGTGGCACTCCTGTTCCTCAGCCCTGGCAGATCACGATCCCCACGATCTCCGTGATGGGACACCTACACATGTGAGAAACAAAACAAACACAAGCGTAAAATCTAGTAGATGCAACTATATGTCAGTCAGAAAGGACATAACTCATCATCATAAACAACAAGAGTGGAACCATAACCAATAGTCATTCATTAATAATCAATCAAAGGAAAATTACAACCATATTTTTGACGCTGAATTCTCCTTCGAAGGGGGTTGCCAGTAGAACACGTCTCGAAAATCCTTTCAAGGATGGGACAAACTTCTCTCTTCAAATTTCTTTAGACGATAGTATGTAATTGAAATTACCAAGGAATTATGGAGGCTGAAGATAACTCTCGGGAATTTGGGAACTTGAAGACTTGAAGATTAGCTTGCAATGGAGATGGGCAAGCTTTTACAGATGGAGGAAGAGGAGTTGGGATCCCTATGATCATGTGATTGGCCTCATCATCAAGGAAGCTTCCATGAGAGGTGGCAAACCACTTCCTCTCTATGGAAATCCGTAGCCAAACCTCCCAACTCAAGATAGATATCAGTTCTTGGATCAGTTAGGATGAAACTTCCGCCATTTATTTTTAAAAAACACCTCTTAAATTGGCTGGTGCGAGTGCGACTCTGGGACAGAGCGCCAACTGGCGCGGCCTCTTTGAAGTATTTTCCCTATTGGCGCGGGTACTGAACTGCTTGCTCGCGCCAATGCTAAAAGGGCCATTTTCAGGGTTTTTCACAAGGAGATGTCTTCAGGGCAATGAAAGCTCTTGTTCAGAGGGATGTCATGAAAGTGGTTTCAAGCCATGTCACTGCTCACAGGTCAAAAAATGAGCCCTCCAATGTGCGGGATGGGGATTGCAGGGACGGTGACAAATTAATGTGTAACAGCCTCATAAAAATTTCCACTTCTGAACCTTCGTAGAAAAAAAGTTAGAGAGAAAATTCCACGATGACCTGTTTCAGATGGCAAAATCCCTTGGATAAGGAGGATATGAGGATCACAATTTATATAAATGCTTAGGTTGAGAGGGGCTTCAACAAGTGAACGTGGGAGGGATTTTAGGAGCTTAAAAAATATTAATTATGACTTTTCAATGACCCATGCCACAACCCCATGGGGTTTTAGCCCACTAACTGAGGTTATAAACTTCAAACATGAATATCTCTCAAACCGTGAAGAATTACGTGGCGTGCCATATATCAATAGAAACATCTCGACAAGAAGAAACCATCAAAAGCATTCTTGACCCAAAATATATTAATTTGGTAGGTCAAAATTGCCATGTAATATTGGGGTAGCCCCTAGTGCTGCTTGGGTTGACATCAATGACAACCGCTGATCAACAGCCTTGAAATAGTTAAGTTTTAGAAAACCTTGTTGAGGTGCACTGTATTTGTCTCGCAATTAGCATGCCATTGGTTTGGGTTTCCAGTAGGTCAGGGATAACATTTGAGGTTTGAGGTTCAATTTTTCTAGGATTTGTGCCTCATACGCATTCACTTTCCAGTCGTCCTGAAACCATTTTTCTCCAGGTATGCTTTCTCTTATGTTGTCGATAATTGTCTTCCACATTTCTGCTGTCAGGCGAGCCTCCTCTCTAAACGTTCGTCTACTCCTTTCTTTCCACATTGCCCACATCAGGAAGCCTATAGATATCGACCAAGCTCTGTTAATGACTGGGCTTTGATATCCCCCTCTTCTTCAGTTTTCAATTGTGAGTTTGACACTTGATCTGTCTCTATCAGAGTGTTCAAAGAGGAAGTATAGGTTCTGCCATAGATGATCAACAATTGGGCATTTGTTCAACTGGTGTTCCATATTTTTAGTATGTTTGCTGCACATCTTGCAAGCGGATGGTCCCTGCATCCATCACCTCTGCAGCTGATCCGAGGTTAGTATTCTACAATGACCTACTAACCATATGAAATGTTCAATTTTCAGCCAATGCTTAGTAGACAATATCTTCTGCCAAAGGTGTGATGTTTGAGGCTGAACATTATTTTCTTTAATGTCATATCCTCTTGAATTGTAAACATTCCTTGTGTTCTGTATCGCCATCGTAGGATGTCGTATCCTGTTACTATAGGTAATTTTCTAGATTGTAACCATTTTTCAAAATTCTCCCATTACTGAGTATCCAAAGCATTCTCCCAATGCCTCTTTTGCTTCCATTTTCTCCAATGATGATATGTCTTTGCATCCCAGAAGTGAGCTACATTTTTTTATCTTTTTCTGATTCGTGAATAGAAATATATAAGCTAGATCTATTCTACTGAACAATTTCTCCCTCTGTTGCCAATATTCTTCCCAAAACGAAGTAGTGTTGCCTCCCATGATTTCCGAGAAGCTATGGTCTCTAATGAGATTTTTGTTTCAAGCTGCTAAATTTCATATTGTCGAACCTTTTGGGGTGTTCTGCATCTGTAATTTTCCTTCAGTAAATTGTGGCATATCATATTTGCGCTCCCAAATATTTTTCCACAAGTCTCTGCCTCCCTGTAATGACCACCACCACAACTTTGCTCCCATCACCTGGTTGTGCAGATAGGGGTCCCTTAAGCCAAGGCCTCCCCTTTTTTTTGTTTTAATAGGTTTTTCCCAGGATAGGAGGGCCCATTTATGAGCTTGTTGAGATCCTTGCCACAAAAAATTCTTGAATATATTAGCCATCTCGATACAACTAGTTTTTGGGGCTGCCAACCCCGATCGCTGATAGATAGGGATAGATTGAAGGACATCTTTCAGGAGGAAAACACGACTAGGGGCATTGAGTGCACGAAAGGACTAGTTTTTAAGTCGAGATTGAATGTGATTTAGAAAATTTTTCCAACAGGATACTTGGAGGGAGTTAGGGCTGAGAGGCATACCCATATATTTCGTGGGAAGGGATCCTATTCTAAACCCTAAATTTTGTGCCAAGAATCTTTGAGACTGAGCAGTGGTATTGAATAAGAAGACACTAGATTTGTTGTTATCTATAAGGGTTCCGGATGTAGCCATGAACTCTTTGAGAATGGAGAGAATAGCCTTGGATTCCTTTAGAGTTTCTTGGAAAAATAGCATGATATCATCAACAAATTTTTGGTGGGATAGGTTGAGAACATTACCCCAAAGATTCAATCCTTTGAGGTGCCCTCCGACTACCTTATTCTTAATATATCTCCCTAGACCTTCTGCTACAATAATGAATAGGAACGGAGATAAGGGATCTCCTTGTCTTAGACCACAGGTGGCACTAAAAGGATCAAAAGGAGCTCCATTAACCAGGATAGAGAAATTAGGGGTAGAGATAAAAGGAAGGATCCATTGCATCCATCTTTGATCAAAGCCAAAATCCTGAAGGATATTCTGAAGATAGTTCCAGCTAAGGCGGTCATAAGCTTTATAAAGGTAAATTTTAATCATCATGCCTTTGGATTTGACAACTCAGAGAGAATGAATGGCCTCCTGAACAATGATTATACGATCAAGGATTTGTCTACCTTTTACAAATAGAGTCTGCTCAAGGGAAATTAAAGCAAGAAGATTGGGTTTGAGGCGATTAACCATAATGGTAGACATGATTTTATATATAACATTACATAGGACTATAGCTCTGGAACCAGCAGGAACGTTAGAATGATATTGCTTAGTAATTAACACAATAAAAGTCGAATTTAGGGTTGCATATACCTTTTTGGTCCTACGTGATTCCTCGACTAATTCCAAGATATCTTTGCCTATAAATGACCATGCTTCTTGATAGAATTCAGTTGTGAAACCGTCTGGTCTTGGTGCTTTTTTTTTTTTTATATGCCTTTTACAACTTCTTCCACCTCTTCCAACGTGATCTCCTGAAGTAGTGCCAAATTATGTTCTTGGTTGATTAGCTGAGGTATGTGTTTCTTTATCCTTTCAATTGCTTCCATTATGTGTTGATCTGGTTCCATCAAGATATCACTAAAATGTTCCACCAGCAGGGCCTCCATGTCCTGATGTTGGACCAACCTGTTTCCCCCTGGATCTTTAAGGGATAAAATTCGGTTATGTTTCCTTCTCTAGATCATCGCCTTGTGGAAGAAATTGGTGTTTCTATCCCCTTCTCTTTGCCAATGCACTCTGTATTTTTGTTTCCACAAGATTTCCTCCTGCTTTCCCCGTTCTTCTAATTACAAATAGGGCTTCCTTCCTCCCTCAGAAGGACCTCCAATCTCCCTTGTAACATCATTTGTTGTTGTATTTGTTTCATATGAGCCTGTAGTTTTTCTTCATCTTGCTGTATATGGCCAAATTTTGTTTTACTCGATTTCTTTATTTTTGCTATATGTCCTTTAGTTGGAGTTGGAAGGTATGCATCCTATTTCTTCCTTGTATTTGGCTTGCTTCCCACGAACCCTTGGCTTTGTCAATGAATGTAGGGTCTCTTAACCAGAACCCGTCAAATCTAAACATCCTCTTCTTGTTACATTGCTTCATGTCAACCTCAAGACATATCACCCAGTGGTCTGATCCCATACAAGGAAGGATTGAGGCCTCATAAAAAACATCACTACTTCTAATATCTTCAGACACTAAAAACCTATCCAGCCTTGACGCTATTTGATGAACACCTCCTTGCCTATTGTTCTAGGTATACTTACCATTCATTGTTGGTATATTAACTAGACACAAGTCATTTAACATGTCTCTAAACATCTCCATCTCGGGTTCATCTCTTCGTATGCCTCCTTTTTTCTCCTCCAGACTTGTGATCATGTTAAAATCGCCTCCTATCAGCCAATATTTCTCATTATGTAGATTCTTTAACATTCCTATACTCTCAAGGAATGCTACCTGTTATCCTGGAATATGAGGGCCATAAACAAAGGAAACAAGAATCCAATCACTCGTCTTGATTTTCTTAAAGCACCTTGTTATAATGCTAGATAACCCTATCCATCCCTCTATCATAATCTCTGCTAGATTCCATAGAATAACTATCTCGACGGCACTTCCTCTCGAATATATGACCACTTCTTCGTATTTAAGTTTAAAAAATTGCAAGATTTCCTCTAATCGTTGCCCTGAGACTTAGTTTCCTGAAGGAGTGCCACTTGCAACATCTCTGTCTTCAATATTTATTGCAGATATCACTGATTACCCCTACTGTTAAGGCCCCTCACGTTCTAGAAGATAACTATCATTGGGAAACTTTATGTAGTTGTTGAAATACTGCTAATAGTGGTATTACCCTCCCTGAATACACTAACATTTCCCCAACCATTTGAATAGATTCTTCCAAATTATTTCTACCCCTCTTATTTCCTCCTTTATATTAAGTGTTGGGTTCTTGAGAGTTTCCTTTTTGTGAACTCAAAGTTTATGCCATTTTCATTTCGCTCTGCTCCTTGAAAGTCATGTATTGTTCAAAATTTTCTTTGGAAAACTTCTTTTGGTCTTCTGGTATGAACATGTCATCTAGATTTCTCCATCCTTGCATCAATTTCTTTAATACCACCTCTTCCATGCTTAAATCATCCTTTGTTGTATCCACTTCCATCGCCGACTGTTCCACCATTTGAGATTGATCTTCTTTTTCTGACAGTTCTGGTTGAGCCTTTCTTTTAGCCTCCATGGCTTTTTGGGTTGTGTTTCCTTGACCTTATTCAATGGAATGTTCAACTTCTTTCGATGTTTCTTCCTTTTCTTGCAATATTTCGTACATGTTCTGATTACTCTTATGCTTAGATGGGGTAATGTTCTGGTTTTCAAGAATTTTACTATTCTTTCTTCTGCTGGCAACTGTCTTAAACCCATCGTCCTTCTCAGTGGATCCTCCTCCTACATCCGATTGCTTCCTCTCCATCTGTTCTAGGTTGTTCAGAGGGCAGGTTTTAAATAAGTGGCCATATTCATGGCATCGCCGACAACGAATGGTATGTGTTCATAGTCAAGAAGCTATTTCCAAAATTCTCCTTCATATTCCAATTCTATCAATTCTGTTAGAGGCTTAGTTATATTCATATAAACACAAATGCGGGCCAACGAAGTATACCTTCCTTGATGGGTAGTTTATGCTATTTTCACAAATCTACCAAGAGAGTTGCCAATGCCTTCTAGTATTTTTGGGTCCCAGAAGTCGACCAACAATGCAAAGAGCGTCACCCATACTGGTGCTGACAGAAATTGTTCTTGATCGGGGTTATAAAATTCTTCCCATTGCCTTAGAAATAACCCAACATTATAGTAGAAATATGACCCTCACTAAAAAAATCTTTCTTTATCCATTAGGTTAGTAAAGATCACTGTAAAAAATCCTCTGGCCCCAAATTTAAGATCTATATGGCCCTTTGGTTTCCATTTTAACTGGATCCATTTGATTAAATCCTTCTCAGTTGGCCAAATGCCTACAAATTTGCGGATTATGGCACGATCCTTCATATAGCTTCAATATTGGTCTAGTTTGTTTGTGGCTCTTGGCAAGCATTGGCCTCTGGTTTTCGCTTTCCATTGGGCACCTAACACATGTCCTAGGTCAGGGCCGACACCTCCTTGAGATCCACTCTGCTTACCACTGTACTCTCCTGCCGTTACATTCTGGTAGGAGGGAATCTCACCCCACTTGACGATGCTACAATGTTGCCACTCAAAATTGTCACAGAGCCTTTGCTCCTTGCCTCGAATCCAACGTTGTTAGAATATCAGTTATCTCCAAACCATAGCCCCTCTCTCATTCTTTGTTGTTCCTTCTTGAGTTCTTACAGTCAAACTTGATATGCAAAGAAAAGGCATAATTTTGGCGAGAATGCCTAGATTGACATCACAAAAATGAATGGCTCAAATTTGAACAGGGCAAAAATTAGCTCATTCTGATAGCATGTTAAACACACAAAAATGTGGACAAAATTTAGATAATCATTGAGTGCATATTATTCACAATGATGTACATTTTTATACAATTTCTAATGACCCTTGTTTTTCATATATCAAGTGGTCTCTTGGACTCAAATGGCTGTTCATATTCCACACCATAATCCTTTGAGGGTTAGGTGTTCAACAACAACAATAACAAAAAGTAGTATTCTCATAATCCAAAGCATGGGTCAAATGTAAATCACCAATTTTTAAATTGATTTGATCTGGAAACCCTTTACTAATATCACTTTCAACACAAATTCTTCCATATGTATATACACCAAGTTGCCCACGAGAGGCATCAATAGTAAGATAACAACCCCCAATTCCCTGAAAGACTATGTAGGGCCATAAGTGAACTGGAAGATTAGGAAGCATAACCCATATAGACATCTTCATAATGACAACTATGGGTGGGTCAAAATCTGAGAACCAAGGAGTTAAAAATAGTCTAGAATTGCCCCAAAACCAGGACCCTTTAGATAAAGCTTTCTGATAATCTTCCAGATCTACAATTAACACAATGAAGAAGCCCCTTGAGGAGAAAATAACCTTACAATCCTTAGTCCATACAATATGGATCCATTGGTAGAGATCAACCGTGTGGGGCTAGAAGCCATTAAATTTGAAAATTGGGGTTGTCCCTGGATACACCTAATGTAGATCCTCTAGATCTGAGTGAGAAATTTCTAGGGAAGGTACTTCCTCATATTTTTCTACCAAAAATGATCCAATAACCATTTGGGCTTGATTTGCTTTAGGCAGGGTTCGAGCATGGACGACATCTTTATAAGAAAAAGTTTGAGATGAGGAAGGCTTACCTCCAGTCCCCCCTTGTAGATGAAAAAACATGAAAACAATGACATCTTTACCAATATTGTAAACCGAGAGAGGATCAACATCATCCAACTTCTTACTTTGAAAAAGCAGGTGTTGCATGCCTGAGGGAATACTCTCTCGTAGCTCTAAATAAAACTTGAGATCTTGAAGCAGATCTAAAGAACAACCCTAATGAGCAATGACTGCCCAAAGTGGAGCTTGACAAAGATTCGATGACAAGTTGGTGAATCTGACACACGATCTCCCATCAACATATCTGCAAGATCTGAAGAACAAACCTTAATGAGCAATGACTACCCAAAGGGGAGCTTGACAAAGATTCGATAACAAGTTCGTGAATTTGACACACGATCTACCAACAACATATTTGCAAGCCTAAAGTAAAAATTCCTTTTCAAAATATTTTGGACCGCCATGAGGGTTTTCAAAAACTTTTGATTATACACATATCCTGAAAACCCTAATGGAGCAAAGAAAAGACTAATTTTATACATATAATTTTAAATGTATTATTTGTATATATTTATTTATGAAAGATAAATAATTATATCGAGACACGTGTTGTGCTTTACAATTCAACAATATATTATTAATGTAAACTTACTATATATATTAATCTTTTGATTTTTTTTATAATGTAATTTTTAATTATTTAATATTAAAAATATATATTACAATGACCATGAGCACAACTTCTTCCAACTTAACAACACAGGAGTTGGAGAAACATGAACAAGATGAGGAGAAACAATTGAGGAAGAGAAAGAAGAGGTGTTTTGCATGAAATAGGTGGGTGGGCAATACAAGCTTTAAGTGTTGTTGTGGTGATCTTTTAGGGTTCTTTGAAGGTCAGAGGGCTTGGGGGTGTAAGGATGTAATCACCGTGTTTGCTGAAAGGATTCAACAAAATCCTCAATGGGGGTTAGGTCAAACATGCGAAGTGTTTGATAAAATATCTCAGTCAGTGTTGGAACAAACAATGAAGATAATTGGGGACTTGGAGTAGCAAAAATTTCCAATTTTTGTTTGGTCCATATCAGGTCATTCCCTATGTTCCATGGTATCGACATCAAAGGTTGTGGGAACTTTGGCTCACAACATCTATTAGAAAACGGGTATCCCGAAAGATGAAGTAAGGCTTCCCTACCAAGGAAGAAAACTAAGTCCGGGGAATTATCTTAGAGATTATGGAATTACCAAGGATGCCACTATATTTGTAGTGGTAAGCTTGAGGAGCTGTGCTAGAGGTGGCGGTGCATCTAAGACATCTAAACCCTTGTCTTTCAAAGATGTTCTAAAGCCAGACTCTAGCTCTCAAACACTGAAGAATCTCTCTGGTTAGGCTTTCGTGGTTGAACATCCATTAGAAACACTATTAATCGAGGGGAAAAAGATATTAACAATGGTGAAGGTAACATATTACAGTAGTGGGTGGCTATATGTTGTTTCAATGGTTTTTGGCATCTAGAGTCTGCCCTCTAGGATTAGGTTAATTAGAATTGGTCCCAAAATTTAGAATTGTTGTTTTGTTCGAAAAGATATTTCGTGGTAGTCTTTAAAAATTGCGAAGATTGATAGAGGGTTTTTGACCAAGGGCCATGGTTCTGGGGCCGAGCAGGTCTTTCAATACAACCATGGTTTCCAGACTTTAACCCCCTTTCCATGAAATATTTGGTTACTCCGGTATGGATAAGACTTCCAAACTTACCCCTCCAATGGATTCAACCAAACATATTGAAAAAAATCAGTAATTCACTGGGTCAATACATAAAAAAAAACAACGAAATATTGACTTTTGGATTCATCACATTCATTCGTATATGTGTTGAATTGGACATGAGCGAAGGAATTCCAGATCATATTATCATAAAGTGGGTTGGAAATAAATTCGCTTAGCCCTTAGACAATGAAAACACAACTTTTAGGTGTAGGCTCTATAATCAACTAGGGCATCTTCAAAATGTTTGCCCTTCCTCAAAGGGATCGTCCGACTCCCAACAGAAGCGAAAACCTAATCGGGGATGGCGTGACCAGAAGGTTGCTTCTAGTGGAATGACCTCAACAAGTCCAAAATATAACGTTCATCCGCAGAAGCCACCCCCTGTGTCTGCGGCCACTCAAGTTTTAGAACAATCCATTGGGGCACCACCCCAATCCTCAACAGAAGAGAACTTCCAGGTCAAGGATAAAGAAGCATCATAAAAAACAATTGTGTTGGCAAGTACCTGAAAAAAAATGAAACCATAAGTCTAACCATTCAAAGAGTGATAAAGAAATTCCATGTTCGAGAGATCAAGATGCAATGGAGCTCTGTCAGAAAAATGAAAATATGGTCTCATCCTTAATTGTAAATGTTAAATCTATTACTTAAATAAACATTCATAGAAAAAAAGGGAAAAATAAATAAATCCATAAACAATAGTGATGTATAACACAAAAAATACTATAAAGCTTTTGACATCCTAATATATAATCTGTTTTTTTTTTGAAGTTAATAGAAATTAATTAAAAAAAAAAAGACATCTCCACCTCCCATCTCTGGCCACCATAGAGTGCAATGCCATCACTTTTAACTCTAAATACTAACTTTATAGCTTTATTTTTACTCTTTTAAGTGGACTTAGGAGCTTTTATCAAACCTTTTGTAGTGGGCTTTTTCTATATTTATCCTTTTAAAATATTCATGTAAGAAGGATAACTTTTTTTTTTTCATAGATTTTTCATATCTTATATGCTGCTTTTGTTCACTTTGCTTTAGTAGGGCCGCGTTCGTTGGAAAAACAGCTAAATTATATTTTGCAATGTGGCAACCATATAAAAATCAAATATCAAATGTTACCTTGGTCGTCTTAGTCACATCCATCCTATAGCATTTAACTTGCAAAGCACACCATGGTTGTTATGTATTTATATTTTAGAGAAGAGTTAGGTTTTATGGATTAAATGCGATATCAATCATCATTATTAAATTGAATAGCAGTTCAAGTTTTCTTTAGTATTTAGTGTTGTTTGGTTTATGTTTTAAATTATTAAAATATTAATGGGAGGAAAAATGGGTTATAATTATAAAATAATAGTAAATTTAGAATTATTAATAAATTAATTAAGAAATTTGAAATTCAATTTTTTCGATATTTGTATAATATTTTTGTTAAATGATTTTAAATTAGATATTATTTTTTGGGATTCACTTTCTTTAAGATATTTTTATTTTTATTTTTTTTATTAGAATATAATTGTTAGTATTTTAAATTATTAAAACATTAATGGGAGAAAAAACGAGTTATAATAATAAAATAATAGCAAATTTAGAATATAGAAATTTGAAACTCAAAATTTTCAATTGGAATTTCATTTATATAAATTTAATGTATTTTTTTAATGTTAAAATGTTTTTCAATTGTAAGGAATACAACTTTGATATTTTGTATAATATTTTTGTCAGATAATTTAAAATCATATCAATATTGGCTTTCTTTATGATATTTTTTATTTTTTATTAGAATACAATTATTAGTAATTTTTTAAGATATATATATTTTTAATTTTATTAATAAGTAATATATAAGTTTTAATATGAAAAAGTGAGTTGTTTATGTAGTCTCTACAAATAAAAAGAAAAATATATAAAGAAAGTTTAGCATTAGTTTAAAGTAAGTGTCACAAGCAAATGTAAAATGAAGGTGTTGGTTTATGCCTAAATACTTTAGCAAATTACTAAAGTCAAACTACATAGCCTATACCTAGAGTATAAATAAACTATATGATGCCATGCCAACCATGGGAGAAAGTGAGTCATGGTTGCCAAGGGTCGTCCCCGAGCTTGTAATTGAAACATAAAAAATAATGGGCTTAATAAGGCCCCATCCATCCATTGGGGGCTCAAGATGCTTGGGATCCTTGAATATCACCAATGCCAATGTATGGGGTTACTTCTCCATTTGTGGGTGTCCAAGTGTCTAACTATGTGCATGCTTGTATTTCTCTTGGATCTGTTAGCCTACCTTATATCAAGGTCGGTTGCAAGTAAATCCAACCAAGCTAGTGAATCAATCTCAATGAGATTGGTTGAGAGAGACACTCTAATGGGGTCAATTGAATGAAGACTCCATGAAGGTACATGATAAGTGGGTCTAGAGGCATCCTGTTCATGGTGCATGGGGCGCCATGCTAATAATCCAATATATGTTGGAGATGCTCCATCTCCAACCACACCTTGCAAGACTATAATTTATCATTGTTATTATGTTCAAATTGAAAAACTTCATCATTGTTGTTGTGTCTAAATTGAAAATAATCATATTATCACATTTATTTTAGGGGCAACTCTTTCATGGAATGTTAATCTTATAATAATAATAAAAAATTCCATGAATTTTTTTCATAACTTTGATAGGATATTTGCTTGAATTTTGGAATTATAAATTTAGAATGCAAAAAATGTTATATCAAAGTGTCTAAATCGGAATGAAGGCCACAAATCAATCTACAATGTAAAATAATGGATAAAAATACAAGGCTAAAATCAAGATTTTTCATTTGGGCTGGCAGAGGCAAGAGGGGTTATCATAAACCTCAAAGGAACAGTTGAAACATCTTATGGCCAGGATCTTGGCATCTCTTCAAATAATCTTGTAGAAGCCTACACCCTAGTCCAAGGTCCAAAGATAATTAACAACTTCCACATAGAAACATTAATTTTGATAGGAGATTCAAAGCCAGTCATCAGTCGAATGATATTGAACTCTATCCTAATCGATTGTCTTCTAGCAACAATAATCAATTGAGCAAGGCAAGAAGTAAAAAAATAATCCTTTGCACCATGTTTTATCACGTGTTAAGGGAAAACAATAGCTAAACAAATGGATTTTCCAACCAAGCCACATCTCTACAAATTGGGGACACTATCATCAACAACAAGGTCTATAAACATCCCATCCCTTGATTAACAATGGAAAACATGACACATTTCAAGCATTTACAGAGTTGCATGATTCATTGTAAGGAACCCTCAAAGTATAACGAGGAAAGTAATGATACTCAACTCTAGCCACCCTTCCACATGGTTTTATATGCATGTTTACACAAATTTGAATCAATGGAAGATTATTTTTTGACTAGGTAGGATGATGATATCTTGTAACAAAACTCATTGGTGGAGATAATGAGATTCAGGATTATGCAGTTGTGGGTTTTGGTCTTGTGATCTACTTGGTGTAATTGTTTTTAATTCTTTCATGGAAGCTTGATCATCCACCCCCTTGGATTCTTCTTGGTTTTGAAAAAAAAATGGTAGTGCTCATTAAATAATGTTTGTGTTTATGATATTGCTCCTAGGGAATTTATGCCCCCTTTGTTAGAAGAAACTTCAATGTAGAATATGCCTATCTATGTAGATAAATGTGATGTTAATTCTATGGTTAATATTATTTTTCTCTAGGTTTATTAGAAGTTATACGACCATAGTCTATTTCTCTAGATTGGGGTGCTCACTCTTTTTGGTTTCAACTATTCTTTAGATCTAGAACATTTCTCCCACTATACTCTACACTCTTTGCTAGAACTTTCTATAAATTCTTCTATGGCTTGTGGGGGCTTAGGAAACATAAGAAATTGCAAGAACTATCCTTGATCCTTGAAGGAACTACTAGTAAAGTGCAAACTTGGGTTTGAAGCCAGTCAACAACCCTTACCACTAAAAGGGAAATTTTATTATTTCAAATTAATTATGGATTATTATGAGTTGTAGGAGATATAAAGGGCATTAAGGACTAATAAGGAGTCTACCCAAGGAAATAAAATGTTAATATTATTATTACAACTAAAATTCATGAAATTGATCATCAAATCACCACTCAAAATGCAATAGTTATGGGATCTTTGATTTAGCTCAAGTGTCAAATATTTTCTCTAGAGGTTCAGTGCAATATGCTTGGAAACATGGTCCTCAATTTAAGCAAGGGAGAAAAATATTGAGCATATAATCAAGTACAACCAATAAATTATATTTATGAAGGTTGGAAGGAAGAGGAAGCATTGCATCAAATGTTAGAAACAAAGGAAGTCATTAAGCTAAATTCAGATCTTGAGAGCATAACAATGGAAGAAGCAACTAAATATCATGCCTTTTGTTAACTAAATGTATTGCAAAGTTATTAGGGGTATTAGGTATATTTTATAGAATCTACACTAGTCTTTGATTATTCCATTAGGGGATAAAGGAGATCATTTTTCAAAAAAAGGATAGTATTAAAAATATTATTACATCAAAATCAAGAGAAATTACAAAATGATAAAGAGTTAAAGGGTTAAATGAAACTAAGATATTCTAAGGAGACGATAAACTCAAATCTAAAAAGTAAAAAAATATCTCCTTGCCTTGACTCATATAAAGAATAAAATAAGCATTCCTAAAATAAGAACAAATTCTTTTGAGCTCCATAGTGAAACTAGGCATTGGTCAATACCCAAAACACCATGGGATGAAAGAGTCTATCACCTTTGTGACACTAAGAGGGTTGAATATGAAGAAAAAATTGTCTTAGATTGTCTCGCTTATATAACTTAGATTAGATCTAAATTTCAAAATATTTGTCACACTACAAACCTTCTTGACCTTTTACAACAAAAGTATGAAGATTTTGGAACACTTCTCTTAATTTTTTTTTTAGTATAAAAATAAAATTCTAACTATTCCAAGTAATCACTTACCTTGTTAAGGTTCTATAGGCGATATTTTGTCTTAGTGGATGTTAATCATCATCATCATCATACATATTATATCACTAAGATTTATTTCAAGTGATTGTGAGGAAAAAAAATCATCTTCACTTTTACCTATGAGTTAGAGAGTAAAGTACTTTATTTTTATATATTTAGTTTTATTTCATTCAAAAATAAATATTAAAATAATTTATATATAAATATCATTGAGTAATCTTATTGGTGTTTAATTAATTTCATATTCTTTATATAAACTATTTATATGGATAATTTTTTTTTGTAAGTCTAAAAATTCTATTTATCAAACATAAATAAAATTACATCATTTGCCATCATGCCTCATTTTCTGGCATAATTTCCCCCATACTAATGGTATATAAGCATAGGTGAATGGTATTGAGATTAGTAAAGAAGACATAAAGGGACAAAAGAAACAACCAGAGAGATGAATCAACCAAATCAAGGCTCATCCTCAAGGCGACCCTTTTTACCTTTCTTTTTCAAAACCTTGATCCAACCTTCCAAAGGTGGTTTGATTAAAGTGATATGCATTTTTATCATTATGCGTTGAGCGATATTCCTTATTAGATTCCAAAGAAGCCGAATCATGAGCTTGTTTCAAGATACCTGGAGAATCATTACTATTCAATATCAAGTTGTGCTTGTTGAAGGAGCATGGTCCACGCCAGGAGCCATTGAGCCTTGGACTTTATCCCCTGGATGGATTTCATCATCAGCTTCTTCGTCATCCTAATATGACACAAAGGAGGCCTTGCCATTCATAGGAGTAGGGTTGTAGGGCTTTCAACTTGTATATCTCGAATTGCAGATGTTCCGCTTCTGTTGAGAATTAATCACTATACATGAATTCTGTAAGTGGCATGTTTGATGAAAAAAGAGATAGTTAAACACACATGAAAATGTGGACATAAGTTAGATAATCGTTGAATGCATATTATTCACAATGGTATACATTTTTATATAATGTCTAATGACCCTTGGTTTTCATATACCAAGTGATCTCTTGGACTTCAATGACTGTTCATATTCCACACCATAACCCTTAGCATATAAGGTGTCCAACATTCCCCCCCTTAAGTTGAAGGGATGTATATGAGTCCAAGAAGAGAGCTATAATACAAAAAATGAAAAAAATGCATGACACTAAATGGTCGACTGTGCTCTCTAAAATGATGGTATAAGGTGTGAGAACTCGAAGTCTCTATTAACGGTGATTTAAGGATGACCACTAACACTGGAACACTTAGTGCAGTTCTTGGAAAAATTCCAAATCTAGCTAGAAGCTAAAGCCTTATTCTATATGAAGTGCTACATAATGCTTTGATATGGGATACTGTTGAGGTATAAACCTAGAATGCTTGATGCAGTTCCCTGAACAATTCCAAATTTGGCTAGAAGTTGAAGTTTTCTGCTAGAGGAAGTGTTCTGAAAAGGGAGACCATTGAGGTATCAACCTGTGTTGGTTTAAGGAATGCCACCAACCAAAAGGCATGCTCATGAGGAATTGCTCTATATCTGGATACAACTCTTTGTCTTTGGCCAATATGCATGAGAATATTAGTAATGCTATGCTACGATCCTGTTCATAATATAAAATTTTGTGTCTAAGGTTTTTCCTCAATGCAACAAGTAGAAGTAGGTGGTGTTAAGTGTTTTTGGTGAATTTTTGTTTATGAATTATATTACATGACATCAAACATGGAATGAAAACATATAACCATCAGTCAAAACCAGCAGTTGTTGAAGGAGTTCACCCCTCCTAGGCTACATCTCCTTTGATAAGCTCTATGGATTGATTCCTTCTCATTAAGATTAATGAATGAAACACAGAGTAGATCAAATGCTGAACAAGGGAATGTTAAGTTTCTCCTAAAAAGAAACATACTATTGCAAGTACATCATTCCATAAGCATGCTAACCTTTAGTCAAACATGTAACAATCAACAATCATTAGGCATCTTACACCAAGATCCTAAACTCCTGCTTCAAGAGCTACAATTGCACTACAATACACCATGTAATACATGAATAAAACACTTCTTCAATAACATAAAGAATAAAGAAGTATGAAAATTTACAACACTACTAAAGTTGCTATTTCAGAAAGAACATGGAGAGAAGACAACCCTTGGAAGGCCATCTTCAACATCAAACTCCTCCATGAGCTGATTCAACACCATGGTTGATCATGGCATCCTTTGTCTTCAACATGAAAAAAATAATATCTAGAGTGCTCTATGGCTCCTGAGACCTGTTCCATTGAATACAAAATACTAAAAAATGGTACCTTAGCCTCTTTCGGCTTCCAATTTGGTCGAAAACTCAATAAGTTATGACTTCTCCAAGTTTGTCCACAATTTCCTACCCAAATTTAGCTAACTGGAGCTAACTCAAACTAGCTAGCGCCAAAAATAAAATTTCTGCCCGATTTGGAGGACCCGACAACTTAATCACTGGATTAGTTGTTAATTAACCCCACTTAACTGTTATTTAATTCACGATTAGCACTAACTGGTGCTCTTATGGTCAATCCAGATTAGCGCTAATAAAGTTCATATTAGGGTTAATTAAACCTGCTTAAGGGCTAACTAAACATGTTTAGGGTTTAAGCTCCTCCGGTGCTCTGCTGTTCGTCATGGGCGACGGTTCTATTGCTTGGGGGTTGGCCCCCACTTCCCCCCGTTGGTGCATTTGCTACAATTCAAATATACATAGTGAGTTGATGGGGTAAGGAACAAGTGGTAGGCGAAGTGGTAATGCGAAATGTTAGTTGGGAGGAGGTTTCGTGTTCGACCCCTGCCCTGTCCTTAAGTCCATAATTTTTTTTTTAATGCACCATGAGGGGGGCACATGGTGGCCCCTAGCTGAACCACGTGCCTCCTCCTTAATTGGCCTTCTCAAAGCCAACACACACTAGAATTTGAACCAATCCACAACTGCCACTTGGCAGTCTCCCATTAGTCGGAGGAATGCGTTGACCAAAATTTGACCTGCCCATTAACCTGCACTGTTAGCATGCCACGTCAGTAGTAAAGAATGTTGACTGGGCTCCCTGACTATACATTTTTTTACAAATTTTTCCTGTTTAGAAAAATAGACAAAACACGTTTATGGGAGATTACGGTGTCAATGTCGCACGAAATGAGTTGTGCCGGATTCAAGACGATGAGCACTAGGCTATCGTTCAAGTTATACACCGATCCAACAAAATTTATTTTTAAGAAAAATTTAGCTCTTGATCATTGGCTACAACTTTGAATCTGGTTACAACTAAATCTGGCTCTAGGCTTAGGCAAAAAGCTCAGGCTATGGCTTAGAATCGCTTAATGTATATTTGAAGCTTGTAGATGACCATTGATTCCCCCCTTGTTAGATGCAAAATGAGAATATGAAGAAATCTCAACTGCAAGATGTGTCAATACTTGAGAACAAATTATGTGGTATGACCGAAATATCTTCTTAGCCGTTGAAGGCCATTTCCAAGAAGCAATCCATCCAAGGTGAATATTTGTTCTTGCAGCAAGCTTGTTTCTGAAGCATATGTTTGAATGATGAGTTTACATACCATAATGATTACAAGGGTGAAGACCAAAACACTGATATTTGACATGGAAAACTCGATTGCAGTGTTAACATTTGATAATATGTGGTTGTGGACAAGGAGCAGGTGAAGATGAGTTGTCCTAAAGAAATATAACACTTTGAAATTTGATGGTCTGTGAGTAATCTAGAATGTGAAATGAGACCTCCTTGTCATATCCAAGGCCGGTTCCATGCTTGTTGCTGACAAGCTCTTTCCAAGGTATAATGATGGGCTTGGGAAGTGCAGACCAAATTTCTGCATCTTTATGTAAACTTTCTCCTAAACTTGCCACTAGATCTGAATCAACCTCAATCTCACTGATTTGATCACTTTCTGGTTGTTGATGGGAGTAAATTTCAATTCAAAAGGGGATTATTTTGAAAAAAACTTGTCCAAAATGATGTCTTTTTCTGATGTAACTCTACTAAAACTCAGTATTTTCTTATGCATATTGCAGATATGATTGGATATCAACGAGGATAGCCTTGCTGATTTTGGCTGTATTATGAATAATTGATTGTGTTAGAGTATTTAGTGACTCTAATACATTATTAGTTTAACCCATTTTATCAAGTTCAACAAATGGTAAAATAAAGATTAAAATATACCCACTTGCACTCTCAACACATCAAAAAGAAGAGAAGAAGTTCCTATCAAAAAAGGATATTGGTTTTGCTGAGAAAAATTAATATTTTAGCTACAATGAACATGACTAAAATACCACTGTTGCACTAATAACACTGCTTAAAATATATTGAATAGATTCAGATTCATTATGCGTAAATGCTACAAAAAGGAGTTGCACACCATCCAAATCCAGACCATAAAATTTATAAGATTATACTTGGGCCAAATATAGTAGGGAAATATAGTCTTCAATAATACCTCAACTGTGAATATGATCCAAGGGGATCTCCACATGAGAAATTATTATATTGCACACCATGGGATAGAGATGATTAAAGCTTCAAATGGGATGGAAAAACTCATGTATTATTCATTTAAATTTGTAATAATGATTAATAACTTAAGCGAGTGACGAACTTATGTATTAGTCATTAAATTAGGAAAATGATTAATGCTGGAAGTGAGTTTGGGAATTTCAAGTATTATTCATTTCAATTTGTAAAAAAGGAAAAAATAGTTTGTGTGAGGAAACAACTCAGAACTATTTCCTATTCTCAATGAGAGGTTGAGAGTCTCATGGGTGGTCTGATATTTTGTTTTAGTTTGGGAATTGAGTTGTTATGAGATCCTATTGTTTTGGATCTTGTTTTTCCTTAAAATTCATGAGATCCTATTATTGTGGATCTAGGGAGTTATGTTTCTTTGAATGGAAAAACTATTTAAAAATTCCTTATCTATTCTTTCGAGGAGGATTTTGGTAGAGCGTTTGAGAAGCTCCCTCAAACGAGTTAAGGCCAACTTTCTTGTAACTCAGATAAGTCAAAGCACAATATTTTTTCATCAAAAAATAGATAAGGACGGAAAGGAAGTTATTGGGAACACTGAAGCAGGAGCAATTGTTGATAGGAATCAAGAGTAGTGGTGGTGTGGCAACCAAGGAATGATTCTATTAACTTTTGTGAACAATATGGAGTGGCCAATTCCTTTCCAATGCTATGCTCGTTTGAGCCTCTTACAGTGAAAAGCCAAAAACATTGCCATACCACACTGCCTTTTTACATTGGCCATGGAACTTTTTCGACCTGTCAGGATACTCAACATACTGGTTTTCGATATCCAAGATAGAGGAGAAATGTAAACGAGGGTAAACAAATTTACAATAGATAGAATTTCCTACTATAGAAGAGTAGCGTGCATTATTAGGATATCAAACTATAGAGGAGAGAAATGGGCGCAATATTGGAGGAGGCATCATATGCCAACGTTTCCTAAGCATGCACAAAAGAGAACCAACAAGCATTCGAGTGATTTTTTTCTTTTTTTCCAGAGTTGTGACAGAATTGGGCAGAGGAGTAGTCAAGTGTATTAGGCTTGCAAGTAAAAAGCTAAGGTGCAGTTCTTACGGTCAAAGTAAGTTGATATGCTGTGACAACTGACTTAAGTGCTAACTAATTGTTATGCTATTTTATTTTTAAGAGACTAAGACATTTATTTCTTTTGGGAAAAGATTTCATGATGAACACAAATTAATTATATTTTATTGAAATAAAATTAATCATGGAATAATGGTTCCATAAAAAGTAAAAAATACTGATGATAAAAGTATTCCAAGAACTGAGAAGTGGTTGAATAGAAAAACAATTTAGACAGTTAATTTTTTCTTTGAGGGTAAAGGTACATCCCAATGAGGAATAAGGGTTCTATTATGTGGCTAAGGAGAGGAAGGAAAGAGAGTGATGATTTCCTGAGCTGGTGGTGACCAGTGGAAACACTCAGTACTCCTGAAATTCCTGGAAAAGACGATTAGACCTGGGGTCCTGAGGTCTCTTTCGGAATCTCTGTCAACCTACTTATCTCAGGTGTGGAGCACGGGGGGAGATGAGGACGTAATTTTCTCTTTCATGGTAGGGAGGACATCATCAACATGATCTCGAAAATCGATAAGTAACAAGTTAATGGAAAATTAAGTACGGGATATGCTGTCTAATTATTTGTATTTCTTGTTACAATTATTGTTCTTTATTTCATGCAAGTTCTAGTTTGTATCCTCAAGTAAAGAAATTAGTGCTTACAGAAAACATAAAATAGCTAGAACCCCTATCAGTAAGTTAAATAGAAAACCGTTAACTCAGAGTTTTAGAGTTGAAACTCTGAACCCTGAAGTTGGTCGTTAACTGTACCTATGATATACATGGACATAATGGTCTGGACATTTCATTTAAAATTGAAAGAAAAGTAAACTCCGTGTTAAAACCTAAAAAGAAATGAAAAAAATATATGTAAAAAGTATATAATGGAAAGAGGGAAAACATCAGGGTTTACATGTGTAGTATGTACTCAAACTGAAAACCTCCAGCATAAAAAGCAAGAAATACAACGAAAATGAATAACCTTGCCAAGTTAATATTGTAGCCCGGGTTTAAACTCTAGTTCTCCAAGAGATAAGCTAGCCTAATTCAAACAGTAATCAAGGATATTGAAAAAGATGCTAGAAAACACATAATATACATGTATATAGAAAACTGGAAAAACGTTTTTCTTTACCATTCCTAAAATATGCAAAAGAAGAAAGCCATTACATAGAACATAATTGCAACAGTATTTGCGAGGAAAGATATAATCAAAGAAATGATACATATGTAAGAAGTAAAACAGCTTCCGGTAAATGAATTAAAATATAAATAAAAGTTGTTGAATCCAAGGGTTAACCTCCCTTAACACCGAACCAGAAATACAGAGTAAAACAAGAATAAACTGTAGTCACGAGTAGGGCGAAGCCCGAGATTTTCAAAAAAATAAATTAACATAGCAGCATGTAGCCATAAAGCTAATCCAGAGCTCACGTTGCCGTGATTGCCTTCGAGGCTAAAGCAAAGTTCTATGCAATCGAGAACTTAACAGACCTTACGACGAGGAATGGATACCTAGAGAGGCAAGTGAAACGAGTCAGAGAAGATTGAAATCGAGCATCCAAAAAGAGTTAACCTCAACACCGAGCCATGGCGATTACCTGTAGAAGAGAACACGGGAAGAAAATCATTAAGAGAAGACCCTATCAACTATGTTATCATGTAGCACAAAAGCATGAGGAAAAGCAAAGATAGTGCAACCTCTTACTTGAGTAAGGTGCTTCCACGGATTCGAAGGAGAATTATGTGGACAAAGCCATAGAAGAATGTCAATTATCGTAACTGAAGGTTGGCATATAACTTAAATAAAGATCTCAAAACAACTTAAAATTATCACGGCTCACTTATTAACCCGATGAGGGGACTCGGTAGGGAAGCCAGAGTTGCTTAAACGCATGAAAAATACCAGACCTGACAATGCAAAAATGGGAAACGCCTTTTAAAAGAAAGATCATAACTCATGTAGTGAACTGTGTGTAGGCACAAGTCATAGAGCCATCATCAGGCTAGCGAAAAGAAAACAAATAGCTGAGCAACCCGAGGAAATCAAATAATAACTCATCACAAAAACAAAGATAAGGGTAACTCTGTCTGTTGAGGTTACCTGTCCATGTTGAGCCAAGAAAATCTAGACGGAGTCAAGGCGGAGTTGCAGAGCCTCGCGGTGGAAGATGACAACAAATGGAAAGAAGAATTTAGGGTTTGGGGAAGTCAATATCCTGATCGGGTACTCAAACAAAAATCCACCATAGATTTCAAACTCTTGTAATCTGACGGCGTGAAGTTCCTCACAACTGTCATCCGGAGTTAAGTTAGAGTAATGGCGTGTACAATTATATTTAATCCAAAGAAATAAATACATATATCTCCGTCGAAATCATTAAGCTATGAAATAATTGTAACCAAGATTAATATAACGTTGCCAATAAAGGTAGTGTCCTTGTCGCATATTTTCTAAGGATCTTATGTACTAAATGAAATAAAATGAAATCTCGATCGAATCAAATGCCAAGTGTCTCGTATATATTGGCAAGTTGCCACTTCGAGACTTGTAATTATTTACCCGATCTTTATATTACTATGATAGTGTAAAAAGAAAAGGTATGAGCACGTAAGTGAAGGGACTGATAAGATTTGCAATAATATCATTTAGTTAAATGTTGGGTAATGTAAAAGTTATAATTATTTTTTTGTTAGTTGTATGTTGATGTACGTTACATATGCAAAGAAAAGACACAATTTTGGTGAGAATGCCTAGATTGAGGTTATAAAAACTAGTGGCTCAAATTTGAATAGGGTAGGAATTCATCTGCTCTGATATCATGTTAAACACACACGAAAATTTGGACAAAATTTAGATAATCATTGAATGAATATTATTCACAATGATATACATTTTATACAATGTCTAATGACACTTGGTTTTCATATATCAAGTGGTCTCTTGGACTCAAATGACTGTTCATATTCCACACCATAATCCTTAGAGAGTTAGGTGTTCAACAACAACAACCAAAAGTAGCATTCTCATAATCCAAAGCATGGGTCCAATGAAAATCACCGATTTTTAAATTGATTTGATTTGACAACCCTTTACTGATATCAATTTCAACACAAATTTTTCTGTAGGTATATACACCAGCTTCCCACAAGATGCATCAGTGGTAAGATAACACCCCCCAATGCCCTGAAAAACTATGTAGTGCGATAAGTGAGTTGGCAGATTAGGAAGCGTCACCCATATTGGCATCTTTATAATGACAGTTGTGGATGAGTCAAAATCTAGGAACCAAGGTGTTAAAAACAGTCTAGCATTGCCCCAAAACAAGGACCCTTTAGATAAAACTTTTTGATAATATTTCAGTTTTGCAAATAATACAATGAAGAAGCCCCTTGAGGAGAAAATAACCTTACAATCCTTAGTCCATACAATATGGATCCATTGGTAGAGATTAACTGTGTGGGGCCATAAGCCATTTAATTGGAAAATTAGGGTTGTCTCTGGATACACATGATGTAGATCCTCCAGATATGAGTGAGAAATTTCTAGGGAAGGTACTTCCTCATATTTTTCCTCCAAAAACGACCCAATAGCCATATGGGCCTGATTTTCTTTAGGCGGGGTTCGAGCATGGATGACATATTTATAAGAAAAAAACCGAGAAGAGGAAGGCTTACCTCGAGTCCCCCCTTGTAGATGACGAACCATGAAAACAATGACATCTTTACCAATATTGTAAACTAAGAGAGGATCAACATCATCCAACTGCTTACCTTGAAAATACATGTGTTGCATGCCCGAGGGAATACTCACTCAGAGCTTTAACTAAAACTTGAGATCTTGAACCAGATTTGAAGAACAAACCCAAATGAGCAATGAATGCCCAAAGGGGAGCTTGACAAATATTTGATAACAAGTTGTGAATTTGACACACGATCTCCCAATAATATAACACACGATCTCCCAACAACATATCTACAAGCCTAAAGTAAAAAGCCCTTTGCAAAATATTTTGGGCCACCATGAAAGTTTCTGAAAACTTTTTTGATTATACACATATCTTGAAAACCCTAATAAAGCAAAGAAAATACTACTTTTATATGCATAATTTTAAAAGTTTTATTTGTATATATTTATTTATGAAAGATAAATAATCATATCAAGACATGTGTTGTGCTTTACAATTCAACAATATACTGTCAATGTAAACTATATTTTGAAATATTTTATAATGTAATTTTTAATGATATATATTCATTTTCTAAGTAAAAGTAGTCTATTAACAGTAAAATTATGGTACAGCGGGCCGAAGCCTTAACATTGCCCAGTGTGGAGGCATTTTAGACAGACAAAACATAGTTTGAGACTGCCCTGCAGGAGGGAAACCAGCCTGTAGCAACCACCATTTAAAAAATCCCACGCAGGGGATCGAAATATTGTGAATTCTGAAGACTGTCACTGACAAATACTGGACCATGACAGGAGATAACAGAAAAAACAACAAACAAGCCCACTGGAGAGGGCAGTGACATAACAAGAAAACCATAAAAGAGAGCAGAATTAATCATCAGGAGCCTCCTGCTCGATCTTGCACCCATAATCTTCCGGTTCACCACGATCGTTGGAGATGTCTTCATCCGAGTGGACCATTGTTTTGGAGGGTGGAGTGACCACCAAATCCGCCTGACAGTGTCCAGAGTCTCCCTGCAAAACATCCTTGCTCCCGTTGGGCTGGCCCTTCGAACCCTGAAGCGCCTCGTCCTGATCAGTGCAACCAACAGGACCCTACCCATCCGTAGGATTCTCAGTCTTCTCCTCCTAGAGCTCCTCAAGAAAAACTACAGAAATGGCGACAGAGACTCTCGGACGGTTGAGGGAGCAGTCAAATGAGAAGAGAGCAGTGTGGGATTGAGCTGGCAGCGCAGAGGACGAGGAAGAGTCCAATCTGCGTCCCGAACGGAGCAAACGACCATGGAGAAGACGGGGGAGGCTATCCAAGGGGGAAGAAATCTCTGAAGGCGAGCTAGAAGGGGAAGGCGAACGCCTCCTAGTGCTTCTGGTGGACCCGCGCCTGCAGCGCATCCTTTGCCTTAGTCTAGGCATGCTTGCAGCGGAATTGGGACTAGAACTCTAGAGAGCCAAAGGATTGACAGGGGGCTGCGTCGGAAGAGTATTCAGAAAGACTGTGGCTGACATGCAGGAACCAGAGAGAGAGATATGAATGCTATCATCGAGCTCCAAACAACAATTGCTGCGACTTCTCTTGCCAGTGGTGGTGCGCTCATTCCCCTTACCCACATCAGGATGGCACCACCAGTTCACCGGCGCTGGGGAAGACGGGGCCATGGCATTTAACAGTTCGCCTCTGCAACGGGAAATCTTCGACAATGAATAACCATTCAATTGAGCCTGATATGAATCAATAACACAGCAGTCGAGAAAGCCTCGAGGATCTGCTTCCGGATTGTGATGTGCGCCCATTTTAATTGTCATTAAGTCCACCATTAACACTTATCAGGTGGGATTGACGTTCCTCTTGCGGGAAGAGCGGGTGGCCTCCCGTCAGGGGTATAACCTCCCCGAATCCCTTCATAAGCAGCCTAACCACTCACGGCACCTACATCAAGGATAATGGTATATATTGTTAATATAAGTTTGTATATATTAATTTTTTGAAATGTTTTATATTGTATTTTTTATTTTTTGAAATATTTTATAATGTAATTTTTAATTGTTTAATATTAAAAGTTCGAATGAGTTTTATAATCAAATAAATTCAAATGTAAAATAAATTATAATACATACACCTCTGTAAACTATAAACTATTAATCACTGAGGCATATATTCAAATTCAAAATATAATACAATACAATACACCTATTTAAAATTAATAACTAAAATGAACTTTTATATATATATATATATATATTTTTTTTTTGTCTTTGTTTAAGTGAATTTGAATATACAAATTTTGATGAAATTAATTCTTTTAATTATTTACATCTATTTTTAAATATATAAATGCATTTAACTCATCAAACTTACAAATTTCAACAAAATCGTCAAAAATAAAACATTAAAAAAATAATTAAAGAGTTATATTACATGCCTCCACCTTAACTCTATCTATCCTTAAACGGCAATGCAAATGCCATCACTTTTAACTTAAAAGTTTATTAATCTTTTTGAAGTGGGCTTGTGCTTTATTTATCCTTTCTTAGTATTTAAATGTAAGAAGGGTAACTTTTTCTTTCTTTGCATTTTTTAAATGCTACTTTTGTTAGCTTCAGGGGTGCGTCCTTTTAATTTGGAAAACAACTCAATTATATTTTTGAAAGGAAGCAAAAGCGATCTTGGTCGTGTGAGTGGTTTGAAAAGAAGCAAAAGCTATCTTGGTCGTCAAAAAGCGATCTTGGTCGTTTGAGTGGTTTATGAAAAGAAAACCCAAAAATGCTTTATTATATTATATTTATATTTTTTAAAACAATAGAAAATTTATCATAGTTTTTATTTATTTATTTATTTTTACCTTTTTTTATAACAAGAATGAGTATGTTTTTTTTAATTTATTTATAAAAATAGATTGGGTCGCAACCTAATCAACTCTTATATATATTCTTTTTCCCCAAAATTCTCTATGAGCCGAGTTCTGCTCTTACATAGCTGGATCTTAAGGGATCGGAAACCAAATTGGGGCATCGTCATTTTTTGAGAGATCTCCTTGGGCTAAGAGGCAACCTGCATTTACTTTTGCATCCGCTTCCTTGTTTAAATTTCAGAGGATATGGAAGAAAGAGTTGGAAGTGTATTTTTGCAACACTTTTCTGAGTCTCCATAGAGTCTTGTTGAGGGATGGGTTATTGAATTGATCTCCTGTGTTCATGATCTTGATCAAGATTTCTGCGTCTCCGAAAACCTGAATGTCTTCTTCTCCGCACTCTTGTGCAATCTGGCAGGCTTTGAGTAGTCCTAATATTTCTACTTGATTATTAGTACTCTGCCCAAGGCCCCAAATAAAATTTATTATGTTTTGCCCTATCCGGGGATAGATGACTCCCCCAACTCCAGAGGTTCCCGGGTTTCCCTTAGAAGCTCCATCAAAAAATATTGTGGCTTTGTCACGAGACTTCCACCAATTTTTAAAGTCAATCTCAGGAATCTACAGCCTCCACTCTGGGTTGTGACTAGGACGAGAGGGTGACATATCACTGAGAGTAGGCTTAAGAGGCCCACCAATCCAACTTATCACGTCTGGGAGAGGTTGCTGTCTTTCTTGAGGGGGAGGTTTGCCAAGGACTCAATAAGTAAGGCTTTCGCTTTGGCTACTATCACAGTGGGGGAGCCGAATCTGTTGTTAAATATTGCATCATTTCTGGACAACCGTATTTACCAATAGACGAATTTAGGAATGGTGAACCAGAGAAAATTCCACAAAGACTTTCTGCGAAGTTCATGAGGAGATTTCTCCTTCCACGAGGTGAAGAGGTTTGTAATCGAGTCCTATGAAGGAGGTTGGACATTAAGCCCATGCAGCGCTTTCACCCATACATCATTTGCAAAATCATAGTCTAGGAACAGATGTTCCATTGATTCCAATGTTGCGCAACAAAGCAAGCATCTGTGAGGGCCGACTATTCCTCCTTTGTTCAAGTTTTCACCTGTCAAAATGCGCTTATGGATGAGGAGCCAGGTGAAAAAATTTACCTTTGGGAGACCTCCATGATCCCAGACCTGATTCCACAAGGATGGGGAGTGGAGGGGAATGCTGGGTTGGAGGGCAGCAAACCCGTGCGTAGAAAATAACTTACTGGTCATGCCCCATCCCCATTTGTCACTTGTGTGTCGATAGATTGGAGCCAGGACAACGAGCACCGCTAAGAAGAAGGATAATTGAGGGAGCAACCATTCTAGGAGGCGAGGTACGTTCCAATCAAGCCAATGACCGACAACATCCCGGGAAGATATGTCAACCAATGTACTATATCCATGATTTATGAGCCACTCACGCAATTCAGCTATTTCTTGAGCTAAGATGAATGGAGGGTGACCCATAATTTTTTCATCCCATAGACAAATGTTTTTACCACTGCCTGAAATTCCGAAGAGGTGGTCTTTGAGGAACTCCCAACTGCGGCTGCAAAGCTTCCAAAGTGTGGTACCCTTGCGAGTTGTTCCTTCATCCATATTAGACAAGGAGAGACCATGCATATATTTTTTGATAAGTACTTGACTTACTGGATGTCGAGGATTCGAGAAGATTTTCTAGATCATTTTCTCTCCCAAGGTTAGATTAGCTAGTCCGAGATCTCTTACTTGTAGACCCCCATCTGAAAGGGCTCTTTTCACTATGTCCCAGCTAACCAAATGGAATTTTTTCTGGTTTCCCTTGCCACCTTTCCATAGAAAGTTTCTTAGGAGCTTTGAGAGTTGATCAATAATTGATTTAGGGGCCAATAGAAATGTTGCCTGGTATAAGGGGAGAGAGGAGAGGACATATTTTACTAGAATAAGCTTTGCAGCTGTGGTAAGACACTGACCACCCCAAAGTTTCATTTTAGTCTTAATTTTGCTAAGGATCTCATCCCAATGAAGGGCCTTGGTAATTCCCTGAGTCAAAGGCAAGCCCAGGTATTTGATTTTATAATAGCTAGCAAAGCCCGCATAGCCAAGAACTTGGGCAATCCGATTCATGGTTTTCTAGTCAATCTCCCAGTTGTACACTGCACTTTTTCTCCTATTGACTAGGGCTCTAGAAACTCTGTAGAAGCTGTGGATAACCTCTTTAAATTCCATTACAATCTTAAGGGATGCCCCCCCCAGGAGTAGGGAGTCATATGCAAACAAGGCATGGTTGATTGGCTCAATGCCTCTCGCAGCCTTGATTTCGGGAAGAAAGCCTTTATTCTTCTCTGTTGACAGCTTCTGGCTAAGGGAGTCAGCCGTCAAGATATATAGGAAGGGGGAAAAAGGGCAGCCTTGTCTAATTCCCCTTGAAGCTTTGAAGTAATCAACTGGCCTGCCATTTACCAAGGGGGAAATCCATGACTCTCCAATACAAGCTTTGATTAGCCTAATGAAAGCAGAGTTGAAACCGAAAGCGAAAAGAAATTGGAGGAGAAAAGAATGTCTTACCCGGTCAAAGGCGTTCACCATGTCTAGTTTGATGATCATCCTTTTCTCGTGGCATTGTAGACTGGAATGAATGGTTTCCTGCACCAGAGCCAAATTGTCCAAGATGTGCCTTCCTTTGAAAAAACCACATTGATTGGAAGAAATAAGCTTTTTTAACAAAGGCTTGATCATGTTCACAAAGATCTTGGAGATGATCTTGTAATAAGCATTGCAGAGCGAAATTGGCCTGAAACAGTCAAAAGAGACAGGGTTCACTTCTTTAGGGATTATAACGAGGAAGGTCGAGTTTGTGCTTCCCCCCACTTTGGATTTTTGCTGGAATACCTTTATCATTCAAATCAGATCAACCTTTATAATATTCCATCAGATTCTGTAGAAGTGAATGGAGAACCTATCTGGACCAGGGGCTTTGTCTAGCTCCATCGCCTAGACGACTTTGCCGATTTCCTCTTCTGTGAAGGGCCTCAGGAGACTGTAGTTGTCCTCCTCCTTTATCAGACTTGGGATGTGAGTGAGGAATTATGAAATTTCCTCCTCATTTTCATCTCCACTTCCTATATAAAGCTGCTAGAAGTGAGAGGTAGCAGCCTCACGAATCTCAGCAATTCCTTTATGCATAGTCCCATCCGTGGAGGTGATTTCTGCAATGTGGTTTCTCAAGAGGCGAGTGCGGATTTGCTTGTGGAAGAAGGCATAATTTTTATCTCCAGTTTCAGCCAAAGATTGCGTGATTTAAGTCTCAAGGTATCCTCCTCGACTTTGAAGGCCTGGAAAGAGCTTTATTGGGCAGATTTCTCAAGCTATGTTTTTGAGGAAGTGATATCATGCTGTTCCATGTTCATTTGCAGTTCAAGTAGCCTCTCGATGGCCTGCTTTCTAAGGCTAGTAGATGAACAAGAGGGTTTTTTAAGCCATTCTTTCAGCGCTGATTTAGTGGCTTTGAGTTTTTGTTCCCACAAATAGCTAGTTGATCCACTGAATGGGGTGGACCAAACTTTCGATATTGTCTCCAGAAACCCATCCCTTTTAGTCCATAAAGGAATGAACCTGAAGGGAATGGGACCCAAGTTTTCCTCTTCTTCTAACAACAATAGTATAGGTTTATGGTCATAAATCAATTTAGGTAGAATTTTGGTGGAAATTATATTCTTCTCAGAGAGGAGGGAGCTCTGAAAAAGAAATCTGTCAAGCCGGGCAGAGATGTGCTCATTTCCTGTTCTATTATTTGACCAGGTGTAGAGCCCTGTTTTGGGTTTAAAGTCTAGTAAGTCCCATTCTAGGATCAACTCTTATACAAGAGGCAGGATGGGATCCTTGCTTATATTGCCTCCTCTTTTCTCCTTAGGCTTGAAGATAAGGTTGAGGTCTCTAGCTAGGACTATATTCTTGGGTGAGTAGGCTTCAAGGAAGTCAGCGAGGGTTTGCCAACAATCCTTTTTTTCAGTATAGAGGACCAAAGCATAAAGATTAAAGAGAGCAAGGGAGGTCTTACTCACAATACTGGAGCTCAATGAAGATATAGTGCTGCGTTTTGAAGGAACTGACTAGATGGAATTTTTCATCCTCCCAGAGAGTTTCAAGCACACCACAAGTACCCCTTGCATTGACTTCTTTCCCAGCTTTTGTTTTCCATATGTATTTACTAATATATAGAAGGACCGCCCCTTCTATTTTAGTCTCTTGGAGCAAGAGGATCTTAGGGGTATCAGATTTTAGGAGGTTCTTCACTGCTTCCGTTTTTGAGGGATTCCCTAAGGCTCTGCAATTCCAAGAGACTATACACATCATTTACTTGCAGAAGGGTGGCCTTTGTGAGGCTTGGGTCAATTGTTTCTGCCTATGGACATCTCAATTGTAGACTGGCTGCCTTGCATTTTTTTCTTCTCAGCCTCTTCTTCTCTTGCCACTCTGTGTGACTTCCTCCCGACTCTTTTCAAGATCCGCTCGAATGTTTCTTCGTCCGAAGAACTAGAGGATTCATGGGGCTTCTTCTTTGTCATCTCTGCATAGGTCGGGGAAGTGGAGTCTCATCTTGGGGATCCAATTTGTGTTGAGGTAGTTTCTTGCTGTCTTTTGTCTTCTTCTGTTGGTTTTGGCTCCTATTCCACCACTTCGACTTTTGTTGCAGTTGGAAGTTCTTCTGGGGTGCTTAGGATGTCGAAGGGGTTGGAGTTTACATCTGTGCTAGGAGGGACAAAAGTTCCTTCCCCTTGTGCCGCCGAGGTAGGGACAACGCTACCTGTAGGCATACTTTTCCTTTTCGTTCTGGTGTTCTGTTTATTAGAGGAAACTTTCTGCACCTGGGTCCATTGTTCCTCTTTGGAGATCTCAGTCTCCACCACTGTTTTCTTTTTGCAATATTTGGCGAAGTGTTCGTAACAATGGAAAAATCAGCATTTGAATGGGAGCTGCTCATAATCAAGCTCTTGGATGTGAGTCCAGTCAGTCACCATGAGTTTAATAGCCTCAGGGAGGCCTTCCTCCAAATCAACTTCAACATAGATTTGAGCACATGAGTACTGATCTCTCCTTTCTACTCTGTCGATATACTTCCTAAGTTTGTTACCAATGTTTTCTAAAGATTTAGGGTTCCAGCAGTGGAGAGGGAGGCGGGGCAATCAAACCCAAACCAGAACAACCGATGGGACGTCTTAACTTGGATAAAAATCCAGGGTCCATTTGTTCAAATATAGGCCCTAAGGGCCCATGAAATATGGGCCCTTTCGAAATATCAGGTTCTGGTATTCAGCTACTTTAAAAATAAAAACAAAGAATCCCTTACCGACAAAGTAGCTTCTAATGCCATCTTTGATGAGAGGAGTCCAGTTCCTTTGGATCCAGGCTTCAACAGTTTTTGGTGAGGGCCAGAGCCCCATGAATTTCCCAATGAGCCTGCGTTTTGCGAGGTTTAACGCCGATCTACAAGGTTCTTTAGTCGGAAAATTCATTGTGGGGATCGTTTCCAGCCTTTTCACAAATTTTTGCTGCAGGTTGCTTGCTAACTGCTTGTTGTTGCTAGCCACCAGTATTTTGAAGGCCAATAATTTTGAAGGAAGAGGGGGATCGAGCTTAGGGCCCCCTACTAGGGCCATGACGACGAAGCTATAACAAGAGCGCAAAGGAGGGTGCAGGCAGTGCGCGTGGGCAACCCAAACCAGTCCTATAATTCGCAATCTTAGTTCTTGAATTTTTAGTAGGACAATTATTACTAGTTGTTATGGGCGAATGCAGGCTGATTTATCACTATTATTCAAAGAAAACCAAGCCACTTGGAAGCTGATTTATCATTTTTATTCAAAGAAAACCAAGCCACTTGGAAATATTATATGGTGGTCCATAAAGGAGCAAAATTTCGTTCCTACTAGATGCTTCTAAGTCTTGGGACATTAAATTGTTTCTACTAGATGCTTATAGGTCTTGGGACGTTAAAGGATCAAGATGATTTATCACTGTTATTCAAATAAAACCAAGCCACTTGGAAATATTACATGGTGGTCCATAAAGGAGCAAAATTTCATTCCTACTAGATGCTTCTAGGTCTTGGGACGTTAACTTGTTTCGTAAACATAACGTCCCTTCTGAGATGCAACATACGAGGAATACATTGCATAGAATGCTATATGGGGTTTACAGGTGTGGGATGCTGGCCCCTTGAATTTTCTAGTCAGTGGGGTTGGCTGGGGTGTTGATCCTTAGAACTCGAAGTGTTGGGTGGGAGGGCATCAGGAGGTTCATAGGCAACTAGGAAGGTCGGACAAACACCTAATATTGCACACAAAGAAATAAACATATTTGTGAGAGTTGGAATTACAACCATGTGTCGGTAAAATTCAAGGTAAAAAAAAAGAACATAATCATGATACCTAGATAATTTCCGACGAAAATGAATTACACACGTAACTTTCACAACATAGAAATTAGCAATGTTATTAAGAAATTAATTAACGGATTATGCGTTCCATTTTATCAAAAATTTGTTGTGAGTTCAGCCGGATTATAACATAAAAGTGTAGATATTCGCCTCCAGGAGCATCACGATCCGTCATAACATGATGACGATTTTATGAAAAATTTGATAATATGACTTTCAATTTGAAGGAATACAAATAAATAAAGAAATAGAAATATTTACGTATTGAGGGATTTTCACAGTGCATTATGTTAGATATCATTTTTTGGGATTCAACTGCATTAAGTAAGTCATTCATCTATGACCATTTTCATGAGAGGTAGTCTTAACTGACTAATTTCTCATGGTTTTGAATAGTCCAGTTAGCACTCATTTCATCAGGTGATATTCACAGGGGTGAAGAAGTGGGATTGAAACTAGTGAAATAGAAATATATTTAGTAACATATTGATTGAATTGGGAAGTAAACTTACCGATTTTACTAAACACAGGTGCGCGGAGGTTTCGTGTAACTCTATATTAGAACGAGCGATACCGTGTTCAACATAAATAGTTTGGCGTTGCACTTCATCAAGGGTTACTTCATCACCTATGTTGATTCGTGTATCGCCGTAGAATAGAATGATCCCCATACGAGGATTGAAATTGCATGATTGGAGATACTATTCTTTCTATTCCAAAAGCTCCTATATCAATAGGAAATGTCCTACCTCTGAGTGCGGTTTGAATTATTAATTTACGTGATCGGAAGCAACCAATTGGGTTTACAGTGAAACCCATAAATCTATCACTGATCCAACTAGGACACTTTTACATGGGATAACTTCGGATTCCATAAGCTTCCGCTTTATCTCCTCCATTCTTTGCATGAATCAATGCCGGAGGATCCGAAATCAAGAAGAATGAAATATGAAATATGAAATAAAAGAAGTATGAAATCTGAAATAAAAGAAGTATGAAATATGAAATCCGAAATCTGAAATCTTGCGAGCTGTTAGGTCCCTATATTACTAGTATAGTCTTTTATTGTTGTTAGTGTATTCCCATTATTGTTATTATTGTATCCTTGTAACCCCCATATTGTTATTATTGTGCCCTTAAATTATTATTATTAGGTCAGCTAGGATTACGTTGTGGCTCCACTAGGATTGCATTGTGGCCCCATGAACTCCTATATATAGAAAGGAGGTTTTGTAATTTGAATCATCCAAGAATTGTTCATTCATGTAATGCATTGGAGGTTTCCCCCTCGAAGTGGTTTATTTATAAGGCGTTGATATCTCTTTTCTTCTCTTTTTGGAGTTGGTTTCACAACATTTGGTATCAGAGCTTTGAGATTCTAGGGTTTCGTTCCTCCAAACAGGTCAGCGTGGCATTTTTGCTATAAATTTTTTTCTACGAAGGTTCAGAATCGGAAATTTTTAGAGTGCGAAGCCAAAATCCTGAGGAACAGCGTCGCAAAATTTCAGATCTTTGTTCGCAATATTTTAGGAGATATGATCTGTGCAATTTAGGTCATTTTGAAGGCTCCTGAATTTAACCTAAACAGGTCATTGTGGTATTTTCGTAATAACTTTTTTCTACGAAGGTTCAGAAGCTGAAATTTTTAGATTGCAAAGCCACAATCCTGAGGAACATCATAAAAAATTTTCAGATATTGGTTCGCAGTATTTTCAGAGATATGATCTGTGGAAGTTAGGGCTTTTTGAGGCTTCTGAATTTCATCACAAAGAGGTGATTGTGGGAAAATCTTCATAGCTCTCTCTCTGAGCATTGAATTGGAATGCGGTAAAAAGTGGCAACAAGTACACAGACTGTAGTTTTCGGTCTATCAATTTTAGAGCCAAAGGAGGAAACAATGACACGTGGAAAGTCGTACAAGTTCAATCTATTGAACCAGTCCAAAATTGGGTCATTGTGGGATATTGGACATAACTTTGCCTTGAGGAATCCAAATCAGATCAGACCTATGGAATTTGAAAGAAGCTTCAGAGGGCTACTACAGGGCTGAATTTCAGATATTGAGGATCCGTAATTATAGATATAATTCAATTTCATCATCGAGCTCCTCAAAAGCAGGTAAAATGTGTGTATTTTTATTTTTATTTTTATTTATTTTCCGAATTGCATAAGTCTTGTTTGAAGAATCAAGTTGAATTGATTTCAAGGGCATATTGTAGAATAGATATCAGTATTGGATTCTAAAATTACCCCTAAAACGAATTCAAAACCCATTAAGCCTTTAGAAAGCTCTACTATGATTCATGAAGATGAAGAATGGCAACATGAAATATCAAAATTACAAGAGCAAGTGCATCAAATTTCGCTCTCGCAAAGAGCAACAAAAAATGACATGGAAGTTTTGAAGAAAGGCATGGAAACTAAGATGGATGATTTGAAGAAAGGCGTGGAATCTAAGATGGAAGGTTTGAAGAATGACATGGAATCTAAGATAGATGGTATGGAATCTAAGATAGATGGCATGGAAGCTGGCATGGGATCTAAGATGGATGACATGGAAGCTAAGATCAATGAGAAAATGTAAAACATGAAGAATGATCTAAAAGCCGACATGGAAGGTTTGACAAATTTGATACAAGAAATGTTTCCTAATGGTGAAAAGATAGTAGAGGAAACTCATGATGAGAACAAAATAAATGTTAATCGTGATTTCATAAAATCTAATGTTGGCGGGAAGAACCACCATATTCCAAAAATGGATATGAGGAAGTTTGATGGAAAGGATCCTGTAACATGGATACTATAGATGGAGCAATATTTTGATATCCATAATGTGCAAAACACACAAAAGGTACACATTGCAACTTTGCATTTAGAACAAAATACATTTGTATGGTATCGATGGCTTTGCTCCCGTAAAAAAATTTTCACTTGGTCAATTTTTATGGAGGAAATGATAGTACATTATGAGGATACAAAGAGCAACACCTTCTTTAGCCAATTGATAAATCTCAAACAAAAGGGTTTAGTGGGGGAGCACATTGAGGACTTCCAAAAATTGAATATAAGGGTAACTGATATTCCAGAGGAACACAAGATTGATCTCTTCATAGGCACTCTAAAGGATAACATCCAACATGAAGTTCACGTTTTGGAACCTGATTCATTGGAGAAGACATTCAAGTTGGCAAGAAAAATTGAATGTAAAATTATGGCGACAAGGAAGCCTACCACTCACTTCTATAAAGAAGGAAGTGTTTCTACGCCTAGATTTCCACAACCTACAAGGTTGACACCACAAGGTTGATAGCAAATACACTAAAGGACATAAGTGTGCAGAGAAGAAATTATTTTACATAGATTGTGAAGAGGAAGAAGAAATGAACAAGAAGAGGATATACACCAGGAACCAACCCTAGAAGAGGAAGAAATGAATCCGACCATATCGTGTAATGCACTGGCAGGAATTACCACTCCTCAAACTCTCAAGATACAAGGACAAATCAAGAAGAAAAAGGTAATAGTGTTGATTGATTCAAGTAGCACCCATAATTTTATTCATTGTAAGGTAGCCAAGGAATTAAATTGTTTCCTATACCCAGCACCAGAATGTCAAGTGATGGTTGCAAATGGAGGAACTATAAATTTCTCTTGAAAATGCCATAATATCAAGCTAACCATGGGGGAATATGTATTGACTAGTCCAATGCTTTCCATTCCTATGGGAGGTGCTGATGTTGTACTAGGAGTACAATGGTTACAATCTTTAGGGACGGTAGCTTTTAATTTTCAAGAACTTTCTTGAAATTTTTTTCAGAAGGAAAGAAAGTCGAATTACGGGGTATTGAAGGGAAGCCAGGAAGGATAATAAGCTCTAATGTCATGACAAAGATTCTAAATAAAGAACAAAGAGGCGTAATTGCACAATTATGCTCACTAGAAGTTCCGACATCAAAATCATCTATTTCTGCAGATCTCCAACAAGTCTTGGACAATCATTCCAAGGTGTTTGAAACTCCCAAAGGACTCCCACCTATTTGTGATAATGATCATGCTATTCATTTGATTCTAGGAAGTGTTCCTCCAAACATCAAGCCTTATAGATATCCTTACTTCCAAAAGAGCGAAATTGAACGTATGATTGCAGAAATGTTAGAGGCGGGTATAATTCAACCTAGTCAAAATTCTTTCTCTGCTCCTGTAGTATTGGTACACAAGAAGGATGGATCATGGCGAATGTGTCCGGATTATAGGGAGCTCAATAAGCTCACCATTAAAGATAAATTTCCCATTCCTGTGATTGATGAATTATTGGATGAATTACATGGAGCAATTTATTTCACCAAATTGGATCTTCGTTCAGGGTATCATCAAATTAGAATGAAGACTGAAGATATTCCGAAAACAACATTTCGAACTCATGAGGGTCATTATGAATTTTTGGTCATGCCTTTTGGCCTTACCAATGCATCTTCTACATTTCAAGGGTTGATGAATTCCATTTTCAAACCCTTCCTTAGAAAATTTGTTCTAGTATTTTTTGATGATATACTAATCTATAGCAGGTCTTGGAAGGATCATGTTGAACATGTTGACAGGGTGCTCAAACTATTGCAGGAGAAACAATTATATGCAAAACATCCAAATGTTTATTTGGAGTACAAGAGGTGGAATATCTAGGTCATATTGTATCTCACGAGGGTGTTAAATTAGAACCTAAAAAAATTAAAGCCATTAAGGAATGGAAAGTCCCCACAACCATAAAGCAGTTGCGAGGATTTCTCGGGTTAACAGGGTATTATCGCAAGTTTGTTAAGAATTATGGGAGAATAGCAGCACCTCTAACAACATTATTGAAGAAAGATGCATTCTCATGGACTCCTGAAGCAACTAAGGCCTTTGAACATCTTAAAGAGGTAATGTGCCTAGCACCGGTCTTAGCTATGCCAGACTTCACAAAAACCTTTATTGTGGAATGTGATGCCTCAGGAAATGGAATTGGTGTTGTTTTAATGCAAGAAGGAAGACCCATTGCTTTTGAAAGTCATCCAATCAAAGGAAAGTACTTACAGAAACCTATTTATGAGAAGGAAATGTTAGCAATACTGCATGCACTAAAGAAATGGAGAGCTTACCTAATGGGAAGACACTTCAAGGTAAAAACTGATCATGATAGTCTGAAACACTTTTTGGAACAAAGACTATCTTCAGAAGAGCAGCAAAAATGGGTCACAAAGATGTTGGGTTATGACTTTGAAATAATCTACAAAAAAGGAAAGCTTAATGTTGTTGCAGATGCACTCTCAAGAAAGAATGAAGAGGTGGAGGCATTTCTTTGTGCCATTTCTATTATCCAACCAGATTGGATAAATGAAGCAAGAGATGAATGGAAGAAGGACAAAGATGTATGGACACTCATTCAAAAGTTGCAAGAAGATCCTAGTACATATGATACATTTAGTTGGAAAAATGATTCCTTATGGTACAAAGATCGCTTATATCTTTGCAAGAATTCCCAACTAAAAAAAAAGATTCTTCTAGAATTGCACACTTCTCCTTTAGGAGGACACTCAGGATTTTTAAAAACTTACCACAGGGTGAAGAAAGAATTTTTTTGGGATGGCCTTAAATCTGATATTCAAAAGTTTGTGGCGGAATTTTTGGTTTGCCAGTAGAATAAAGTGGAAACAATTAAGACCCCGGGACTTCTACAACCTTTATCCATTCCAAGTCAACGTTGGGAGGAGATTTCAATGGATTTTATCACAGGTTTACCTAAGGCTGAAGGAAAGAGTGTCATCATGGTGGTAGTTGATAGACTTACCAAGTATGCACACTTTTGTGCATTATCTCATCCATTTAAAGCAAGTACAGTTGCTACTACATTTATGGACACAATTCAAAAGATACATGGAAACCCAAGGGTTATTGTGAGCGACAGAGATCCCATTTTTACTGGAAATTTTTGGACGGAGTTATTTTCTTGTTTGGGTACTCAATTAGCTCATAGCTCATCTTATCATCCTCAATCCGATGGTCAAACCGAGATAGTAAATAAATGTTTGGAAGGATATCTTCGTTGTTTTGTATCTGATAAACAAACACAATGGGTCAAGTGGTTACCTCTAGATGAATGGTGGTATAACACTTCCTTCCATACTGCAGCAAAAATGACCCCATTTATGGCACTTTATGGATATCATCCACCATCCATCACATCATCTTTAAGAGAAAATTCGAAGATTCAAGCAGTGGAAGATCACATCGAGCATCAGCAAGAAGTTCTCCAACTCTTAAAGGATAACCTGAATTTGGCACAAAATCGAATGAAACAACAGGCAGATCAACATCGCAGCGAGAGAAGTTTTGATGTAGGGGATTGGGTATTTTTACGGCTACAACCATACAAACAAATGTCCCTCAAGCAAGCTAAGAAGGATAATAAATTATCACCAAAGTACTATGGTCCTTACAAGGTGTTGCAAAATATTGGTACTATGGAATACAAATTGGAGCTTCTTGCTTCTTCACGAGTGCATCAAATTTTCCATGTTTCATGCTTAAAGAAGGTTATAGGTGAAAATCTTCCAGTTCAAACAATATTTCCAGAACTTGATGAGGAAGGAAAAATCATATTGGAACCTGAAGCGGTCACGGAAACCAGTACTCGACAGCTACGAAATCGATCAATTTTAGAGTATCTCATCAAGTGGAAGAACTTACCCACCGAAGATTCTACATGGGAGGATGAGAATTTTATACAGAAGCACCCAGAGCTACTCAAGCGTTGAGGACAACACTTTTTTGAAGGAGAGGGGCATGTTAGGCCCCTATATTACTAGTATAGTCCCTTATTGTTGTTAGTGTAACCCCCTTATTGTTATTATTGTACCCTTGTAACCCCCATATTGTTATTATTGTGCCCATAAATTATTATTGTTAGGTCGGCTAGGATTACATTGTGGCCCCACTAGGATTACATTGTGGCCCCATGGACTCCTATATATAGAAAGGAGGTTTTTTAATTTGTATCATCCAAGAATTGTTCATTCATATAATGTATTGGAGGTTGCCTCCCTCAAGTGGCTTATTTCAAGGCGTTGATATCTCTTTTCTTTCTCTTTTTGATCCTGGGTTTCACAAACACTTGTTTTAAAATACGTAATCAAGAAACCATCAATCAAATAGTGGAGCCGCCTTCATCCTTTTTAAAGGAATATACAAGAGAAAGCTGACTCACACATTCTTTACCCATATCAATATTTAAATCATATCATTATAATATATATCTAACTTATGAGATGTGAAGTTTAGTCGCATTATATATTATTTTTAAAATGTGTTAAAGATTGGTTTAGATTTCAGAGTTACATATAATATATCTTAAACTTGTAAGTTTGTGATGTGTGAACTTTAATCCTATGAATTTTAAGTTCGATATGATTTAATAATGTTTTATTATTTTATTTAAAAAGTATTTATATATTTAAATATATTGGTTTACTAAATGCATCTTAATTGGTAATCAGATCTATTTAAAATAAATTTTATATTTATTAATATTTTATATTATATATATATATATATATATATATATATATATATATATATATATATATATATATATATATATAATTTTTAATTATTAATATTTTTATCTTATTGTTATATATAAAATAGATCACCGACTCTAATTTTAGGTGACAATGATTTTTTTTTTTTTAAATAACAAGATAGTAGTGAATATTGATTCTCTCGAATATTAATTTGATAACTAAATTATAATTAATTTTCTCATTGTAAAAAAAAAACCAAAAATTATGCTTTCACTTTCTTGTATAAAATATATATAAAAATGTGAAAATATAAAAATGAAATATTGTATCGTATATAACTTACAAGTAAGAAATCTTCACAACTCTTTTGGAAATATAAATAAAATAATTTTATATTTCATAAAATTCAAATATTTAAATAACACCTTTCAAACTACACTAATTGAAATGTAGGCGATCTTCCTCAAATAAAGATTTTCCAATTAAGACTACACATTAATCCTATAACTACTTTTCTTGATGCAGCAATATGGAAATTGATGTATTTTGAATCAAAGGAATTAACACTGGTACTTGCATTTTTGAAATAGACGAATTAATACTTGAATCATAAAACTTACTTTGATCAATCTGAGATGTGTGTGTATATGTGCCTTTGGCATCAATCTTTTTAAACACTGAAACCAAGCATGTGGGTATCTCAAATAGTAACTTTGTTGAATTGTATCCTTCAATATAATAAATTTTATTGTTAATCGTTACCTGTTGGGAGGGAAGATGATAACCAATAACCAAAGTGCAAAAAAGAGCGACGTAGAAATCAATTGTAAAATTATCAATTAATAGAACCAAAAGGTTGGGGATTCCTTTTCTGCAAGAAAATTGTTGTAAGATACATGGCAAAAGTGCCCAGTAGCTATGGAATAATTACAGAAGTTTCCAATATAATTGTGTTTCCAAAAATTGTGATTTCTTGTCCTTTTTGTTTGATGATTTTTTTTATGCTGATAATCTTCCATTGGTTGATTGGAACAGGACTCAAGAAACACAAAAATACCTAGCTACTTGACGGAAGTAAATCAACTGATATTCCATTTGTACTTTTCAACCTACAGGGAGAATGGAATTCAGGAAGATGCATAAGCATATCAAGCTATCAAGTGCATAAGGATAATTGTTCTAGAGACATGATGATTTCCATTTTGGATTCCTTAAAGGGATTCCCATCTTTCCAGTCTCACGATTTTTCTGAGAATTCCAATTCTATATGGAAAATAATTTTGGTGTTGGACGAGAAAATGAATGCTCACTTAAAATGAGTTGGAATATTCTATATAAATACTTAAAAAATATATGTAAAAAATGTCAATAATATGACTTATATTTTGAAAAAGTTAGAAAATTACAAAACATATAAAAAAAAAACTATACATCCACTTAAAATTATATTTATATGACTATCACAAATTTGAAAAAAAATTATTATCTTTGAGTCAAAGTGAAAGAGATACAAGAAATGTTAAGGTTATATATAGATTACAAAAATTAAAACATTATTGGTTTTACAAAAACCTTTATATCTATGTATATTTTCCTCTAACAACAATTTACATAAAGCTTGTAAATAACTCAATTTCATATAAACATATAATGCTTAAAGAAAAATGGATGTATAGATACAATGAAACTATTTCATTATGATAGAAAATGAATTAATGTAAAATATAGTAAAACATTATTGGTTTTACAAAAACCTTTATATCTATGTATATTTTCTTTTAACAACAATTTCTATAACACTTATAAATGACTCAATTTCATATAAACATATAATGCTTAAAGAATAATGGATGTATAGATACAATGAAACTATTTCATTATGATAGAAAATGAATTAATGTAAAATATAGTAAAATATATTGTTTATATTTACTATCTTTAAATTATTATCTAAATACACTAAGTATTATTATAATAGTATTTTTATATAACTCAAAATATTATTTTCACATTCTAACCATATTCTTTGTATAACTTAATATAAAATATAATATTAAAAAAAGACATATAAAATATAAAATATAAGTAATACTTCATATAATTAATAAAAAAATTATATAATTATAATAAATATCATTAAATTTTAATTAAAAATATTTATATAGGAAAGATTATTTATTTTAATTTATGTTTTAATGTGAAAATTATATACATCGTATAACATTCTATTTATTTTTGTAAATATTAAAAAAAAAGAAAAAAAAAATACATGTTTTATTTATTTATTATTATTTAAATACTAATAATAAATATTTTTAGTATTATTTATTAATAATTATCTTTATAATGTATTTTTTTAGAGTAAGGTTTTTAAAATTTTAATTTAATTATGAGTAGTTATTTGGTGGAACAATTTGATTTGCACTAATTTTTAGTACTAGTCATGATAAGGGTTTGAGTTTTATCTCAAAAAAATAATTCCAAACCAATTTAATTGCCCCCCAAAATCCACCAAACCAATTCTATTACAACTCTCTAAGTGAAGAAAATGTTCCTAAAAATGAGCAAGCCCAAAACTTGAAACAAGTGAGTACATAAATGATGTCACATCCATTTTTTTTCACAAAGAAAAAGTTTGTAATTTTATTTATGAGAAAACAAAATTACATGTTGTATGAGCTGGTATATGTCCAAAGACATTCAGAATGCCGCAAATAAAAAAGCAAAGGGGTTACAATTAAGATTTTCTCCCCTTCTTCTTTTCAACCTTACGCCAAGCACCAAGTGTTGGCTCGGTCTCGATAAGGACAAGCTGATTTCCTTCTGTTGGTGCTCCATTGTCCTTATCAGAGTCAGATGTGTCTGATGTATGTGTTCTTTTGTATCCCCCACTGTCAAGTGTTCCAGGTTCCATATCCCGCTGAGTCTTTGTGGTGGTGTCGAGCTGCTCTTGCATTTCCTGTTCTTGTGTGCCCAAGGAAGTATCTGTTTGTTGATTCTCGTGTGGTGTTGGTTCCACCTCTTCTTCCTGTAGTTCTGGCTCTTCAGATGGGAATTGCCAACCTTTTGCTGCTTTACCTGTTTTCTTCTTTTTCCTGTTATCCCTTTTTGCAGCCGGACATGTGTTTTGTAGGTGGCCTGTGCATCTGCATATCCGACATCTGAATGCTGTGTTCTCATAGTCTAAATGTTGTGTCCATCTCTGTTGTTTGTTGTTCAGTATAATGGACTTTGGGAGTCCTTTGCTCAAATCAACCTCCACACAGATTCGTGCGAAGGTGAATATGCGCTCTTCCAGGCGTTGAGTGTCCGTTTTTATGTATCTGCCAAGAGTGTTTCCAATGCAGCCAAGAACATTTTCATTCCAATAATGTAGCGGGAGATTGTAGAGCCTTACCCAGACTGGCATTTTGGTCACCTCCATCGTGTTGGCATCAAAGTGTGGGAACCAAGGTGTAATGAAGAGTCCCGTGGAGCCCCAGAACCATGGTCCCTGGCTGATAATGTCATCTCTGTCCTCAGTGGATGTAAATTTGACAATGAAGAACCCCTTGGAACATAGGTGTATTTCACAGTCCATGGTCCAATTTGTAAAAATCCAATGGAACAGCTCCATTGGTTTGGGCCAGAAGCAGTTGAATCTGCCTATAATTGCTTGGGCTTCGTAGGCATTTCTATGCATGTCAATATCCAGACTGTCTATGTTTATTTCAGGCACGCTATCCTGCAGTTCTACAATATATGGCTTGGGAGAACTTTCAGCAGGAGCGGCAGGAGCTGTGGGAGTGTTCTTGTCCCCCTGTAATACAATCCTATATGAACCTTTTGTGGGTAATGTCTTGGATGCACCAGCACCCATGGAGGATCCATGTGCCCTGTTTTGGCCCATCATTCCACCCCTCAGTCTGAGGTTGAGGCAGATGGAAGACCCAGAACCGATGGAGTAGTCATTAACCAAGCAATGGTCAGCTAGAGCTTTCCCCCCAAAAATCAGAGACTGTGAAAAAACAGGGTACCCCGCCATAGATTGGATAGCTTCCTTCAGGTGTAATATAGAATCTACTGTTCGTATCCATAAAAGAAAACAGTTACCTACAGGAGGCTTAATGAACACTTGAAATGGATTCATGCCTACCTGAAAATCAGTATTGCAGATAAGCTGGCTGCGATTTTTGTCTGTAGGCACCTCATCGTGGGTCTGTCCCTGTCTCAGAAGTTCCGAGTGCATCCACCGTGACCGCTTAAGGTCTGTATTACTTGTCTCAGCAGCAATGGAGAAGTGATGCACTTGACGCCTCTGTAAATGCAGCTGTGGAAACCGCAAAGCATAAGTTCCCCAAGAGCGCTGGTCCGGAGCCCAATAGTCGCCCATCGTCGAGGACCAGGCCGTGGATGTGAAGGCCAGTCTGAAAATGGGGAAGTCAAGCGGTATCCGCTCCAAATGAAAGAGGAAAACTGAACTCTCAGCATGAGAATGCATCCGACAGAACAGAGTATTGTGCGCATAGTCACCATGAGCGGTGTAGCAGAGCACAAAAATCGGCGCTGGTTCATCACCAAAGCCACCAAGAGACCAATGGCACTCACAGGGGAATGTTTCATACCACGCTGTAGTTTTTGTTAGACTGGTCAGACACCAGTGCCCCTCTCTGTTGGATCTGCAGGAGGTCCATGAACCAGTCGCAGCAGAAATGAAGAAACCCACCAGCGTGAATGGAATCTCAGCCCCAATCAAGTCGCAATGAACAGCACAGGTAGCACGATGTCTCATGCCATGGATGCACTTCCAAAGCCTCGATCTCCAGCCCGCGGCGGCAATGGAAGATTGAAAACCTAGAACGAAGAAAAATCCTCCCGCGCGCGCCATTTTTTTCTGTGTCTAAGGTCCAAAAGTAAGCATTGTTTTTGTCACATCCATTAATGGTGTTGTTCTGAGCACTGTGCCTTTTTCTCATTAGCCTAAAAGTTTGTGCGTTTTGTTCATTAGAGTAAGAATCCTCCACATAAGTTGTTTTTGAAAATAATTAAAAAATATATGTAAAAAATGTCAATAATATGACTTATATTTTGATCTAAGTATTATCTTTTATCCGAAGTGAAAGAGATACAATAAATGTTTATATATATATTACATAAATTAAAACATTATTGGTTTTACAAAAACCTTTATATTTATGTATATTTTTCAATAATACAAATTTCCATAACACTTATAAATAACTCAAATTCATACAAACATACCATGCTTAAAGAATAATGGATGTATAGATACAATGAAACTATTTTATTATGATAGAAAAATAATTAATGTAAGATATATATTGTTTATATTTACTATCTTTAATTTTTTACCTAAATACACTAAGTATTTTTACATAACTCAAAAAATTATTTTGACATTCTAATCATATCATTTATATAGTTCAATATAAAATAAAATAAAATAAAAATAAATAAATAAATAAATAAATAAATAAATAAATATATATTTCATATAATTAATCAAAAAAATATTAAATAATTATAACAATTATCATTAAATTTTATTAAAATATTTATATAAGAAAGATTATTGATTTTAATTTATGTTTTAATGTAAAAATTATATACATCCTATAGCATTCTATCTATGATTGTAAATATTAAAAAATAATAAACACAAAATAATAAATTTATTTATTATTTAAATAAAAATAATAAATATTTTAAATGTTATTTATTATTTATTATCTTTCTAGATGTATTTTTTTTTAAAATAGAGTTTTTAAAATTTTAATTTAATTATCAATAGTTATTTCGTGGAAAAATTTGACCTACACTAATTCTTAGTACTAGTCACGATAAAGGTTTTCAGATTTATCTAAAAAAACACCTAACCAAACTAATTGCCCCATCCCTACTACAACTTACCAAGTTAGGAAGTGAAGAAAATGTTCCTAAAAATGAGCAAGCCCAAAATTTGAAACAAGTGGGTAGGAAAATGTCATATAGAAAGTAGCTTGTACATTTTTATATGTACCATCATTTGCCGCTTAGGGAGGTTTCTTAAATTTCTCCCTGGTCATGTGCATTTTGCTCATTAGGGTAAAAATCATGCACTTATATTTTGTTAAGTTGGAAAATTACAAAAAATATTTTTTAAAAAAATTATACATTCACTTAAAATTATAAGACTATCACCAATAAAAAATATATATATTATCTTTTAGTGAAAGTGAAAGAGATACTCAAAAATGTTATATATATATATATATATATATATATATATATAACACAAATTAAAACATTATTGGTTTTACAAAAATATTTATATCTATATATATTTTCATCTAACAAAATTTTTCATAACACTTGTAAATGACTCAAATTTATATAAACATACCATGTTAATGGATGTATAGATACAATGGAACTATTTTATTATGATAGAATAAGAATTAATGTTAGATATACTGTTTATATTTACTATCTTTAAATTTTTTCATAACATTTTCTTCTAACAAAATTTTACATATTTGTAAATGACTTAAATTCAGAAGCTTTTGATTACAAACAAATTCAAAATTAAAAGTGCAGTTTCTTATGCTATCTTGTTAAGTGAAACATGGGCTTCTCCTATTGAAGCAATTGCTATGATGCGGGTCATAAGGTATTTAAAAAAAAATTGAGCAAATGGAAGAAGGTAGATGGGCTAAGGTTGTGTTTAATGAGATATTGTGCAAAAGAAAGAAGACTTGGATGCGGCAAAATAAAAAATGGTTTAGTAAATGGGGTATTTGTGTAACATGCATAATTCTTAAACTAGATCTAAATACCATATATAAAAAAATATTTAACTCAACACATTATGCCATGTTAGTAATCTAATTTTTATTCTAGAATTCCTACATACCATATGGAATTGAGTTTAACGAAATACACTTATGTACTCTTAATAAATTCTGAGCATAAATGTATACATATCAAAATTCATTGCCATGATTACAAACATAACATAACGAGATATATTGTTATGATTACAGTTATAATATAACGAAATATATTGTCAGCTCACCTTGGACAAGCCTGTCATGTAAAACAATGCACAAATATCATGGTGTTCATTACACATATTATATGATACACATGTATCAAGGTATTGTTAATTGATTTCACCTAAGGTTGGACTTCATATATACGACGATGATAACCCGTGTTACAGGGTTGATTAATGTAGTGATTATTGACCTCAAACAATGGATCGACGAACTTCAAAACTGGAACATACTTACCTTTCCTATCATACCTTCAACTTTGAAGCTGCTTTCGGATAAGATCTGGCGCCTTTGTCTTCACAGCTACTGGTCCTTAGAGGTGAGACGTGGAGGGAGGTCGTCTGTTGATCTTTGTACGTTTGATCCGACGGTCGAGGTTTGGTCCACAGTGTTTAGGGTAATCACCCTTGTTTGTTCGACGATAAAGACTCATTTTCACTATGACCGGAGCTGGGAAACCCTGCAGAGGAGGGTTCTTTGGTTCCAAGCTTAGATATTGATCCTCAACTATTTCATCAACGCCTCCACTCCTTGCCTTTGTTCATCCGGGTGTTTTAGTGTGAGTGTAACTCGTTACAGAACCTCCTCCTGGCATTTACAGGGTTTACTGAGACTCAGGGTCTTGACAATCGGTTCTAGCATTGTGAAGACAATGACTTGAACCATGTTTGAGCTTATTATATCATAGTTAATTTACTATTCTTTTTGTGTCATTCCATTTTCAACTCACTCTTATTATTTCGTTGTTTGTTCCAGGTACCAACTTCAGGTTCAGGTTTCACAAACTCGAAATGTTGGTTTCATATGTCCTTTCTCTAGGCATGTACATCTACCAGTATCTGGTGATATTAGCTATTAAGGATAAGAATAGAGCGTTCAATGTTATTTATTCGGTGCCTATGTTGTAGGCCCGAGGACATCATTTGTTCTATTTTCTATCTCAGAGAATTTCCCATGCCATCGTGCTCTAAATTGTTGCTAAGTCATGGATTGCCTAGCTTAGGGTTTTAATCTTGATGGCCGGTAAGAGTATGTTTGATTTCCTGTAGTTTTTTTTACACTAAAATGTTTTAACCTCAACTACTGAGGGTTTTAATTTCAGTTGTAATGACTCCGGCCCGTCCCAATTATTAAGTTTAACATTTTGCATAAATATCTGTTTGTATCTGCTTGTAAATGGAGGGCGACAATACTGTGACTTTACCACATCGTTTTTATGGTTAATGTATAACTTGTGTTGAGGTTTACCATAATGTATATTATATATTGCTCCTCTGCTTTCAGTCACGACATGGTTCTGTCGACCTCTTATCGTGAATATTACACTTATTGTTTTTAGTAACTGTTTTATAATTTACGCTGATGATTTTTTGATGCAAGAGCATCTTATTACCTTAGGCAGATGGCTCTGCCAATCGGTCTCACCCACATGTTGTTGCAGACAAGTTACTAAACCCGTGTTTTTTTTTAAATTATTCTATTATTTATCATTTAGACAAGCACAATAGATTAGGGGGATTAGAATGTTTTATAGTTAATTGGAAGTTTTTTTT
>CM076570.1:1523526919-1523586888 GCA_034641835.2 Pinus albicaulis
TAGTTGTCCAATTTTAACAATAAGGCTGGAGGATCTGCAGTTGGTGAGGCCCTTCCCTCACAATTTGAGCTTGACTTCTCATTGGTCTCATGCATGGTGTCTAGTGCATTGGGATCTATGTGGTATTTGGATAGTGGTGCTTCGTTTCACATGATGGGAGACAAGGAACTTTTCAATGACTTGGAGGAGAAAGATCTCGAGATGCATATTGAAATGGGCGACAACGAACGGTACAGTGCTACCGGGATTGGTACCATTACCTTTCAGAGGGAGTCAGGTAAGCCATTTCAATTAAAACATGTAATGCATGTACCAAGTCTGATAAAAGTTTGGTCTCAGGCGCAATGTTGGAGGATAGAGGCTATGATGTTTTTAATAATGGAAAAGCTTTCCTGCAACATAAAACAATAGGACAAGCCAAGAGGATAGGGATTTGAGTTAAAAATCTCTACAAGTTGGAGGTAGATGGTTGCGCAATAATGATGGGCATGGCAGATGAAGTGGTGAGCCGGGATGAGGGCAAATTATAACACAGGTGATTGGGCCATCTTCACCATAGAGCCTTGAAAGTCATGTAGGAGATTTCTACTGGTCTTTCCAGGGGTACACTTGCGCAGTCAGACACATGCAAGGGATGTACTATGGGGAAATATGTAAAGGCCACCTTTCATGAGAGGGAAAACTGAGCTTCGGGGATCCTTGAGAGAGTTCACACAGACATGTGTGGTCCTTTCTCGGATGCTTCAACAACAAAACATAAGTACTGCGTAATCTTTGTTGATGAATTTTCTCGTTAGTGCTGGATCTTCTTCATGCAGAAGAAAATTCAAACATACTCTAAGTTCTGTGAGTTTAAGGCACTGGTGGAGAAAGTGTCGGGGAAACAAGTGAAGGCTCTTAGGAGCGATAATGGTGGAGAATACATCTCTAACGAATTCAATAACTTATGCAACAAATAAGGAATTCGAAGAGATCTCATAGCGCCTCATAACCCACAACAAAATGGGGTCGCAGAGAGGAAGAATAGAACGATCGTGGGTGCAACACGAGAGATGTTGCATGATCAAGGCCTACTGATGCATCTGTGGGCGGAAGCATGAAATACAACGGTACATGTGCAAAATCGTTGTCCTCATAGAGTACTTGGCATGAGTACACCTGAAGAGGCTTTCAATGGTAAGAAACCTGATGTTTCACACTTTAAGATTTTTGGCTCATCTGTTTATGTGCATGTAACCAAGGACGCCAGGAAGAAACTGGAACCAACAACCGAGGTTGGGATTTTTGTGGGGTACACTGAAACACCCCATAATTATCATGTGTATTTACCAAATAGAAGAATGAATGTTGTGCGACGAGATATCAAATTTGATGAGGAGAAAGTCATGCAGTTGTCCCTTGAGAGGGAGCTCGACTTGTATGCAGAGGAGAAACTGTTGGTTCCCAATGATGAGTGTCAAGATGTGGATCAGCCACATGAAGAGGTTCATGGAGTGGAGGAAAACAGTCATGCAGAGCCATCCAGCAGAGATGGCAGAAGGCGCACCACGGAAGCTAATAGATTGAGACTTGATGCTGCAAAGAATATAGGAGCCCCTACTTCACAGCGCAGAATGAGATAGTCTCCTAGCCGATTTACTAGATACATGGCTATTATGAGCAAATGTATTGTGACTGAACCATCTTCCTTTCAGGAAACAGTGCAGCATCCAACTTGGGTTGATGCAATGGTGGAGGAGTATGACTCCATTGTTAAGAATAGTGCATGGGAGATAGTCCCAAGATCGGTCGACAAATCAGTGGTTGGATCGAGACAGATATACAAGGTAAAGCAAGATGATGATGGGAGTATGGAGAAATACAAGGCTAGATTTGTTGCATGGGGATTCTCATAGATCAAGAGGATAAATTATCATGAGACGTTTTCACCTGTTGCAAGGTACTCTTCCATAAGATCCATCCTTGCACTCTCAACACAGATGGACTGGGGAATTCATCAGATGGATGCGAAAAATGTGTTTCTCAATGGGATCATTGAGAAAGAGGTGTACATGGAGCAGTTTGAAGGTTTTGAAATCTTCAACAACGAGTCGCATGTGTGCAGACTCAAAAGAACATTGTATGGGCTGAAGCAAACACCTGGTGCTTGGTACACTCGGATAGACAACTATTTCACCGGACTTGGCTTCACCAAAATTAAAGCACATGAAAACATGTACCAGATTGTGGTTGAGGGTAAGCTATTGATTATTTTTCTATATGTTGATGATCTAATTTTGACTGGTGATGAGCAACTGATACACTCATGCAAGGAGGATCTTGTAAGGGAGTTCGAAATGAAGGACATGGGACTCCTTCATTATTTCCTTGGATTAGAAATATGGCAACGGGATGGTGAAATTTTTGTGTCTCGAGGAAAGTATGAAAAGGATATACTGGGTAAATTTAACATGGAGAGTTGCATGCCCATGGATACTCCTCTTCCAAAAAATTGGAGGAAAGAGGATGTTACTGTCTACCGATAGTTAGTGGGTTCACTGATGTATTTGGTGAACACGAGACCAGACATTTTCTACGTAGTTAACCAGCTGAGTCAAGATATGGTTAAGCCTACCAAGATCTTTTGGAAAGTGGGGAAGCATGTCTTGAAATACCCGAGGGGCACATCAAAGTATGGTCTATGGTATAGACGGACAGAGAGAGTAAAGCTGCATGGATTCACTGATGCAGATTGGGCTGGCAGTCCATCGGACAAAAGGAGAACATCAGGGGGCATCTTTAGCATTGGAGTGACAACATTTTCCTGGTACAACAAGAAACAACGATCCATGGCACCTAGTTCAGCGGAAGAGGAATACATGGAAGTAAGTCAAGCTGCATGTGAAGCTATCTCGATGAGAAAGATCTTGGTTGGTTTGTTTGGTTCTCAGATGGATCCGACAATGATTCATTATGATAATCAGAGTTGCATTAAACTCTCGATTAATCCTGTGTTTCATGATAGGTCCAAGCATATAGATATCTGGTGCCATCATCTCATAGATTATGTGCAAAGAAGGATAATGTTGTTTCAGTACATTCCCAAGGAAGATCAGGATGCAGATATTCTAACGAAGGTGCTCACCAGGAGCAAATTCGAATACCATAGAGACAAGATCAGGGTGAAGGATAATCCCTTTCTTGTTGAGAGGGAGTGTTGAGATTCAACATGAAAATTTCAGCACCCACGCTTAGTTGCATTAAGCACCCAGACTAGGGTGGGGCCCATAGTGCTATTTTTGGGTGCATGTCTATTTTGATTATCCCTTAATTAAGATGGACATTAAACTGTAATATATTCTCAATGTTGACTTGAATCAGTTAACTGAAAGTGATAAATTCAGTTATCTATTGGATTTCGATTTAGAGGTAGTTAGTGAGGCATGCAGAGTAATTCTAGGTGTAATAGAGTTCGAAGTGCAGTGGTGCATTAGTTAATGCTAGTTTTAAACAATTTAACTCAGTTAAGTGAGTTAAACTCAGTTGTGCTAGTTGTAACTGAAGATACACTAGTTAGATCTAGTGAATTAAATATTAATTAATTCACAATCAGTGATCTCACATGCAACTGAGGATTTACTATTATTAGCTGCATGCATGTCAGATCCAGTGGAGACCCAGTTGAGTTCTAGGTGAAAGAGAAGCTGACTATCAGTTGTAGGATTATTGGGTTGCACACATGCAACCAAACACCCATTGGAGTGCCCATGATACTTGCGCAATCAAGGTAGGCAAGAAATCCTATCTTTTAGGGATCTTTACCATCATGGATTGCACAAGCAAGGAAGGTTGTCTAGAGGCTGAGAATTGGCTATGTGTTGGTCAGTTTTGCATATGACAGTGTGAGACAATTAGTTGAGTACTGGAGGGCACTTGTGAGAAGATTTTTGTATGTAATTGTTTCATGATCCATGCTTAGTATACAATAGAAGATAGTGGGGTTTTTAGTTGTAAGCTTTCTCTGGGAAATTATTTATGTTGTGTGTGATTGATATTTCTTCATGTTCATTTGATTAGCGATTGTGTTTTTAATTCCGTAAAATATTTGTAGAAGCGATTCAATATTTAACTTTAGTACATTGTTAGATTGGGTGAATCCAAGATATACATGCATGTTGTATAATTTCTACAAACTACATAGGCCATTCGTTAGCTTCCATGGTAATTCGTAAGTTCTCCAACATGTATTATTTTAAGTCCAAAGTCAAAAACAAAAGAATATTTTAAAGGAAATCACCTATAAGGATTTTAAAAAATGGAAGGTCCACTAATTGTTTTATATAATTATTTAACAAAAAAAAACATTTTTTAATCATTCAACTATAACAACTTGAAGCTACAATTTTTTTTTGAAAAAGGGGTGAAGGGAGATTCAAAAGGGCTCATGAGATGATTTTGAGTGCCTTATTATTTTAAAAAGGGGGCTTATATAATTTGGTGGCATTATTAATGATTTGTTTATGTAAATTATTTAAAAAGGTGGGAGCATTTAAGATTTGTTGAGGGTGTTGGTAAAATATTTTTTTAGCTCTTCAATTTGAAAGAAAAAAGGAAATGTATTTTTGAATGGTGAAGTTTATGAAATTTCCTTTCAATCGATTGGAGTGAAGTATTTGAGTAGTAAAGGTGAATCTATTTGGGATTCTTTGACCATGTTGCCACCGTGAGCCATAGCCACAACCATTATTGTTAGAGTGATCATTTGGCATCAGAGAAGCCACTATGTTTGCAATTCAATTTATTTGTCGAGCCACAAAAAATGGGAAAATGTAAACAATCATCCACTCATTTCAAATGAAAATACAACCAAGGAGGCCTGGGATACCCTTAAGACGAGTTTTCATGTAAGGGGGAGTAATCCAGTTGAAGATGAAGAATTTGGTGAATCTCACTGTGCTCAACCACAAGATGATGATGAGTGAAGAATTTGCAGAAGAAGCAGAGAAGGAGGACATAGATGCTCATGAACCTCACTTTGCACATCCATAAGTGGATGAAAATTTGGTGATTATAGAAATAGAGCTCGTTGATGAAAACTTTGTGATTCCAGCAACAAAGCTTACTGATGACAATTTGGTGAATCGAGCAAAAGTGTTTGTTGATGACAGTGAAGCTTGTTAGTTTTTGTAGCATCGAATGTGTTATTGCCTTGAAATTTTGTGGAGAGGCTAGAATACACGAGATCTTCAAAACCCATAAACCTTTTATGGAAATCCTGCTAGAGATAACCTAATTAGATTATTAGTGAGTTTTTAAATATTTCCTAAGTATAAACTTAGGGAATATGATTGATTAATCAGAATTAATTAAGCCAAGGTGTGAATGTTATAGAGACTCACATCGATCGATTTCAAGTTAATATTGGCCATCAATTAAGATCTAATCTTGATCGTTGAAGTCTCAACATAGGATTATAAGAAGAAGTCGATGGGGCTTGGAGAAAAATCACTTGAGAAGTTCGATTTTACTAGGAAATTGATTTCCAAAGAGCAACTGTTTTTTGTCAGAGAGAGGTTGAGTAAGATCAAAGCAACAAGAGAGGGGTAGAGACATTGAAGCCGAAGGAGGCATTCCAGATATGGTGAGTTCATTTGCAGAGAGAAAGAAGTGCCACAGAGAGGCTGATGTAGTGGCAACGCAGTAGCCTCTAGAGGAAAACTTGTATTTGCTGCGGAGAAGCAGTGATTCAATGCCAAAAGTTGGGAAGAGGTTCTAGAGGCCTAGAGAGTCATTTTCCCAGACAACAGTTGACTAGATGAATTGAGGAGAAGTTGTTCCGAGCTGGGTGACGCAACGATTACGTGAGGGTGATGTAGTGGCTATGCAAAGGAAATTTGGATGACTCAATTTTGATTTGAGGCCTATGCTCAGATTTGCCTGTGGAGTGAGTAATTTCCTTACTATTTTTTCTCTATAGGACTGCCAGTTTGGGCATCCAGTTGTACTCAAATTATTTCACTGTTGCATAATATTAAACCCTCAGTTGCTACGCCAGTTTTCCCAAGTTGGGTTTTTTCCGCAGACTTTCGTCCATAAATATATGTGTTATTGTATGTGTGTGTGCTAGCGTTTACTTCCAGCATTTGTTTCTTCCGCAATTTATTTGTGATGGTTGGAGTGCATTTATTTCAATATTTGTTGTAGGAAACAATAGATAAATTTTTAAGTAGAATTAACGACTAGAAGAAATAATATCAGTTGATGCAATAGGATTCGGGTATCTGAATTTTCACAAAGCTTCCATTGGAGAAGTCAATGTTATGGTGAATCCAAAAATTAATATTGCAGATGTAACTTTTGATGAAGAATTATTGGATAATGATGAATTGTTGCAGATGATGCAACATAAACTTTAGATTGAAATGATGTTATTCTGTGAGAAAACCACACTTTAGTATGAAAACCAAGTGGAAGACAAAATGTTTGCAATAACACAAGTTAGTAAATAAGTGGAAGAGACATAGACAAAGACAAATATAGAGGCAGAGGAAAAGAAGGAAGCCCTCAAATAGAAAACAGAGACAGAGGTAGACATAGAGAAGGAAGCGCAACAAGAGAAATCTCTCATTGTAGAGTAGAAGGAACAAAACCAATGTGGTTCTGTAAATTTTTTTAAAATTACTATTGATTTTCAAGGTGCAGGTAAACATGACGATTATGAAGAAGAATTAAAATTTGTTGGAGCATGGCTTGCAACACCATGTCTCGATGAGGTCTACGTAAAGGTTGCAACAGTGAAACTTGAAGACAATTTGATAATGAAAACATTAATGAAATTTCCAGTTATTGGAGTCCTGAAAAAATATTTTTTTATTATAAATTTATGTTGCAGCAAAATATTGATGATGAAAAGCACACTCCAGAAGATGATATGTGGCAGTTGTCCACATACAAGACAATTCTTGAAGAATTCTAAGACATTCTTAGGCATCCTAGAATAATCGAACACCTACAAAAACAAATGAAGAAACTGAGGTTTGAAAGATACAACAAAAAGAAAAAGTTCAAATAATTTAGAGACAATAGAAACTGGAAGAAAAGAAAAAGAAAAGGAAATCTAGATAATTTAAAATTTTTGAAATTGTAATCCTAGCTGAGACATAGACCAACAAGCATCTTATTTTAATTTTTTTATGTGGTTGTAATTAAGGAGGATTGTTGGATAATCTAATTCAAAACAACTAATAGATGTCGTAATTGTCCACCTAAGTGTCACAGTTAGTTACAGTTCAATCCAGTTTGGTTGAGATGTAGTTTAGTCTCACTGAAGTCATTTATTTTTGTTGTTTTTCTATGTAATCTTATTTAAATTATTCATAATATTGAGAAGAGCATTATGCTTCACATATTTCATTCTCTAACAAAATATATTTGTATGTGTGCCTGTTTCAGGCTATTAAAGCCAATAATTTGCATTATAACCTGATACATCTGATAATGCATCTGATTTGCAATATTTAATATTCCTTAAAAATATGAGACATGAAACCATGTGGAAAAATTTTCACCTATAAAATGACACTCGTTGTACTGCAGTGGAGAATGCCACAACCAGTCTAGTATTGTAATAAGAGATTAATAGAAGCGGAGAAGATGTGTGAGTGGAAGAGTTGGTGGTATTGAGCAAGGCTTTGCAATACGAATTTCAAGTAGGAGAACTCATGCATGAGGATCTTCTATCACCAACTTCTCATCAACTTAGATCAAGTAAAAGAGGGGTATGACGCGTTAACAAGTGACCAATGTACTAGCAGACTAGTGCAGTTTGCTGTAGCATAGTTATACCGAGGAAAGCACATAAAGTAGGTGTTTATTTTCTATCATTTTTACAATAGCTTCTAGCTCATAAAGTTTCCTATTTTCAAATTGAATTGCATAAATATTTCCATTGAAACGCAATGCCACAAAGTTTGGCTCGCTTCATCAAATATGCGTTCAAGGGTTCTGTTTGTAGTGTCTTGTCTTGCAAGAGGATGTGAATGGAAATTGACGTGAAAGGCCATGATAGTGTGCTTTGATCATCATAAATGCGGTTGTGGAAAATGGTAGTGTGAAGGGATGCATTTATATTGTTCGTGTGATGGATGTGAAGTTGTTGGTAGTAACCATGAGGGTTTTCAGGTATACGACTTCCATATTGATTTGACAACTAATCTACCATTTAGCATAGTGTTGTTTAAGAAGTGATTGGGTTGTGATTTTAATGGTCATGTGGGCTTTAGTATGAAAGGATAAAAAATCTCATTTTGGCTCATAAAAGGTTTTTACTATTAATTATGGATTAAAAGGTGACTATTGTAACACCCTCATCCAACATCTACCCAAGTGACTGACCAACCAGGGTAAACATGTGATGAAGAGTTACTATGATTTGATTCAACCTCCTAGGTGACCTTAACGAAATGGAATCAATGGAAACACATCAAACAAACCTTCCACATAAACAACATAAATCTTAGGAGCTAACCCAACCACCAACGCCTTTAGCCCCTAGCTCCCACTGTTTTTTTAACCCTCTTAAGCTCTAGACACATGCACAAGCCTGCATGCCTACATCTGGGAAGCTCTAGATGAATAAAAGCCTACATTCCTGCACCTAGGGACAAAATTACCAAGACCTGTGCCTGCGTCCACAAGATTTAATACACTTTTCTAGGCCCAGAGTGCAGGCCATTGCCCATAACTCAATAACAAGCTCAGTAATGAAATAACACAATGAAACAATGATGCTAAAACAATTATTCAAATAAGGACTTCACAGGACCCCTACTAGCCATAAAAGACATTTCGTCAAAGATGTCACAAACATGTACTCTACAGGTGTAAACAAAAAATATGAGAATAGTGGTCTCATACTTATCGGAGAATCGGTAAGAACCATTGTTGCTATGTCACATTAACTGCATTATAGTATATTTATGCATACATACATTATTCAATCAATTATGAATCAAAACATGACGAGAGCCATACTTCATTACCATCATAAAACTCAGTCATAACCAGCATATACGGAACAAAAATAACCAGTACATAACAACCATATAATCCATAAAATAATAAGCATATTTACCCATCAATACAAGCCAAAAATAGCTCTTATTTCCAGAAGAGAAATACAACCAAGTCCATGACTTTCACGTTCGACCCGACCATAGACATGGCTGAGCCAAATCTCTCTTCAGCCAGTCACCCCTTTGCCATATTCCAAGCATGAATGTGGGATCTCATAAACCAAATCCATCAAAACCAAACCAGGTCTTCTAGAGGCCAAACCACCTAAACCTTCAACCAATTATTCCACCTCATGGTTGGACATCACAACAATCACAGATTGGTTTCTAACCAAGTTTCTCCAAGGCTCTAGAGTGTTTTTTCCAACCATGACTTCCAGGACTAGTAACTCAACCCTAGATGTTACAAGGCTTCTAGAGAGTTTTTCCAACTAGGGCTTCTAGGACTAGTAACTCAACCCACCTATGGCTTCCAGAGAATTTTTCCAACCAAGGATCCTAGGAGTAGTAACTCAACCCACAACTGTCCGTCGGGCCCAACCATGGCTTCCAGGAACTAATAACTCTACCCACAACTAAAGAAACATGGGAACCAACCAGAAAAAAAATAATGAAACTTAACCCACAACACCATGGCTATCCAGGAAATGGAAAGGATAGGAAAATCCACTGTCAATCTAGACAATCATCCATGCCAATGACAGATCATGACCAAGAAACCACATTTATACACCATTCATGCCAAAAATAGTGAGAAAAACATACATGCAACTCGATACTTGCAATCAAAACCCACTGTAGTTGTTGATCCCAATGTCCTCTTGACTTTTCTGACTCTTCCTTTTCCTTCTTGCTTTAAATCATGAATTATGCCATGACCTCCAAGAGTGCTCCAAGAAAACTCTAAGTATCAAAGAGTATGAGAGAGAGAGAGAGAGAATAATGTGAGAGCTCCAAAACTGAACTTCCAAAAAGGTACCAACAGATCCTCAGAAGCCTTTTTATTGATGAAGCTTCTATTTCTTCATTTTCCATTATTTTCCTCCATTTTTCTCCTCACATGCAATATGTGACCTTTCACCTCCATTTTCACCTAATTTCCATTATTTTCATAAATAAATGTGCCAAAAATACTTTTTGCCTCTATAATGCTTTAGCCATTTCCTTTGATAATTTCCATAGCCAAAATAAACCATGTGAACACCCGCACTAGGATGTTTTTCACAACATATTTCTTGGAGTACATGTCCCATGACCTTGGTTATTATTTTTCCTTTATTAACTTTTATTACATAAAATTTTCACCAGGGTTGTTACAAAATCCTCTCCCTTGGGGGGACACCGTCCTTGGTGTTCAACGACACCTACAACTAACAAGACCACTGTAAGAAAAACATACTGCCCGTGGAGCTTTATAACTTAGCTCGTTGCAGTATATACAATGACCAACCTGTTGGGAAGAAAACCAACATGAAAACATGGCAAATATATCATCATAATGACATGACACCCATACTGCTTATTGGAGCTTTATAGCGTAGCTCATTATGGTATTTACATCCATACACATATGTACATATACCAACATCATACCAACATATACCAAAACACATTTCAAAACATTCGCTCAACTAGTGAATAAGGAAGGATACATAGCCCACATCTGATCTGCCATCTCCCATGTAGCTTTATTGGACCCAAAGTGCTTCCATTGTACTTTAACTTGATCAATTGCTCGATTCTAGAGCATGAGTGTTGTTCTTTGCAAAATGAACTGAGGTTTTGGTTGGAATGATCCCTCTGGATCCACATTCAATATAGAGCAGTCAATCACATGATAAGCATCTTTAACATGTTTCTTTAGTAATGACACATAGATAATATATATCATATATATGAAGTTATAGTGAACCATATTATGTAATTTAAACCACAAGTACATGATAATATTATGTATGTATCCACCAATATTCATGTTGCCTCAAACATCCTATAATAAAATTTATAGTGAAAATTCCAAACTAAATTGTTTGAAAAAAAATCGAGGAACATATAATGTTGGTAAACCAGTTCCAAAAAGAGAAGAAAAGAGATATCAACACCTTAGAAATGAGCCACTTCGAGGGGGAAACCTCCAATACATTACATGAATGAACAATTCTTGGATGATACAAAATTACAAAACCTCCTTTCTATATATAGGAGTCCACGGGGCCACAATGTAATCCTAGCCGACCTAACAATAATAATTTAAGGGCACAATAATAACAATATGGGGGTTACAGGGGTACAATAATAACAATAAGGGGGTTACACTAATGACAATAAGGGACTATACTAGTAATATAGGGACCTAACATGCCCCTCTCCTTCAAAAAAGTGTTGTCCTCAACGCTTGAGTAGCTTTGGGTGCTTCTGTATAAAATTCTCATCCTCCCATCTAGAATCTTCAGTGGGTAAGTTCTTCCACTTGATGAGATACTCTGAAATTGATCGATTCTGTAATTTTCGAGTTCTTGTTTCCGTGACCGCTTCAGGTTCCAATATCATTTTTCCTTCCTCATCAAGTTCTGGCAATATTGTTTGAACTGGAAGATTTTCACCTATAACCTTCTTTAAGCATGAAACATGGAAAACTGGATGCACTCGTGAAGAAGCAGGAAGCTCCAATTTGTATGCCATAGTACCAATCTTTTGCAACACCTTGCAAGGACCATAGTACTTTGGCGATAATTTATTATCCTTCTTAGCTTGCTTGAGGGACATTTGTTTGTATGGTTGTAGCCGTAAAAATACCCAGTCTCCTACATCAAAACTTCTCTCGTTGCGATGTTGATATGCCTGTTGTTTCATTCGATTTTGTGCCAAATTCAGGTTATCCTTTAAGAGTTGGAGAACTTCTTGTTGATGCTCGATGTGATCTTCCACTGCTTGAACCTTCGAATTTTCTCTTAAATATGATGTGATGGATGGTTGATGATATCCATAAAGTGCCATAAATGGGGTCATTTTTGCTGCAGTATGGAAGGAATTGTTATACCACCATTTATCGAGAGATAACCACTTGACCCATTGTGTTTGTTTATCAGTTACAAAACAATGAAGATATCCTTCCAAAAATTTATTTACTATCTCAGTTTGACCATCAGATTGAGGACGATAAGATGAGCTATGAGCTAATTGAGTGCCTAAATAAGAAAATAATTCCGTCCAAAAATTTCCAGTAAAAATGGGATCTCTGTCGCTCACAATAACCCTTGGGTTTCCATGATGACACTCTTTCCTTCGGACTTAGGTAAACTTGTGATAAAATCCATTGAAATCTCCTCCCAACTTGACTTGGAATGGATAAAGGTTGTAGAAGACCCGGGGTATTAATTGTCTCAACTTTATTCTATTGGCAAACCAAAAATTCCACCACAAACTTTTGAATATCAGATTTAAGGCCATCCCAAAAAAATTCTTTCTTCACCCTGTGGTAAGTTTTTAAAAATCCTGAGTGTCCTCCTAAAGGAAAAGTTTGCAATTCCAAAAGAATCTTTTGTTTTAGTTGGGAATTCTTACAAAGATATAAGCAATCTTTGTACCATAAGGAATCATTTTTCCAACTAAATGTATCAGATGTACTAGGATTTTGCTGCAACTTTTGAATGAGTGTCCACACTTGTTTGTCCTTCTTCCATTCATCTCTTGCTTTGGTTATCCAATCTGGTTGGATAATAGAAATGGCACAAAACAATGCTTCCACCTCTTCATTCTTTCTTGAGAGTGCGTCTACAACAACATTAAGCTTCCCTTTTTTGTAGATTATTTCAAAGTCATAATCCAACATCTTTGTGACCCATTTTTGTTGTTGTTATGAAGATAGTCTTTGTTCCAAAAAGTGTTTAAGACTATCATGATCAATTTTGACCTTGAAGTATCTCCCCATTAGGTTAGTTCGCCATTTCTTTAGTGCATGCAGTATTGTTAACATTTCCTTCTCATAAATAGGTTTCTGTAAATACTTTCTGTTGATTAGACGACTTTAAAAAGCAATGGGTCTTCCTTCCTGCATTAAAACAACACCAATTCTATTTCTTGAGGCATCACATTCCACAATAAAGGTTTTTGTGAAGTCTGGCGTAGCTAAGACCGGTGCTAGGCACATTGCCTCTTTAAGATGTTCAAAGGCCTTAGTTGCTTCAGGAGTCCATGAAAATGCATCTTTCTTCAATAATGTTGTTAGAGGTGCTGCTATTCTCCCATAATTCTTAACAAACTTGCGATAATAGCCTGTTAACCCGAGAAATCCTCGCAACTGCTTTATTGTCTTGGGGACTTTCCATTCCTTAATAGCTTTAATTTTGTTAGGGTCTACTTTAACACCCTCGTGAGATATAATATGACCCAGATATTCCACCTCTTGTACTCCAAAGAAACATTTGGATGTTTTTGCATATACTTGTTTCTCCTGCAATAGTTTGAGCACCCTGTCAACATGTTCAACATGATCCTTCCAAGACCTGCTGTAGATTAGTATATCATCAAAAATACTAACACAAATTTTCTAAGGAAGGGTTTGAAAATGGAATTCATCAACCCTTGAAATGTAGAAGGTGCATTGGTAAGGCCAAAAGGCATGACCAAAAATTCATAATGACCCTCATGAGTTCGAAATACTATTTTCGAAATATCCCCAGTCTTCATTCTAATTTGATGATATCCTGAACGAAGATCCAACTTGGTAAAATAAATTGCTCCATGTAATTAATCCAATAATTCATCAATCACAGGAATGATAAATTTATCTTTAATTGTGACCTTATTGATCTCCTTATAATCCGGACACATTCGCCATGATCCATCCTTCTTGTGTACCAATACTACGGGAGCAGAGAAAGAACTTTGACTGGGTTGAATTATACCCGCCTCTAACATTTCTGCAATCATACGTTCAATTTCGCTCTTTTGGAAGTAAGGATATCTGTAAGGCCTGATGTTTGGAAGAACACTTCCTGGAATCAAATGAATAACATGATCATGATCACGAATAGGTGGGAGTCCTTTGGGAGTTTCAAACACCTTGGAATGATTGTCCAAGACTTGTTGGAGATCTGCAGAAATAGATGATTTTGATGTTGAAACTTCTAGTGAGCATAATTGTGCAATTACGCCTCGTTGTTCTTTCTTTAGAAGCTTTGTCATGACATTAGAGCTTATTATCCTTCCTGGCTTCCCTTCAATACCCCGTAATTCGACTTCCTTTCCTTCTGAAAAAAATTTCAAGAAAGTTCTTGAAAATTAAAAGCTACCGTCCCCAAAGATTGTAACCATTGTACTCCTAGTACAACATCAGCACCTCCCATAGGAATGGAAAGCATTGGACTAGTCAATACATATTCCCCCATGGTTAGCTTGATATTTTGGCATTTTCTAGAGAAATTTATAGTTCCTCCATTTGCAACCATCACTTGACATTCTGGTGCTGGGTATAGGAAACAATTTAATTCCTTGGCTACCTTACAATGAATAAAATTATGGGTGCTACCTGAATCAATCAACACTATTACCTTTTTCTTCTTGATATGTCCTTCTATCTTGAGAGTTTGGGGAGTGGTAATTCCTGCCAATGCATTACACGATATGGTTGGACTCATTTCTTCCTCTTCTAGGGCTGCTTCCTGGTGTATATCCTCTTCTTCTTCATTTTCTTCTTCCTCTTCACAATCTATGTAAAATAATTTCTTCTCAGCACACTTATGACCTTTATTGTATTTGTTATTACAACTGTAGCAAAACCACTTTGCTCTTTTTTCTTCCAATTGTTGTGGTGTCAACCTTGTAGGTTGTGAAAATCTAGGAGTAGCAACACTTCCATCTTTATAGAAGTGAGGGGTAGGCTTCCTTGTCGCCATAATTTTACATTCAATTTTTCTTGCCAACCTGAATGGCTTCTCCAATGAATCAGGTTCCAAAACGCGAACTTCATGTTGGATGTTATCCTTTAAAGTGCCTATGAAGATATCAATCATGTGTTCCTCTGGAATATCAATTACCCTTATATTCAATTTTTGGAAGTCCTCAATGTGCTCCCCCACTGAACACTTTTGTTTGAGATTTATCAATTGGCTAAAGAAAGTGTTGCTCTTTGTATCCTCATAATGTGCTATCATTTCCTCCGTAAAAATTGACCAAGTGAGAATTTTTTTTACGGGAGCAAAGCCATCGATCCCATACAAATGCATTTTTCTCTAAATGTAAAGTTGAAACGCGTACCTTTTGTGTGTTTTGCACATTATTGAGATCAAAATATTGCTCCATCTGTAGTATCCATGTTATTGGATCCTTTCCATCAAGCTTCCTCATATCCATTTTTGGAATATGGTGGTTCTTCTCTCCAACATTAGAGTTTATGAAATCACAATTAACATTTATTTTGTTCTCATCATGAGTTTCCTCTACTATCTTTTCACCATTAAGAAACATTTCTTGTATCAACTTTGTCAAAACCTTCCATGTCTACTTTTAGATCATTCTTCATGTTTTCCATCTTAGCTTCCATGTCATCCATGCCATCTTCCATGCCATCTTCCATGCCATCCATCTTAGCTTCCATGCCATTCTTCAAACCATCCATCTTAGATTCAACTCCTTTCTTCAAACCATCCATCTTAATTTCCACGCCTTTCTTCAAAACTTCCATGTCATTTTTTGTTGGTCTTTGCAAGAGCAAAATTTGTTGCACTTGCTCTTGTAATTTTGATATGTCATGTTGCCATTCTTCGTTTTCATGAGTCATAGTAGAGCATTCTAAAGGTTTAATGGGTGTTGAATTATTTTTAGGGGCCATTTGAGAATCCAATACTGATATCTATTCTACAATATGCCCTTGGAATCAATTGAACTTGATTATTCAAACAAGACTTATGCAATTCGGAAAAAAATACACACCTTTTACTTGCTTGTGAGGAGCTTGATATTGAAATTGACTTATCTCTATACATGCATATCATCAATATTTGAAATTTAGATCTGTAGTAGTCCTTTAAAGCTTCTTTCAAATGACACAGATCTGACTTGATTTGGATTCTTCAAGGCAAATTTATATCCAATCTCCCACAATGACCTAATTATGGACTGGTTCAGTAGAGCGAACTTGTATGACTTGCCACGTGTCATTGTTTGCTCATCTAGATCTAAAATTTATAGAAAGGAAACTACAGTCCGTGTACTTCCAGTCACTTTTTACAAGATTCCAATCCGATGCTCAAAGAGAGATTTATGAAGATGTTCCCAAGATCACCTCTTTGAGATGAAATTCAGGAGCCTGAAAAAGACCTAACTTCCATAGATCATATCTCCGAAAATATTGCTAACCAAACACTGAAATTTTGCGACGATTTTCCTCAGGATTTCGCCTTCTTGCTCTAAAAATTTCAGCTACTGAACCTTCGTAGAAAAAAGTCAACGAAAATGTTGCGATGACCTTTTTAAGTGAAATTCAGGAGCCTCCAAAAAGACCTAACTTTCACAGATCATATCTCCAAAAATAGTGTGAATCAAGCTCTGAAATTTTGCGACGATTTTCATCAGGATTTTGGCTTCGCACTCTAAAAATTTCAGCTTCTGAACCTTCGTAGAAAACAATTTATAGCGAAAATTCCACGATGACCTGTTTGGAGAAACGAAACCCTAGAATCCAAAGCTCTGATACCAAATGTTGGGAAACCAGCTCCAAAAAGAGAAGAAAAGAGATATCAACACCTTAGAAATGAGCCACTTTGAGGGGTAAACCTCTAATACATTACATGAATGAACAATTCTTGGATGATACAAATTACAAAACCTCCTTTCTATATGTAGGAGTCCATGGGGCCACAATGTAATCCTAGCCCACCTAACAATAATAATTTAAGGGCACAATAATAACAATATGGGGGTTACAGGGGTACAATAATAACAATAAGGAGGTTACACTAACAACAATAAGCGACTATACCAGTAATATACGGACCTAACATTTAAGAAGCCTAACTTCATCTGAGCATATCTCTGAGATTATAGTTAATAAAGTTATAAAATTTTAAGCATAGGTACATGAAGATACTCTTATATTGTCCATGTTTCACATTAAAAAAATGTCCCAAGAGAAATGTTATAGTGAAAGTCATCTAAACAAAATATTTATATCGCCTCATTCATGTGGAATTAGATGGGGTTTCATATATTGTTGGAAAGGCTTCCTAATAATATTTCCAACCATATATCACATATTCCTAAACCAAATATCCTTAACTCTCATTTGAGCTAGGTAATTAGAGTAAAAATTCCTTCAACGATATGGTATCCAAATGATGCTTACTTTTACTTTGGTTAGATCATCCTGACAAATATTTCATATTTACTCACTCCTATAAAATTAGAGGGAGTTCCATATAACATTAGAAGGTACTGAAATATGATTTCCAACTATGTATCCAATACTCCTGTTCAAATTAAGTAATTGGAGTAAAAATTTCTTCAAAGATAGGGTATCTAATTAAGGTATCAAAATTTGAAAAGCAATATTTCCAACAATATTCATTTTACAGTATTTATCTTACACATAAGTAGTTTGTCCCTGTCTTTGCCATTAATGACAATAATGTTTCCAACAATTTTACTTCCATTCACATTCAAGTATATACAATAGATAATTTACACTTTATAAACATTCCTTGTTTCTATATTTTATAATTGCATTAAACCTTACAATCTACAAATAATTTTTGCAAATTTGGGGATTGGAGGATTTATCCCCAAGCCTTGGTCACATGTGCCAATGCGATCCATGACCATAAGATTAATGAAAAAAGGCTAAATGATGGAATTCAACGATGAGAAGATGTCCCAAATAATTGAAGTATCTATATATCCAAACATCTGTGTCTTTTGAAAGCTCAACAATTGATCATTCTCTCTCTGTTATCGATATAATAAAATTCATATATCTAAAAAATCTAGAATCCAACATTTCACTCTTTCTAGTAGTTACTGGGATTTTTCCTATCCTTCAAAAAATTATGAACATCTGGAGGATCTAGAACTTCTCTATTTATCTGTATTCGAAACTTCATGAATCCAAAACTTATTTAAACTACATCTTTTGCAAAAACATGTATTCATATTAGGGAAGAACATGCGGTGGACACATGGAGCCACATATATTGAACCCTAGGTAACCTAGAATGTGACGTGGCTCTCAATGTGTGAGTGATGATGTAGCATATGATGTGGTTGTTGACATGTAATTGATGATGTTGTGATGTAGACAATGTTTGATCATCTTGCATGCCGTAACATGGCATGTTGACGTGGAATCCAGGGTCTAGAAGTTCTGGATTTTATGAAATTTTTGGATGAGTGGATTCCAAATATTTAGGAATTGATATCCATAACTAGATATTCTAATTTGTAACAACTCCCACTAACATTTCTTTTTTTAAACTGTCAATGCTATTTCTGGTTCATTATGCTATTCTGGTCATTATGTTTGTCCAACTTCGACATAAATAGTCATTTACTATCTTCGTAATGACAATTATTATAATGTCCCTTTATTTATTTTTTTCCCCTCTTAGTAAATAGTTAATTGGTTATATTTTATCTAACTTATCCCTATTCATTAATATTTAGAATTATACTTATTTTACCCTTAATTGTACTATATCCCTTATGTCATTGGATATATTATACATGTCCTCAACATCCATTTTATCCTTTCCCAATTCACTTCAAAAGTAAATTGACTTTACTATTCCATTCCTATACCCTTTATTATACCTAGAGTATCACTAAATGTCCCTTTACATAAAATTATTTATACTAAATAATAATCTATAACTTACCACTATAATAATTTTATGAACTTAATAAGACACACATGTAATTCGTAACGGAGACCCTTAGTCAACCTTGTAGAATTAATATTTCACTAATTTAAAATGATATATGTATGGTTTGCTCTAATTACCATTTTGTAATTCGATTCCACTAATAGTTGTTTATAAAGGTTTTCATTCATGAAATTTGCTATAATGGTTATTATGTTGTAAGGCTTATCATAATACCCAATCCCCAGGTTGGTACGAATATCATTAATTTGGGTTTTACTTTCTATCTATCCTCCTTATCTGGCCATTCAGAAATTAAATGTTCTGGTATTTCTTCCACATGACTTCACATGGGTTTCAGTCCCTCTTGAGGCCACTTGTACGATGTAGATTGAATTTCGTGGATGGTGGAGATTGCAAAGTAAACCCTAATGTGCTTTAATGCCCCTGTGCTTGTGCCTTCGGCATTTCATTTTTTTTTCTTTGTCTGAGGTAATAGACTTCTCTCGTAGCTGAATTCTTGTAATTTTCATGTTGGTAGGATGAGTTTATTTCGATCAACACTGAAATGGAATTTTCTAGTTTTTCTCATTTCGACTATGGCGATTTCAACCTGAGTCAATTTAGAAATCTCTCTTCAACTCGAATTTACAGCAGTGTTAAACCCTTCGACTGGTTCTCTGTGTATTTCGAAGGTATATTTCCTTTTATGAAATTCCTAATTTTATTTTTTTGTTCAATCATTTTCATATTTATTCACAGTTTAGTACAATATGAAAATCAATGTTTACTTCTTTACTGAGTTATTTATTGAAATTAATTTTACAACGTCCTCGCTTTGCTTCTGGTTTGTACATCTAGTCTCCCTCAACTAGCGTATTGAAATTCCAACGAGGAGGTAAATTAAATGGAGATAATTTTCTTAATTACCCAAAAACCTTAGAGGTAGAACTACCCAGATCTCTGCATAAATGTTAATTCATTCCTCATGAATACATTGGTAATTTTTCTCATTCAATTTTCTTCAATTTTCATTTCTAAGTGCAATTCGATTTACACTTTTATTTTAATCCCTGCAGGTGGTTAGTCATACCCACGAAATTCTTATGGCCTGTTCAAACTCTTCATTATGGTGAAGATTTCTTTCTTATTTGAATTTGGGTCTTCTTCAACTCCAAAGGTGAGTCATCCTGGCCTCCATTCTTGTGGTATGGTACTGTCCACCAGGGTTTTCTCTTAATTCAATATAATTATTTCTATTTAATTCATCTCTCTGTTATAAAGCAAAATCCCTAAATCTTGCATTCTAGGCTTTTGTTTATGAAATAGATAAGGGTTTTCGTGATTTGATAAAACATCACTATGTTTAATGTTTCTCTTTTCCATTCCACTTCAGAAAATTGGATAATGGAACCACCTTTTAGTAGGAAAATTTGTTCCTTAACCCAACGTTGTGGGTTGGAAACTATAAACGTCATATATATATATATGTGTGTGTGTGTGTGTGTGTTTAGGCTGAATTTTTTTTGAAACTTTTTTGCCCTTAATTTTCTGCATATGATTTCAGTCCCAATTCATATGGTTTTCTCTTATATTAGAGTGAGATTTGTCAACTCCTTCGCTCCTCGTTAGTATGTCTCATTTCCACTACTGTTCTTCAATTTGATTTCAATATTTTGTTAAATAGATGTCCATTTATTTTGGGATTGAAATGTATTCTTCAACACATATTTTATATAATTACAACCCTTTTATAAATTTTCACATTAACTAACTTCTGGGTGAAATCATTCTAGTTGAGAATGAGACAATTATATCATTTTTGAGCTATTGTAACTTTTACAATTCTGAAACGAATTATACTAGTATATCTTCAGATTTATAACTATTTCATTAGAGTCATCCCATCCTCATATTACCAATTGGTAAATATGTCAGTTCTTCCTTATACGATAAAGTTTTCGTTTGAACTTAAAATAAATCAGAAGTTTATTTTACAGCTTATTTAAATTTGATGTTAAACATGTTACTTGTTAACTCATATATTGTCTCTGTGTATATAAGGAGTAGGACAATTTCTGTCTATTCTTATATAAATATGCCCCCTTCATAAGATTCGAGTATGGTAACACTCTATACTTAAGTATTGCCATATTATGTATTGCAATCTTACATAATTCAGTGTATTACTATTCAATTTATAATTTTTCTATTTACTTTCCTTGTAAACACATTCCTTTAATGAATTTATGAAATAATTTTGACTATATCTAGATAGTCTTACTTCTGGGTTTTTCTTGTTCCAGAATACATTTCATATTTTCATTTTATGTAACAATACTCCTTACATATTAATTAAATGTAACTTCATTAATTTCAGAAGTTAATCACATAACACTATTATCCTTTATATGTTTTGAGACTAACATGGGTAATTATCACCCAGATTGTTATCTTTTTTCAAATTTGGATCAACATTTATTAAATTCTGAATACCCCTTTTCCCAAGTCTGAATTGGGAATTACCTAGAATTATACTTTATTACTTTAACATATTTATTAATATGATTTACTTTAGTTATTCTTATAGTTGATCTTACTGTAGGTGCAAGGAGGAAATATTTGAATTTGAAGAGAAATCTATAGGTATCGTCTCTCACTGTATATACTCTCCAATTTTAATTTATTCTTTCACAATTAAAATTCTAACTTCAACTACACTATTGGTTTCAGGTTTGATATGCTACCTTCTACAATGGTAATATTCATTTCGATCATTAGTCAGAGTATCTGACAGACAATATGCAAATTTTTCAGGTCAGTCATCAGACCAATGGAGATCCTTCAACAATCTGTTCCACCATGCATATCTTACTTTTGTTATTTGTACATATTGCTATGAATATGACTATGATGAAATTTTAGCAACATAATGTACAATTCAAATATAATTATTTTTGAACAGTTTCATCCTCAATTCCTCTGGAGGATTTTAAATGTACCTCTATGTATATAGCAATTAGATAATACAAATCTTATGGTTATCTATATTATGTTATCACATGTGTGCCTTAGTTTTGTATGATTATTAGTTTGCTATAATTTCCACTTTACAACATATATGCACTTCTTGTTTTGTTGAGTAACCAGCTCCAAAAATAGAAGAAAAGAGATATAATAGCCTTAGAAATAAGCCACTTCGAGGGGGCAACCTCCAATACATTACATAAATGAACAATTCTTGGATGATACAATTCACAAAACCTCATTTCTATATATAGGAGTCCATGGGGCCATAATGTAATCCTAGTGGGCCACAATGTAATCCTAGCCGACCTAACAATATTAATTTAAGGGCACAATAATTAACAAAATGGGGGTTACAAGGGTACAATAATAACAATAAGGGGTTTACACTAACAATAATAAGGAACTATACTAGTGATATAGGGACCTAACATGCCCCTCTCCTTCAAAAAAAGTGTTGTCCTCAACGCTTGAGTAGCTCCGGGTGCTTCTGTATAAAATTATCATCCTCCCATGTAGAATCTTCAGTGGATAAGTTCTTCCACTTGATGAGATACTCTGAAAATGACCGATTCCGTGGCTATCGAGTTCTTGTTTCCATGACTGCTTCAGGTTCCAATATGATTTTTCCTTCCTCATCAAGTTCTGGCAATATTGTTTGAACCGGAAGATTTTCACCTATAACCTTCTTTAAGCATGAAACATGGAAAACTGGATGTACTCGCGAAGAAGCAGGAAGCTCCAATTTGTATGCCATAGTACCAATCTTTTGCAACACCTTGTAAGGACCATAGTACTTTGGCGATAATTTATTATCCTTCTTAGCTTGCTTGAGGGACATTTGTTTGTATGGTTGTAGTAGTAAAAATACCCAATCTCCTACATCAAAACTTCTCTCGTTGCGATGTTGATCTGCCTGTTGTTTCATTCGATTTTGTGCCAAATTCAGGTTATCCTTTAAGAGTTGGAGAACTTCTTGCTGATGCTCGATGTGATCTTCCATTGCTTGAACCTTCAAATTTTCCCTTAAAGATGATGTGATGGATGGTGGATGATATCCATAAAGTTCCATAAATGGGGTCATTTTTGCTGCAGTATGGAAGGAAGTGTTATACCACCATTCGGCGAGAGGTAACCACTTGACCCATTGTGTTTGTTTATCAGATACAAAACAACGAAGATATCCTTCCAAACATTTATTTACTATCTCAGTTTGATCATCGGATTGAGGATGATAAGATGAGCTATGAGCTAATTGAGTACCCAAACAAGAAAATAACTCCGTCCAAAAATTTCCAGTAAAAATGGGATCTCTGTCGCTCACAACAACCCTTGGGCTTCCATGTAGCTTTTGAATTCTGTCCATAAATGTAGTAGCAACTGTACTTGCTTTAAATGGATGAGATAATGCACAAAAAGTGTGCATACTTGGTAAGTCTATCAACTACCACCATGATGACATTCTTTCCTTCGGACTTAGGTAAACCTGTGATAAAATCCATTGAAATCTCCTCCCAACGTTGACTTGGAATGGATAAAGGTTGTAGAAGTCACGGGGTCTTAATTGTCTCCACTTTATTCTGCTGGCAAACCAAACATTCCGCCACAAACTTTTGAATATCAGATTTAAGGCCATCCCAAAAAAATTCTTTCTTCACCTTGTGGTAAGTTTTTAAAAATCCTGAGTGTCCTCCTAAAGGAGAAGTGTGCAATTCCGGAAGAATCTTTTGTTTTAGTTGGGAATTCTTACAAAGATATAAGCGATCTTTGTACCATAAGGAATCATTTTTCCAACTAAATGTATCAGATGCACTAGGATCTTGCTGCAACTTTTGAATGAGTGTCCATACATCTTTTTCCTTCTTCCATTTATCTCTTGCTTCGGTTATCCAATCTGGTTGGATAATAGAAATGGCACAAAGCAATGCTTCCACCTCTTCATTCTTTCTTGAGAGTGCATCTGCAACAACATTAAGCTTCCCTTTTTTGTAGATTATTTCAAAGTCATAACCCAACATCTTTATGACCCATTTTTGTTGCTCTTCTGAAGATAGTCTTTGTTCCAAAAAGTGTTTAAGACTATCATGATCAGTTTTTACCTTGAAGTGTCTTCCCATTAGGTAAGTTCTCCATTTCCTTAGTGCATGCAGTATTGCTAACATTTACTTATCATAAATAGGTTTACGTAAATACTTTCCTTTGATTGGACGACTTTCAAAAGAAATGGGTCTTCCTTCCTGCATTAAAACAACACCAATTCCATTTCCTGAGGCATCACATTCCACAATAAAGGTTTTTGTGAAGTCTGGCGTAGCTAAGACCGGTGCTAGGCACATTGCCTCTTTAAGATGTTCAAAGGCCTTAGTTGCTTCGGGAGTCCATGAAAATGCATATTTCTTCAATAATGTTGTTAGAGGTGCTGCTATTCTCCCATAATTCTTAACAAACTTGCGATAATACCCTGTTAACCCGAGAAATCCTCGCAACTTCTTTATGGTTGTGGGGACTTTCCATTCCTTAATAGCTTTAATTTTGTTAGGGTCTACCTTAACACCCTCGTGAGATACAATATGACCCAGATATTCCACCTCTTGTACTCCAAAGAAACATTTGGATGTTTTTGCATATAATTGTTTCTCCTGCGATAGTTTGAGCACCTTGTCAACATGTTAACATGATCCTTCCAAGACCTGTTGTAGATTAGTATATCATCAAAAAATACTAGCACAAATTTTCTAAGGAAGGGTTTGAAAATGGAATTCATCAACCCTTGAAATGTAGAAGGTGCATTGGTAAGGCCAAAAGGCATGACCAAAAATTCATAATGACCCTCATGAGTTTGAAATGCTATTTTTGGAATATCTTGAGTCTTCATTCTAATTTGATGATATCCTGAACGAAGATCCAACTTGGTAAAATAAATTGCTCCATGTAATTCATCCAATAATTCATCAATCACAGGAATGGGAAATTTATCTTTAATGGTGAGCTTATTAAGCTCCCTATAATTCGAACACATTCGCCATGATCCATCCTTCTTGTGTACCAATACTACAGGAGCAGAGAAAGAACTTTGACTAGGTTGAATTATACCCGCCTCTAACATTTCTGCAATCATACGTTCAATTTCACTCTTTTGGACGTAGGGATATCTATAAGGCCTGATGTTTGGAGGAACACTTCCTGGAATCAAATGAATAGCATGATCATGATCACGAATAGGTGGGAGTCCTTTGGGAGTTTCAAACACCTTGAAATGATTGTCCAAGACTTGTTGGAGATATGCAGAAATAGATGATTTTGATGTCAGAACTTCTAGAGAGCATAATTGTGAAATTACGCCTCGTTGTTCTTTCTTTAGAAGCTTTTTCCTGACATTAGAGCTTATTATCCTTCTTGGCTTCCCTTCAATACCCCGTAATTTGACTTCCTTTCCTTCTGAAAAAAAATTCAAGAAAAGTTCTTGAAAATTAAAAGCTACCGTCCCCAAAGATTGTAACCATTGTACTCCTAGTACAACATCGGCACCTCCAATAGGAATGGAAAGAATTGGACTATTCAATACATATTCCCCCATGGTTAGCTTGATATTATGGCATTTTCTAGAGCAATTTATAGTTCCTCCATTTACAACCATCACTTGACATTCTGGTGCTGGGTATAGGAAACAATTTAATTCCTTGGCTACCTTACAATGAATAAAATTATGGGTGCTACCTGAATCAATCGACACTATTACCTTTTTCTTCTTGATATGTCCTTCTATCTTGAGAGTTTGAGGAGTGGTAATTCCTGCCAATGCATTACACGATATGGTCGGACTCATTTCTTCCTCTTCTAGGGTTGGTTCATGGTGTATATCCTCTTCTTGTTCATTTTCTTCTTCCTCTTCACAATCTATGTAAAATAATTTCTTCTCAGCACACTTATGACCTTTAGTGTATTTGCTATCACAACTGTAGCAAAGCCCTTTTGCTCTTTTTTCTTCCAATTGTTGTGGTGTCAACCTTGTAGGTTGTGGAAATCGAGGCGTAGCAACACTTCCTTCTTTATAGAATTGAGTGGTAGGCTTCCTTGTCGCCATAATTTTACATTCAACTTTTCTTTCCAATCTGAATGCCTTCTCCAATGAATTAGGTTCCTCTGGAATATCAGTTACCCTTATATTCAATTTTTGGAAGTCCTCAATGTGCTGCCCCACTAAACCCTTTTGTTTGAGATTTATCAATTGGCTAAAGAAGGTTTTGTTCTTCGTATCCTCATAATGTGCTATCATTTCCTCCGTAAAAATTGACCAAGTGACAATTTTTTTACGGGAGAAAAGCCATCGATACCATACAAATGTATTTTGTTCTAAATGTAAAGTTGCAATTTGTACCTTTTGTGTGTTTTGCACGTTTTGGAGATCAAAATATTGCTCCATCTGTAGTATCCATGTTACAGAATCCTTTCCATCAAACTTCCTCATATCCATCTTTGGAATATGGTGGTTCTTCCCGCCAACATTAGAGTTTATGAAATCACAGTTAACAGAGCTATAGTAATCATCATAGAGTTCTTCTACTATCTTTTCACCATTAGAAACCTTTCTTGTATCAACTTTGTCAAACCTTCCATGTTTGCTTTTAGAAAATTCTTCATGTTTTCCATTTTCTCATCGATCTTAGCTTCCATGTCATCCATCTTAGATTCCATGCAGCCTCCATGCCATCCATCTTAGCTACACCATCCATCTTAAACATAACATCATCCATCTTATCTTCCACGCCTTTCTTCAAAACTTCCATTTCATTTTTTGTTGCTCTTTGCGAGAGTGAAATTTGTTGCACTTGCTCTTGTAATTTTGATAGATCATGTTGCAATTCTTCGTCTTCATGAGTCATAATATAGTTTTCCAAAGGCTTAATGGGTGTTGAATTCTTTTTAGGGGCCATTTTATAATCCAATACTGATATATATTGTACAATATTCCCTTGCAATCAATTCAACTTGATTCTTCAAACAAGACTTATGCAATTCGGAAAAAAATACACACCTTTTACTTGCTTTTGAGGTGCTCGATATTGAAATTCTATTATATCTGTGATTGTGGCTCTTCTATATCTGAAATTTAGCACTGAAGTAGCCCTCTGAATTCTCTTTTGAATGCCACAGGTCTGACTTGATTTGGATTCTCCAAGACAAAGTTATGTCCAATCTCCCACAATGACCTAATTATGGACTGGTTCAGTATAGCGAACTTGTATGACTTGCCACGTGTCACTGTTTTGTCCTTCACCTCTGAAATTGATAGCTAAGAAACTACAGTCCGTGTACTTGCGACCAATTTTTACGGCACTCCAATCCGATGCTCAGAGAGAGAGTTATTGAAATTTTCCCACGATCACCTTCTTGAGATGAAATTCAGGAGTCTGAAAAAGCACTACCTTCCACAGATCATATCTCCAAAAATATTGCAAACCAAGCTCTGAAACTTTTTGACAAGTTTCCTTAGGATTTCAGCTTCGCACCATAAAAATTTCAGATTCTAAACCTCAGTATAAAAAACGTTATAGCGCAAATGCCACGATGACCTGTTTAGGATCCTGAAAAAATACCTAACTTCCACAGATCATATCTCCGAAAATATTATGAACCAAGCTCTGAAATTTTTAGACACTCTTCCTCAGGAGTTCGCCTTCACACCCTAAAAATTTCAGCTTCTTAACCTTCGTAGAAAAAACGTTATAGCGAAAATGCCACGATGACCTGTTTGGAGCAGCGAAACCCTAGAATCCAAACCTCTGATACCAAATGTTGAGTAACCAGCGACAAAAATAGAAGAAAAGAGATATAAATGCCTTAGAAATAATCCAATTCGAGGGGGAAACCTCCAATACATTACATAAATGAACAATTCTTGGATGATACAATTCACAAAACCTCCTTTCTATATATAGGAGTCCATGGGGCCATAATGTAACCCTAGTGGGCCACAATGTAATCCTAACCGACCTAACAATAATAATTTAAGGGCACAATAATAAAAAAATGGAGGTTACAAGGGTACAATAATAACAATAAGGGGTTTACACTAACAATAATAAGGGACTATACTAGTGATATAGGGACCTAACATGTTTACATTCATATCTGAGGTTTATATCAACATAGAATTAATTCAGATATGTATCTTAATGTATGATACAAACATAGAGTTATTTTCGATATGTATCTCACTGAATTATGAACAATATTTATTATACATGTAATGTAACTTTTCAGTTTAATTCCATATTTAAATTGGATTTGAACAACAGATTTAGACCATGGGAAAGTGTTTAGATATTCTGTTTTTTTTGTCCCCTAACTCTACCAAGCCTATGTAACATCACAAGAGACTTAACTATATTAGTTTATAATTGAGACTCTGTCAAATACATATGGAAAATCATTTTTTGAAACAGAGATTATACAATACACATAAAATTTATGGGTTTAATTTACATAAAATCTCATTCGAAAAATCATATAACAAAACTAAATTTTTTGTAGTTCTATTTTTCATTTATCTTCTGATTTCAATTTCAGATTTATTATAAACTAATAACCGTAGGTTAAATCTAAATTTCTAATATACAGGAAAATTTTCACAGAATGTACATACCATTGTATAAAGATTGTTTTCCTCCCAACATTGAGCTTATTCCACAGCTCTCGCTCGAGCAAAGACCATTTTTTCCGTAGTGTATACAACCCCTTTGTCACACTAGGAATATCTTATTTAAGCTTGATTTCCCTTATCTTGTTTCCATAACGACGTCCCGCTTTTTTGGGATGTTTTTTCCCTTAGCCTAGGCTTTTCTTTTCTTTTTTTCCACAAACGTTAATTTTAAAACTAGCTTTTCCTCGACCTAGTTTTATTTTACCCCCTTCTCAGTAACTTTCCACTTTACTGAGGGTTTTATTATATTTTTTTCTCCCATCTAATAATTTTTATTTATTTTATTTTTCTCCAAGGATTCTGGAGAATTTTGGGAAAGTCTTAGGATTCTAGTCCATCCCCATGGATTAGAATTCTTGGTCTCAATTTACTCTTGTCTTTATACAATAATAAAATTCCACATTCATTTATTAAAAAAATAATATGTTCATACATAATTTTTTCTTAGGTCCACCCGACCTTTAGGTTTATTCAGTGTTTATAAAATCTGAAAAATAGGGATGGGCGGAAACGTGAAGCTGGGTTACACTTTTGTGAGAATCGGGGGCAAAAAAAAAATTTCGGCAATAGTTCGGCCGAACATTTTATAAAGTTCGGCCGAACTTTATAATAGTTCGGCCGAACTGTTTTAGTACGTTCGGCCGAACTTTTGAGTCCGTTTATATTGACGGCACAGTGACGGCCCAGCAAACAGAATTTTTGCTGGAGGTTTGGAAAACCGGCAATGGTAGTTCGGCCGAACTCAGTTGGAACTTTTAAGTTCGGCCGAACTACGTTTTTATAAATAAATCGCCCGCGAAGGGTCTCAGTTTACTGTTTTCATTGTTTTCGCGCGACTTTTTCTGTTCTGTCTTGATTGCGCTGGGCGATTTCCGCGCGACTTTTTATGTTCTGTCGTTGATTGCTGGTTGAGGTTCTGGTGGGCGAGGTTCTGGTGGTCGAGGTTCTGCTGGCGAGGTTCTGCTGGCGAGGTTCTGCCGGTCGAGGTTCTGCTGGCGAGTATCCCTTTAAAATCTGCCGGGTACGTTCTGTTACCCACGCCATAGTATCCCTTCAGAAAACAGCTTAAGAAAACAGCTAAGTTGTCTATCCACTTTTCTCTTCTATTTTAATTACAAGGTTGCCCACAATGTTCTCGTTGGGTTTCACTATTTTCCTGACTCCAATACTCACTGATTTGGAAGTCTGTTTCACTTTTCTTGAGAGGATATTTCCTCACAGACAATGCCTAGGCGTAAATTCTGAAATGTGAAATGAAATTTCCATATTTTCTACCTATTCCAATTTTATTTTAAATAGGGTGTTGTTGAATTTCGGAATTTGTCTATGTTTTCATTTTATCACCGCATTTTCTGAACCCCCGGTGAATGGTGGAACAATCCTCAGACTTCTGCTATTTCATTTTTGGAGCTTTGGTATTCTACAGGTGATTTATTTATGTCGTTGGCTTCTCTTAAGACTATTAGCATACATAACTGACTTAGTTTGTTTTTAAGTATGTTATTCCCTATTTTTCCCTTTTCGTTTGGGTTTGTTGCGTCATGGTTCCTGGATTTCAACACATCCATGTGGTTGAAGTCCCAAGCCCTTTTTCTCTCTGGTTACTTTATCGTTTGCTAGAATATTATTAATTTTTGACAACTATGTAAACGAATAAGTTTTCCCCTTGTACGCAATATATGTGTATATATATCTCCACCATATGTGTACTTCTTAGGCTCTGCGATGCTGTTGTAACGTTTTCACTGATTTCCAGTAATCTGTCATATACTGCTTCTGCACCAATTTGCTACATAAATTTTTATATTTAATCATGTTTATTTCAAACCCTTCTATATCAGAATCTGATTCTGTTGATTTTAGGTAAAATTTCAATATTATTCCCATTGGGATTGGTACACGTTTTATATCTTTATTTCGTCCCTCAAAATACAGGGCTATTTCTTTTCAGAGGTTGGTTGGACACCTACTGGTTTTCTTACATGTAGTTCTGCGTAGAATTTCTAAGAACTATTACAAATTTGTGAAAAGGAGACAAAGTGTTTCATTGTAATTTTATTTATTATAAACAGATTATATGTAATCCTATAACTCTTAGGGCTGGACAGTTTACAAATATGTTTCTAGCTTCTAAATATAAGGCTCTATTTGGTTTAAATGAAGATATTTTATATTTTCTATACCATGACTTATTTATAGTCAGTGTTTTGTCCACAGTAACATGTTCTGAATGCATCTTGAAATTATGCACATACTATTTCCTGCATATATTTTAGATCATAATTTGTTACATCCAAATATACGACAGTATATGAATATTTCTTAACTATGCGATACCTTTATTTATCCGTCAGACATCTCTATTATGGACTAGTAACTATTTACAATACTGTACTTTTTATTTTCATTCATGTATAACTAACTGTTGCTCAGATGTAATTCAGTATCAAATATTAGAATGTTTTCTCTATGCAAAGATGCTTTGAATTTCTACTTTTAGCATAAATATACATTTTAGAGATATGTCTGTCTACCTTAGTTTCAGTTCTGAATTATTTGTCTATAGTTAGTACAGAATGTGTAACCGTACAATACAACATATCTATGGCTATAAAGTATCTACTTATTCCATATCTTAATATTAATTTCTATTTCAGAATTTGTTTCTCTATGAGCTATACAATTTGATAGCAGAATTCTAAACCAACTAAAATATCAGAATTTGTTTCTATATGAGCTATACATTTTCATATATTCCTATTTATAAATAAAATATTATTACACAACTATATGCTAGATTTAGGAGAAACAACTGATGTAATTCCTTTGAAAGTGATGAAATAATTAGGCCTTACAACAACTAGGGTGCATATAGAAATGTATGTGCTATGGATCCTATGAAAATCGGGATGGGTAGAGTAATAAATACACATGTTTTGAAATTTTTTTAGGAGTAACTCAAAGCATGCATATATACAAAATGAAGTGGCTACTTTCTTCATATTCCATGAGGGACTATTGTTCTTCCTAAATACTATTCATATCATGTACCTCTGAATTATTTCTAGTGAAATTAAATGACTTGAAATTAAATTTCCTAAAGCCTATTGAAATTTCTCCTTCAAAATAAGGATGCACTCCCATTTGATTCTCACAGATAGGTTGTAATCATGAGGCTCTCGCTCAAGAGTGGACCTTCACAAAATCTTGTGACATCTTGTCACAAACAAAACCATCAAGCTGAAAACACATCATTTTCTCCTTCAAAGAAAAAAAAATTCACATCATGTGAATATGTCCATGTACTCTTACATATTGGTGTACAAAACCATCAACCAAACAAGTTGACAAAACATGCCTCTTCAAACAACTGACTCTGAAGACAAATAATAGAGCTCATGTACTTTCAACATCTTGCTTCATGCAACATGCACAGGATACTTTGAATTTGCAAAGAAATTAATGAAACATCAAAATACATGCTAGGCCTTAATTGGATAAGAAATCTAACCATTTGTCAGCAAACCATTTCAATGGCGATTCTTTTTCTTTCAACTATGTTGAATTTAGTTTTTAGTTATATTTTTAATTTTGAAGAAAATAACTATTTATTTCATGTGTAATTAGATTAGTGATTTCATGTGTTAGGGTTGTGGATTCAGGTATTCAAACAACACCATTATATTTCAAATTTAAAAATGATGGTTTGAGTCCTAGGTAGCTTAAAATCCTACTTGTTTTCAAAATAAGGATGCACTCCCATTTGATTCTCACGGATAGGTTGTAATCATGAGGCTCTCGCTAAAGAGTGGACCTACGCAAAATCTTGTGACGTCTTGTCACAAGCAAAACCATCAAACTAAAAACACGTCATTTTTCTCCTTCAAAGAAAAAAAAAATTCACATCATGTGAATATGTCCGTGTACTCTTACATATTGGTGTACAAAACCATCAACCAAACACAAGTTGACAAAACATGCCTAAATTCAAACAACTGACTCTTAAGTCAAATAATAGAGCTCATGTACAAATTTCCATATTTGTTGCATTTATGTGTGTCTAACATAACTCTACTTTCAAAATCTTGCTTCATGCAACATGCACCATACTTTGAATTTGCAAAGACCCAGGAATTCTCCACCCCCATTAAAATGACCCTACAAGTTGATTCTTTTAGTTTTTTCACTCTATAAGCATCGACGTACGATTATGCATGATGGAGAATCTCTAGCGCTTTCCCTTGTTAATATATTTAACAAGGGAAAGCGCTAGATATTCTCCATCATGCATAATCATATGTTGGATTTGGTGATAATTGTCTCCATATTTTGGCTTTCTGACCCGCAAAACATAATTATTTTAGAAGGGAGGGAAGGAGGGATGATCACATTGACTTGCTTGATGACCTGTCTATGAAGATTAACTACCTCAAGAATTATTTTTTTGCGTAGAGAAAGAGACACATTTCCATGTCTAGTTCTTTGATATTGTTAATGCCTCTAGTGTTTACTTCTACAAGTTCTATAGGCAGAGTCTGTAAAGGGCCAGGTAGCCTCTGGATCTCATCTTTTATGAAAGGTGACATATCTAGTAAATGCCCCTGCAGTCAATCTCTGGAATTGATCTAAATAGAAGTTCTTCATTTTTTAATATTCGTAAAACACAACAACTTTAAGGTAAACTATGTACATGTTCCATTCATCATGAACACAAACCTCACAAGCCTCCTTGGCTTTGGAGCATTTTCCATGTTTTCCATAACCAAGACCCAAGTAATTAGGCCCTTCTTGAAGAACATTTGGCTCAACTATGCCTTGTACATGCTTGCCTTTAAAACCCTTTACTTTCATAGCACATTTTCATCAAAAATTTGGACCTTGTTCCTCTAATGTCTCTAATGTCTCTCAAAAGCACGTACACATTCATTTTTAGAGGAAATTGAAGGTAGAAACCAATAGCTAATTCTTCTAACTAACCTTGACTAAAATGAGCTAAATTGTACTTTGATACGAACTTGATTTAAATTGTCCACCCCACATTAGGCACCAATGATTATAACTTTTAATGGGCTAGCACTAGTTTGTAATCATCATCTCAAAATGGCCTAGTAGATGAAAAATTATCATGTTTGTAATCATCGTTTCACACCATTTACATATGACCCTTCTACACATTATATGATTGAATTTATGGTAGGTCATCCCTTCTATCTAGACCACGATTGATTGTGACATTAGGTGAATAAAGGAAATTTTATAAGGAAATGATCAGTATAAGTTTGTCCTCCTCCACGCACTCCATATCTAATGATTGCCTATTTTTCTCTTCCAACATTTTATTTTGGAAATTCATTTTGGTAGTTAATTCTACTATTTAGTCACAACACACTTGGAAGTCAAATAAATTGTTATATACACTACTAAACTCAATTAACATTGTTTTTTATTGGACTTTACAATAACAAACAACGTAGAGTTCATTAATGTAGTAGTGTATAATATGATAATTATATGTATAGTGGTGTGGCTATCGATAAAATTAGCTGCTAATGAATTTCGAGAATAGAAAGTTGGAAGTGGAAAATTGAGAAATCACTAGCTATGGGGAGGATGGAGGAGGACAAGCTAGAAACTATCTTCTGCTTATAAATTGTATTTTATTCACCTGTTGTCACAATCATTCATAGGATAGGTAGAGAGGATGACATTTCAAAAATTCATGCATATAATATGTAGAAGGGGTCATGTATGAGATGGTGTGAAGTGATGATGATGGACATGGTAAATTTTCATGTGCCAAGTCATTTTTAGATGATGATGACAAACCAATATTAGCCATTATAAGGTTATAATCATTAACAAGAAATATGGGTAAGGAAATTCAAAGTGCCAAATTCTAAGGAAAAAGCCATATTTGCTTCTCAAAAACTTTATTTGATATATTCTTAAAAAACCAAGTACAAATTTTAGTAATCCTAGAATCATGCTTTACATAAGGTAAAAGTGGGGAACTCATGACTTGTACTATAGATAAAAAAAACATTTACACTTACCAAAAAAATATATGATAAAAATTGACAAACTACATACCCTTAAGCTCAAGGGGATATAATCATTCTTGCCTTCCATATAGATAATGAAAATGATTGTTCTAAGTCTCATGTTGCTTCTCATGTTATTTTATAAACCTTGGTTGGAAAGAAAAATAGGAGGGCAGAAATGTAAGAAATATATAGAACATATTGGATTTAACAGCACCAAACTGGATTTTACTTCGAGGTATTGATTTTTTGAAATCTATTTTGTGAATGTTGACCAATAGATATATATCATGGAGGATGAAAGACGAATATCGGCCGAATCCCATATGGAGGCTCAGGGATTGGAGGATGTTCACGGTATTTAAATATAATCTTAAATCTCCATACATGTGTGTACGTATGGAATTGATTTTTTTATTAACTTTGTGAGTGAAATTAGTTGTTAATAAGTTTCATATTTTAATTTTAGGAGGCAAGAGGAGAAGGCTTTCTACTCCATCAATGGAGCGTGGCCAAGGTTCAACCGGTCGAAGTAGCAGGGTGCGGGAAGGGGGTGATATTTATTCCCCCAAAGGCCATCAATCAACGGCTGCTGGTTCTCAACAGGGTCACTGTGGGTCTGGTTCTCAGCAACATCATTCTGGGGCTGGTTCTCAGCGGGGTCATGTTGGAGATGATGTTAACCAACAACATCAAGGTTGCCATCAATTTCAATATTTTTTCATTAAATTTTTACAACTTTTTTTACACGTGTTTTTTATAATATATGAAATTTTATATATATTGATGCAGAGGCTGAAAATGTTCGAGCCAGTGGTCAAAAAAGACGCAGGGCAGCGCGCTACATTGAAGAAGAAGGCTGTCAACCTAGCACAACTTATCCGTTTGAGATTACTGATATACCATGGAAAACGAACATGGCGGAATGCACCTTACAAAGGTGTCAAAGCCTTTATGCAAAATTGTAGAGAGATCTCCAGGATTTGACTCTACCTGCTGAGAGTAGACAAAGCCTACAGATAGTTACACATTCATTGAGTGAAATGGTAAAAGTGTACAAAGATTTGGGGCCAACCACTGATTCGTTTGTAGAAGTGATGAGAAAGAGAAGAGAAACAGTGATAGGTCCCGATAAATGGCAGGACAAAAAAAAACAAGTTTCAAGAGCACAGGCTAAGTCAATGTTTAATTATAAGGAAGGGCCAAAAAAAAAGATGTTGAAGGTGCAGTATTTCAAGCACCCAGACATAGCAAAATATTTGTATAGTCGACATCTTGCGGCCTTTGGAAGGCTTCCATGGAACGATGAGGTTCCTCTTTATTTTGCACAAATGTTTTATGCAAAATTTTTTTTGGGTATGAAACCCGACTACAATGATCTTCCTTCAGAATTTTTTGGCCCGGGGAGAGGTCGATTATGTCAACGTAAGGGCGCAAAGCGAGATGTGGAGTTGCCTCGCCCTGAGCCGCCATTGGTGAGTCGACCATCTCGAGTCGAAACCTTGCGATCAGAGATGGATGCGACTTCTCAAATAAGTCGTGAAGCAAGAGATGTTATGATCGAAAATGTTCATAGCGGATTGAGTGGAGTCGATCTTGGCTTAAATCGACAAAGAGCACGTGAAAATCGACAAAGAGCACGTGAATATGCACGTGCCAATTTTGTTTATCATACAGATGAGGAGATTTACAACATGAATGTTGAAGATCTCCGAACATACGCAATAAATTGTCGCAATGGTCTGCAAGACCTAATTTTTCGTGAGGAAGAGGGCACCGGAACGGTATGTGTTAGTGACCTTAGGATTTAAAATTATATTTACATATACATGTGTACAATTTGTAATAAATACATGTGTATGTACACATGTATACATTTATTTGTATGTGTACATTAATCTAACAAAAAGGTATGATTATATGTTAAAACACCATTTGCAGTTCTCAGGCATGATGCGTGATGAAAATATTAATATTACGTTCGGGACCTCTGGCTCAAACGATGCAGATGGGTCTGCCCATCATGATATGTTGGCACATGTATGTTAATGTTTTTTAAGTGACTCTAAAATAAATAATTGTTGCCACACATGTACATGTATGTATATATATAATTCGATAAAATGTTTTAACAGGTACCGATTCCGTCTGATGTTTTTGGGATCCCGGTACCTTCTTCTTCTTTAGGAGATATACCTTCTACTTCATTGGGAGATGACCAAGTATGGACAATTTTTCACGAGTTCAAAATTTATGTTACCTCAAAAAGTTCCATAAAAAATTGAGATATATAGAGAGAGATCTATATTTTGAGTTATTTAAATTTTTTTGAATTTAGGTTTGTATAGAAGATTTTTTTAATCCGAGGACTTTAGCGACGGAGATAGGGACATCCACAACATTTGAAGAAGTTGTCTTTAGTTCTTATTTTTAATATTATTGTTCAAATAAGTTTATATATATGTACACACGTGCATTTTCATTTGAAAGTTTTTAATTTATATAAATTATTTCTGTATATATATATATATATATTTATATTTAACTGTACATGTATATTGTACAGGTTACCACTAGAGATGTTTCTATGGCAGATCATGTTCATCAAATGGAGAGGCAACCTTACGAGGTATTGCACGATTTTTTTGTTATATTTTGTTTTTTACATGAAGTTCTAGATATATATATTCTCGTTCATTTTTAAAACTTCAAATTTTAATGTTCAAGTACATGTACATTGTGTATGTAGGTTTTCCCTTTACAAGATAGCGAGCCAACCGAGACCGAGAGGCTAGATCTTCCATTTGATGGACAAGATATACAGTAGATTTGATTTTATTTCAAAATTTAGATGGTTTTAAAATTTGTTAAACTTGATACAGTTTGATACTTGAGTGAGATTTACAATTTTTGGACATATTTTATTACAATATGTTTTTTGGACATATTTTTGGACATATGTTAAATGTTTTTGTTGGATAGTTGAATTATAATTGGCATGCAATGTGATATTTAATGTTAAATGTTTTTGTTAGATAGTTGAATTATAATTGGCATGGCATGTGATATTTAATGTTAAATGTTTTTGTTAGATAGTTGAATTATAATTGGCATGGCATTTGAAGTTTTTAAAACTACATGAATGATGAATGTGAACCTACATTTGCACATGTGGTAAATTGAAATGTTACTTGTAACAAGACAATCCCCATTGATTTCATTACATTATATATGTTGATTTCTGATTTGATATAATTGCATACATATGATGGTACATTACTTGTAAAGTCATTGGATTAATAACTTGTTCATTGATTTCAGTGTTCTTTGGATGGTTTTAGTACTTTTGGCATGTGAATGTGAAGCAATGTTGTCATTGAATTACATTTGACATTTGATATTTAATGTTAAATATTTTTGTTGGATAGTTGAATTATAATTGGCATGGCATGTGATATTTATTGTTAAATTTTTTTGTTGGATAGTTGAATTATAATTCTAATGGTATCTGAAGTTTTTAAAACTACATGAATGATAGAATGTGAACCTACATTTGCACGTGGTAAATTGAAATGTTACTTGTAACAAAACAATCCGCATTGATTTCATTATGTAGTATATGTTGATTTCCGATTTGATATAATTGCATGTATGATGGTACATTACTTGTAAAGTCATTGGATTAATAGTGTTCATTGATTTCAGTGTAACATGAATGATAGAATGTGAACCTACATTTGCACATGTGGTAAATTGAAATGTTACTTGTAACAAAACAATCCGCATTGATTTCATTATGTAGTATATGTTGATTTCTGATTTGATATAATTGCATGTACGATGGTACATTACTTGTAAAGTCATTGGATTAATAGTGTTCATTGATTTCAGTGTAAGCGCAAAAAATTATTGACAATGTAGAATGATTTTTGTGTTATAATAACTAAACCTAATAATATTGGAGAGCAAGAGAGACTTGAGGTATGGTGTTTACTACAAGAGTGAGCAAAATATTTAAATGGTTTATCTATCTTTCATAAAATAGTTTAAGATTGATCACAAGAATTAAGAGAATGTCTCGGTCCATCATTGGTATGGTCCATCATAGAATGATCATCCATGTCAATGACTCTTAAGTCTATCTTTCCAAACCATGACCCTACTCTCACATGTGTGCTTTTCATGACACCGGTCGTGCTACTTTTATCCTTGAGTTGACTGCCTTGAAAGCACTCAACTCTTTCTCGATGCTAGCCTTCCTCTTTCTAAGAGATGAAGCTGCCTTTCGACTTAGGAAGCTATGGGTAGCCCCGTGTCTATCAAAGCAGAGAACTTTTCCCCATGTACGGTTGTAGACATGAATCTCAAGTCCAAGGAACTTTCATCATCATTCCTCCTTGTCTTGTGCCTTACTTTCGCAATCTTCTTCAACATTTCCTCTTCCAATATGTTTTTCGAACTAGCCCTTGGCTTAACAGTGCTTTTCACATATCTCTTCTCATGAAGCTCCATATAACAATTTGATCCTGGGCTTGCTTGAATTGGTTCAAGCTCTTTTTTTTTCGAATTCTGTCTAATTGCTCCAATACGACATATATTGACTCCTTCCAAACGAAGTGCACCAATCCTCTTAGTGTGGTCGTCTTCTTTTCCAAGTGTGCCAACACATGCATTTTCTTTCTTCAAACCAATATGTTTCGGATCAAGAAAGTCCCTCTTGATCTTATCTTCCATGTTCTTGACTTTACCCTGCAACGTGGTGCTTATTTCCTTCAAGTGAGCCCTTTCCATAAAGAGTTCTTGAAGTCTTTGTTCACCTTGTTGTATCTCCATGTCAAGCTTTTCAATTTCAGCAGTTTGTCTAGAAAGTCCATCCTTGGAATTTCTTGCGTGAAAAACCAAGTAGGTTGAACCAACGTTGGTCTAGTGCATTGGAATTCATTAAAGAATTGGTCATTGGCGCTGCTTCAAGCTAGGAGTGAGCATCGTCAGCAACCTACATTGAATATTTTACACTCCCTATGGTGAATGATACTTTAAATTGATTGACAGTCTAAGACTTTCGAATTTTTCCGAATGCCAAATGATCTTACAAAGTGAGTATTTATAATATTCTAGTAGGTCATTCGGCGACAACTTTTACCAAAAACTTGAAGCGACTTTGGCGTGTGATATTTAATTTGTTAAATGTTTTTGTTGCATTGTTGAATTATAATTGGCATGGCTTAACAGTGCTTTTCACATATCTCTTCTCATGAAGCTCCATAGAACAATTCCATCCTGGGTCTGCTTGAATTGGTTCAAGCTCTTTCTTTTTCGAATTCTGTCTAATCGCTCCAATACGACATATATTGACTCCTTCCAAACGAAGTGCACCAATCCTCTTAGTGTGGTCGTCTTAGTGTGGCGTGTGATATTTAATTTGTTAAATGTTTTTGTTGGATTGTTGAATTATAATTGGCATGTGGCATGTGAAGTTTTTAAAACTCCGATTTTGGATGGTTTCAATCTACATTTTGCATGTGATATTTAATGAACTTTAAATGTTAAATGTTTTAATGATGCACAATATATAATCGAAAGGGTTTTAAGACTTAAAGTTTTGGATGGTTTCAATTTACAACTTAAAGTTTTGGATGGTTTCAACCTACATTTGCACATATGGTAAAGTGAAATTATGTTACTTGCAACAAGACAATCCCCATTGATTTCATTGTATATGTTGATTTCTAATTTGATATAATTGCATGTATGATGGTACATTACTTGTAAAGACATTGGATTAATAGTGTTCATTGATTTTACTTTAAGCGCAAAAAAATATTGATAATGTAGAACGATTTTTGTGTTATAATAATTAAACCTAATAATATTGGAGAGCAAGAGAGATGAGGTATGGTGTTTACTACAAGAGTTCGAGCGGGGCATTCAGTGACAACTTTTACTAGAAACTTGAAACAAAGAGAATCTATCTTTTGCTAGGACATCATGTAAGATGCTCGACATAAACAGTAAAATTGTACTTAAAAGCCGAGATTCAGGAAAGTGGGGACAACCACTTGTTATCTCGTCCCTTGGAGGCTAGGCCATATGGGGACCGAATCTGACTTTACAAAATAAAGTGAAATAATTTGTACCATATGGTCGGAGAACATATACAAAAACAATTAATATACAAGAACAATTAATTGCATTCTAGAATATATATATCCAATACATATTTAACATTTTTAATCAATGCACATGTATAGAAAAACTATTTTCAGTGGAAACTAGAGCACGTGCTTGTACCCAAACAATTTGTAACATTTGCAAACCACAAATAACATAAGCAGTTCAATTTTTAGTTGAGTACTGAAAGGTTTAAAAGATAATAAATTGTTGTCATGACACTTCACTCAAAAAAATTCTAATGGAATTCCATCCTCAATAATCCGTTCATGATCGGATTTTGACATTTTCCATTTCTTAATTTTTGATTTTTTCTTTGATTGAACTTCTATCAACTTTATGCGTGCTGCACACACCAAGTGACTATATTGACAACTTATGGAATCGGGTTCATAGTCTTCGAAGTAAACAAAGTCTCCACTTTAACGAGTTTGTTTGAAAAAATAACCTTTCAGTATAATAGACCCTTTGTCATACTGAAATCCGTGATCATTATAGTCTTGTAATAATTTCATTTTTTGTTCAATGCAACGCATCAAATAATACTTCACATTTTCAACGTTGTCAATAGGTGCAATTACAGCAAAAACATCTCCTGCACAATAAAATAAATTTAACATTTAATTATGCATATTTAAATTTAAATTTGTAAATCTTTAAATCATTAAAAAGTAATTCAATTGTTACCTTCTCTAACAAGATCGGAAACTCGATCACCATCGGATGATATTGTAGTTTCCTCTGATTCCATTTCTTCAATCATTGCAACAGACATTTTTCCCTTTGTATTTAGCTCTGTATGTTTCCAATCGTTCACATACATTTTGTTTTCACGGATGTCATTGGATTTTGTGTTGTCTATGCAAACATCACAAAAACAAGAATATTTTCTTTTATCCAATGCAAACACATTTGTGGACAATTTTGTTTGAATTGAATGCAATTTTCGAGTCCCTTTTATTGTTCCAACTTCATTTCCAATTGATCTATTTACGTCTCGGATTCCAATATGCCAGAAAAACCTTTATATGGAAAATTAGAAAAAGAATTTGTAAATATGATATCAAAATACAATTAAAAATAATCATTGCATGATAAATGTCCAATGTTTAAAATTAGATTACCAATATAAATTAAATTGAATGTACCTTTGCACTTCTCGTGATGGGTTAATCTCATGGCTTAGAGCATTTTTGCACCATTGAACAACTTCTTCAGCGTTTGCAAGTCGGCGTGCAAAGTGGTTCATTTGATATCTTTGAAGTACTCGTTTTATGCATGCTCCTGCACCGTCATGTTCTCCTTTTCCATGGCCAGTCTCAAAGAAATTCCAACAATGTTTAATGGAGGTTTTCTTATGAAGACGACACAACAAAAAAAATGATCGTGCAGATTTGAATTGACCTGCGCATCCGTCTGACCATATCCAATGTTCATTGAATGTTATTCCACGATTTTTCAATGAATCATAAATTTCTCCAAAACAATGTTGTACAAAACATGTATCATGTGTACGATCGTCACTGATATAAAAGTGATATTCTTTAATGATATGTCGATTTTCACTCGTGCTTTCTATATGATCGACATTTTGTTCAGCATGTCTATATAGAATATGAACGAGCATGGAGACTTGGTCAGAGTGATAGTATTCACTCTGAATTTCTTTTTGTGGAGCAAATGTGTAGTTTTCTGCAAAATCAATCACTGACAAAATGGTTCCTGGTGGAAAAACTTCACGAAATTTTTTGAATTGCAAGTCTTGCCATCGAGCTCTATGGGAATGCATGGTGTATTTGTAAATTTTTGCTTCAAACTTTCTCAAAAAGTCTATTAGAAAAATTTCGTCTTCTCGTAATTCGATTCTTTTAACACTATCTGCACTTTGAATCGATGTACTGGTATATTCGTATCTCTTCCATTTCACTTTCATGTTGGACAATGATTGATCATTTATATCAATACGATATTTATTTTGAAATTTAGTCAAATTTCCACAATCATCGCATTTTTTACCACCAACACATTTCTTTTTGTAAAATAGTTCATCGCTTTCTCTTTCACATAGAATTTGAGATATGAATTCACGGATAGTGGAAGGAGGTGAATCCTTCCATAATGTTCTACCGAAATCAAGGAATGTGTCATAATATAACTCAAATTCCACATGATAACGGCAACAACAAGTGTCGCGTACGGTGATAGGTTTTACATACCATGGTTTTTGTTGAACAAAAACACTGAGTGAAACTTGAATTTGACGATTCTCTTCTTTGAACTTGTTGAATAACTCTATTTGAGTGGTTTCCAAGAGATGTTTTTCATGTTCTTCGTATTGATTTCGTGCTATTCTTCTTCGCATCACATGTCTTGCAGTGGGTGAAACACGCGAATTGTTCTTCCAATATTCATATATTATTTTTTTTAACATCTTCTCCAAGTCTATCTTTGTATGGTTGCCTACAAATAGCTCTCCAACAAGCGAGTTCATCATTTACGTCTATTTGCAGTCGAAATTTTCGATGTTTGTGCAGAGTTTTTCGCGAGGTTCCCGGTGCTCGTGCCATAGATGTTAGATTCAAACGATTCTCTTGAGTACTTGGTGAAACCATTGCCATTTGTATTCCTCTACGTATATTTGAAACATTTTTATCTCTAGATCTCTTAATTGACTCTATAGCACTACTCATATTTTTTATCACCTCTTCTTTCATTTTTTATCTTTGGTTGATTTTCGAATACCCAATAGTGTCGTCGCTTCTTTTAATTTCCTTGATGATAAGAGACCTTTCAACATTTGAGCTTGAACTGTCACCTCAGTTTTGAAAAACATTTCCAAAATTTTCTCGACACGATATCGTATAATATAGTTAGGTTTTTTATCTCCATATGTGTGAGTGTCGACATTTTCTAACATTTCATTATCGATAGTGATTTCATCTGTACATATTCGAAAAAATAGTACATATTCAATAAATAACTAAATTAATAAATATGTCAATAAATATTAGGAAATTTTTAAATATATCAATAGATCATAATATCTACATTTACATACCCGATTCAATTTCTGCTTGAGGTTGATTTTCTTCTTCAATATTTTGAGGAGTATCTATGTCTGTTTACATTAAACAAAATATTTTTCAAACTAGTTCATCAAATAAAAATTAAGCTTCACATTCTACATTGGGAAAACTTTAAAATATATCAATAGATCATAATATTTACATTTACATACCTGCTTCAATTTCTGCTTGAGGTTGATTTTCTTCTTCAATATTTTGAGGAATATCTCTGTCTGTTTACATCAAACAAAATATTTTTCAAACTAGTTTATCAAATAAAAATTAAGCGTTGCATTTTACATTAGGAAAATTTTAAATATATATCAATAGAGCATGTAATATTTACATTTACATACCTGCTTCAATTTCTGCTTGAGGTTGATTTTCCTCTTCAATATTTGAGAGAGCTTCTAACTTTCTTTTGCGATATTGTCTCGTCTCTTCTCTACATTCCTCGGGCTTTCTTTTTCGATCATATTTTCTCACACAAGTTCTTCGATTTCCCATGATAATAGGGTATGAGGTTCAAAAAATTTCCTTTAAAAAATTAGACAATAACTCAATTACAAACAATATCACAAAAGATTTAATTTAAAAAAATCTTTTCTAAAAAATACGTAATCCAATCCAAAACACGTACATATCTCTTAGAAAAATCACACCGCCTCCAAGAAATGTCTTCCAAAAAAATTCTTTAAATCTTAAAATGTGAAGAAAAATTTTTGAACAAAAAAGCTCAAAAGATTTATTTCAACACAAAACACGTACATACCTCCAAGAAAAATCACGTCGCCTCCAAGAAAAATCACGTCGCCTCCAAAAATGTCTTCCAAAAAAGTTCTTTAAATTCAAACTTTGAACCTCCAAGAAAAATCACGCCGCCTCCAGAAAATGTCTTCCAAAAAATTTTTTTAAACCCAAACTTTGAAGAAAAATTTTTGAATTCAAACCAAGTTGTAAGATGAAATGAAGTAGACATAATTAAAGATATTTTTGATATTTTATAAATATTTATATATCTATATATATGGAAGGTTAGCTAATCATCTAAGACCAATCCAAATCTAGATGGATCTAAAAAAACAAGAAAATACGATGGAAAAAATACCTTTATCTAAATATGGCATGGGCGATAAGGTGTCATGGTTTTAGATGTGGAATACTAAATAGCAACACATAGTGCAACCTATCACAAGTCAACCACATGTTAAGATGATGTGGTAGTACACCATGATGACATGTTGGCAAAGGATTTCCATGTGTCAATGGTATAGACACTAACATGACACTAACAGGGGTAAATCTTCTGATGGCCATAGCATGGGGGCTTCACTCAATGAACCTATGACATATCACGTGTGTTCACGACATACTAATTAATACCTTTAATTTGACTACATATTGGAAATACCTCTAAAAATCACATTATTTAGCCCCCTACCAATATGAACTCGATACAACTTCCTAATTTAAAAAATCACTATTCTCACTAGATATTGTAGATATCCATTTTTTCATTAACATTTTCTATACCCCTTTATATTTTTCATTAATTTTGAGCTCCATTTTTTATACCCATCAATATAAAAGCCCTTTACGCCCTATTATATTGTCAATATATTATGTCATTTTTTCCTCAATTTATATCCCCCAATATGAACCCACGTGGTATGGTATTGCTCCCAAAGTGAAGCCCCCATGTGACATAACTTTGTGTATAGAAGGTGAAGGTGATGGTGATGGTGATATTATAAATGAAGTTAAAGATAATTAAAAGAGGAGAAATTTGTATAACCTCATCCTTATGGTACACTAAAGGGTTCAGACTTAAACAAAGCATTTAGATAATATAAAAGAAATAATGTAAAAAATTCTATATATCATCATTCTTTATCTTAAATTTGGTTGTATCTACAAATTTTAAAATATTAATAAATGGAGTTTGTTACAAATTGGTATCAAAGTTGTGGTTCAAATACTAGCACTGAAGTTGCAAAAATACACGACATAGATGACTTTGGAGCAATGCAGAGAGCTTGATGGTTATTTTTTATAGTAGTTGCGCTATTTAGATTAGCCTTGGATAGAAGATTGTGTTTCTTGGAATGGAAAAATTATGTATGAACAATTTCTTCCTTTGAAATAATAGCCATGTTTTATAATTTGCACATTGAGGAATGTTGTTAAAATTGGTGTGACTCGTGTGTTTTTTTAATAATGAAATGAGATAGAAAAAATAAAATGATGAGATAGTGTAGTGAGTGCACTTACATACATGATAAACACACGTGGATATGTGTGTATGTTATAATTTGGAAGTCATTGAAAGTGATAGTAAAGTACATTACTAATATCTATCTATGTAAGAGTGGACACATTGTACATGGCTATCAGTGTAGTTGAAGAACAAGAGTTATGACACATGAATCTTAGACAATGTTTATTTTTCTTAGCAACCATGTTTTAAAAGTTGACGATTGCTTAGAATGGTTAAGGATATCTCTGTATGATGGGTTGGAGTGGCATTGGCCATACCTAAATGTCTTTGAAATATTTCATCATCGGATGGATGATATGAATATATTAAATATTCCCTTGATGATGGAAATTATGGAAAAAGGTGAAAATTTCTAAAGAGCTAAAGTTGGTTAGGCTAATGATTAAAACTAGTCCTTGTGCTAAGTGTGAAAAATAGAAAGTCCTAAGTTAATTAGAAGGTCCTGGTTTTAGTTTCAAGATAGGTGACTTGGATGACTAAGGCATGTTTCCTTCAAGAGAAAGGATAAAATGTGTTTTTTTTTCTAATGACGAATTGCATGGGGATCTATGCATAAATCAACTAAACAAATAAGCAAAGTATAAACTCCACTTGACTTGTATTGGAGAATATTTAACACTTCTTGTTTACCTCAATGAGATGATATATGGAACATGGTTCTCAAGGATGAAAGTGTGGAAGATGATACTCTTTTGGTAATTTATGGTACCTCCATCTACAATCATTAATTGAAAATTTGGTGCTAGATATAGAAAGTTATTTAGGATATTTTCCAATTTGTAATTGTTGAAGTTATGTTTATTACTTGAATCAATATCATTACCTTTTCCTTTTTATATATCCTTCTATCTTGAGGGATTCTGGTGTACTGATTTTAGCAAATTCATGAAACGATATTGTTGGATTCGTCTCTTATAGCTCTAGATATTGTGACCGTTTCACTTCTTGATCATCTTCATCTTCATAGTCTATGTAGATAATTTATTCTAATTGAATTTATGCCCCCTTACTATACCTTTTGTCATGGTTGAAACGTTGTACCTTTGGTGTTATTTCATCCATTGCATAAGGTGTCAACATTGTCGATTTAGTAGAGGGAACATGATTTTATTTATAGTTATTAACGATTAATTTTATATTAGCCATATTTTTACTTTCAACTTTCCTTTCTAGACTGAAAACATGCTCTGGATATTAATGTTCAAAATTCCACACCTCATGTTGGACGATTTTCTTTAAAATTCACATAAATAGGTTTAATAAATTATCCTTTGAAATTTTCTTTACACTAGACTTAACTTTTTGATATCAAGTTGAATGTAGTCTATAGCTAGATATTTTGTTGAAGACTTACGAATTGACTAAATAATGTATTGTTATTAATATCCCCATTATGTTGTACCAATTCCTCTATAAAAATGGACCAAGATACAATAGAATTATTTTTCCTTGTCATTGATGCCATGAATATTGATCTTGTTCAAAAAACATGGATGCAATATTTACTTTTTGTAAGATTACCACCTAGTGTAGATCAAAATATTTCTCAATCAATAATATCCATGTTAAGGTGGATATTGGATTGAAACTTAATGTTTCTCTCCAATTTTTATAAAATAATCCTCATATGGGTTTGATCCTCAACACCATGTATCTTCATATTTTCATGATTCCCTTGGATATCCATATTCCTTTTAGAGAAATCCTTCAATAAAATGATTTGTAATCCTTTCATTTCTTCCATGATGGGCATTCGTATAACTCCCTCATTTTCATTCATCTTATTTTCCATTTCATCCATCCTTTCTCTATTAAGGTGTTCTTAAGAACATGATAAATCTATAGTTTTCAACATACTTCTATCTGTTTCATTAAATTTTTTCTCTAATTGGGAGGAGCTAAATTATAATTTTTTACTTTCTTCATGAGTTCTAGATGATATTTTTTGAGGTTTAATTGGCATAGTGGCTTTCTTTGGAGGCATAATAATATTACTTCTCTTTATCACGACTTCCAATCACCAAAAAAATTGAATCTTCTAATCAAAACTTATGTCACTTGTATGTTACGTACCTTTAAAACCCTAATGTAGAGAACATTGAAACATTGATCTTTTTTCTCATTATATATCTAAAATATTATCCCTTTTGAATCTAAAGTGTTGGCATGTACTACTCTAATATGTCTTCTCTACAACTCCACAAGTGTGACGAGAATGTTATGTGCCACATGAAAGTTATGATAATTGTCCCAAAAATCACTGATTTTTCATCTCTTCACAAGAGAATCTTGCATGGTGTGCTAGTTTCCAATCCTTAAAATATTACTATGAAATTTTTGGCTTAGGTAATTCCACTACAAGGAAAAGACCCTCTAGGAGAGGTTATAAAGTAGGTTTTTAGTGTTATAAAATTGTCCAAAATTGTCAAAAAAAAAAATCTACAACATTTGTTTTTGGTAATGGAGGTTTTGGTGGAGCTTCTAAAGGAACTTTACCACAACTAAAAAAAATTGGGCGGCCAAAGGTTTTTACGGATGTTTTTCTCATCGGTGCGTGCATTATGTGTGAACGCACCAATACGTTTTACCATGTATGTACCGATACTGTAAACATACCAAGCACCGGGCTGGAAAACAAATTTCGGACACCCTAGACATTTAGCAATGTCCCGATGCGTGTTACCCACAAAGACGCATCGGGCCAATGGAAGGTGCATGCACTTGCGTCGTTAAGGTGTAAAAATGCACTACGTCATTTAGGTGTTAAAACGCATTGGGTCGTTAAGTTATAAAAACACATTGGCTTTTGAAAGGAAAACCATATCGGTGCATGCAACGCATATCCGACCTCCTGAGTGGTAGTCGTCCATAAAGCTCACCGGGAGTTCTAATTGTTATTGGTATCTATGTAGTGCCCATATTTTGTTGAAACACACCGGTGCGTAGTATCATACAAACGCACTGGTGCATAGTAAATAATACTCATTGGTGTTCATTTTCTATTTTTTAGAAACATTAACCTATGACAATGCAATTATTGTGATTTTTAAAAATTAATTATTCATCAAAAGTTGACAGATATCTTATAACAATATTCATATCAATTAAATTTTTATTAGTGTATTTGAATGTGATGTTTGGATTAATTTATTGTATCATATCATCATATTTCACATTTCTTTATTATAATATTTAATCATCCATATATTTAATTAGTGGTGTAACATTTCACAATGACAATGGAGAATGCAATAGAATAAACTGATACGTATTATATATATATATATATATATATATATAAGACACTCATTTTCATACAAAATGGGACAGTTATCAGTATCCCTTTGTCTTTCAATTGGGACACTTTGTCTATTACATTAAACAAAATGTCTGATTTCACAGGCAAAAATTTCAAAAAATACAATGTCTTGCTTTGGTATCCAAACATATTGATCATCATTCTTCGCTGGAACTGTTGTCACTACTCGAGCTACTTCTATGCCTTAGGTTATTTGGAGGAATGTTTTGTTTATTGTGTAGATTGTTTTCTTCTTCTTCAAGTTCCATATACAAACATAAAAATAAAGTGTAAATGAGTGTATATACATTACTGAGAGTAATGAAATTTGCAATATTAGATAATATACATCAATGTAAATCGAAAATAAATGTACCATAACAAGACTTGACTCATGAACTATATATATGCTTTCAAAACCAAATTTCATGCCATCTCTCAACAATTCATTTGTTGCCGCAGTTGCATAGTTTATTTCTTGTAAGTTTTATACCCCATAACAAATCATAGATTTAATATAAAAGATTATTTTGTTTTATTAATTATATACGAAGCTAAGTAAAACAAGATAGATGCTTACAAATTCTACAATTAATTTCTGATATGCCAACGCATACTAACAATCCATATTTAATCCAATTTCAATCAATTCTTCTGATGGTTCTTCTTTGTAATGTTAGCACCTGTTTGAAGACATTCAATGATGATTGTTTTAAAACAACTTCAAATATACAAAAATGAAATATAGTTAAGTTGTTATAAGGAAGTAACAATTACTCACAAACATGGATATCAACTATTTTATTCCTTGTCATCTTGTTTTATGTGTTGAATGGGTTCCACTTTGTTTTCTTTTCTGCAAGAAAATACTTGAAAATTAATATTTAATCCTAAATTGTTTATTTATTGTACCTAATCGAAAAATTCAATAATTACATATTACATTTTAAGCAAGTTGTTGTTTATATGGCTCCTCGCACGATGCAATTATGTCCATTTCTTTGACCATATCCTTGTACACCATTTTGGACATTCCTATTGGCATATTTATGATATCAGCGCATTCATCCTTCGAGATTTTCATAATCCTCCTAAAAATGTAACATGACAATAAACTATTTAATTTTTTTTATATTGATATATGAAAAGTAAATATAACAAAAGTGATATTTATAAATGATTGCTTTATAGTAATATATACATATAATTCTAGAAAAACATTTAAAGGAATATTACTTTTTCAATCATTCTTTTATGTTGTACATTTTTTCTATTAAAAGTTTGACATGTCTCATTGACCAATTCTCTGGAAACTCATTCTGTAGTTTGAATAAAATTTGGTTCTTGGAATCATTGGATTGATTTTTGTATTGTAAGTGGAAAGAATATTGATACATTCATTCTACTAGAACCTTCAAATTTTTGTAAATTTTTTTCCCCATTTCGTTAACCTCCAACACCACTCCAGATGAACTTTAAAGGAGCAATTCATTTTCATTTTCATGTTCTATTTTTTTCTTTTCTTAAAACAACATTCAATTTCTTCGATGTTAGTCCCTGTAGAACATTAAACATATCTAAATTAATAGATTGTTCGAAACATGTTATCTAATATTTTTAAGTATATTGTTAATAAAAATTCAAAAAGAAACTCATATCGGATCGATAATATTTTTTCATTCACGTGATTCATCTTTTTGAAAATTTTCCATCAAGCTTTTATGCTCTACTGGTCTTAGATCATAAATAATCTTATTGAGCTTCGTCATTTTGTGGCTCTGCATGATACACATTAAACAATACATATTAGTTAAGCCTACACAGTTCAAAAATAATAAGTTTTGTAAAGAATTTGCAAAGAACTTGCATTTTTTTATTTTCTCGATGTGCTATCAGTATTTTTGTTACTTGAAATCTTGTCAGCCATTTTCTTATCAATATGAAACTTATACCATTCATTAATATATTTTATAAATAAAACACATAGTTTTTAGGTAAAAAAAATCAAGAAAACGGTGTGCCTTTCGCAAAGTATGCACTGAAATTAGTGCGGTAGGTTCTTATAAATACACCACCAATACAGTAGAAACAATGTATGGTGCTCTTTGTCAACAAGGAGACCCGATGCGTTATATGTTAACCGATGCACCGATTAACACAAACATAAATTAATAAAAAATTGTTTTTATCAAACAATGTTTTTTTTTCCAATACGTGTTCGATGCGCCATACCACAATAGCGCACCAATACGCTATTTTAAACAGCGCACACTGATTTTAAAAAAATTGTTTTTTTAAATCGTGCAAGGGTCGACATGGATTGAGATCCGAATCTGCAAGTGGTCTCGCAAGTTATATATATATATAGTAAAAACCCTATAAATCTAAAATGAAAAGCCCTAATTGTGAAGTCACATAAACAAGAATAAGTAAGGGTTTAACGTAAGAATGGATTTTTTTTTTCTAAAAATGCACAGTAAAATTTAAATTTTTTACTATGCATGTATTAAATCTAACAGAAATTGTAAAAAAACAATTATTATAACAAAATTTAACAATTTTACTATACTACATGGTTTTTTTGCAAATCACAAGATGTTTCAAATTCTGATTCTTTGAAAAGTGTTGCTGTTTGAAAATATTTTGCTACTCCACAGTGTTCTCGTGCTCTCTTTCTCTAAGTATGTCTCTCGTGAAAATCCCTCTCTGAAATTTTTTGAAAAAATAATGAAATAATGAATAGATTTTACTATTTAAAGAACTTTTTTATGAAATTATATTTCTGAAAATAATTTTCCATCTATTTTTTAATTTACCATTTTTTTTTCACTTGAAAAAAATAAATTTGCTATTTTTTATTTTTTTAATTTACGAATATTCGGTGTATTTGTTAACTAACCGCACCGGTGCACAGTAACTAAAACACACTGGCGCAGTTAACAATACATTAGCACCGATAAAAAAGAAAGATATGCTTCCCTATTAATCCTAAACATACTTAATGATTTTCCTGTTGGATATTTGAAACATCTTTCAGGATTCAATGGGGAAACTAGTCTGTCAACTGAAGATCATCTAGCAACATTTCTAGATTTTGCTAATAACATGAACATAGAACATGAAAATGTATATATGAGATTTTTTGTGCAGTCTTTAGAAAGAAATGTTAGGATCGGGTTTAGACAATTGCTAGTAAATTTCATTAGATCTTGGGAATAATTAATAACTATATTTAAGAATAAATGGGGTGTGAAAAAGGATCTTGTTTATTTCTTGACAGAATTTGAAGAGGTTAAGAGAAACTATAGTGAACAAGTATCTGATTTCATCAAAATGTTTAACAAAATTTATCACAAGATGCCTCCTGATTGTAAACCACCAGTAGCAGCACCAAAGGTTATGTTCTCCAAAGCCTTTGAAGATGATTTTGTAGTCATGTTAAGGGTGAGAACAACTCGTACCTTAGAATACATGAAAAAAAATGCTATTTAGGTTGAAGCAAATAGGTCTTCTTTAGTTAAGCTAAAGGTTAACGCTGAAAAAGCCCAAAGAAAATTAAAATCCAATCAGGAAGCCTATCTTCTTCTAAATCCAAAAATGAAGATAAAAAAGTAGATGAGATCACATCATTACTTAGAAACCTTTCAAATAGGATTTCTAAAATTTAAACAGAACCTAAAGTTGTCTAAAAAACTATTGATAGACCTTAAACACAACCCCAAGGTCAATTGAAGAAAGCTCCTCAATTGCAAATTCTTCAGAGACCTAATAATGATGAGCAAGTACCAACACCTCTGTTAATTGATGATCAATATCCTAATGATAATACTCTATCAATCACAGAAGATATTAACAACCTAGACAATACATATGTTCACAACGCTATTGCCCCTATCCCTCAAAATCAAATATCCCAAGAGGATCAAGAAAATCATCAAGTCTCTAAATATCAAGCCATCTCTAAACTTTTGATTGCTGAACATAACAGAAGGTATGATTTAAGACCAAGGGCAGGTCCTGGAAGGCCTCCTAAATATCCTGTCATAATTGAACCTCAAGTGAAATCTACTGAAACTCAAACTACTACTATTCAACCTCTGAATCACCCAAATGATACTTCTCAAATTGATAGAACTATTTTGAATGCTTTTAGTGTTGAAAGAGAGTTAGAAAGAGTTAAAATTCCCATTCCACTTTCATAACTCTCAAAGAATCCTGCATATAAGAATCGAACTACAAAATGGATCCAAAACTCAAGTGTAGATGCTGAAGGGATGTTATCAGCCTTCAAGATGAAAAACCATCACTAGTTTATGGTCCAAGCTCTGATATGATAGATGAAACTATACCACCATTTTATGTAACTTTGAAAGCTCATGATTCATTGCTATATAATTTTATGTTATATTCTGGAGCCTCACATAACCTTATGCCTAAGGTTATTATAGATCAGTTAAATCTTGAAATTACTTGATCTTATCATGACCTATACACCTTTGATTCTAAAAGAGTATCATGTTTAGGAGTTATAAAGGACTTAGTGGTAACTCTGGCTCAAATACCAGTGAAAAGTGTAGTCCTAGACATTGTTGTCACTGATATTCCTCCCAATTTTGGAATGCTTCTTTCAAGATCTTGTTGTGCCAAACTAAGAGGGAGTCTTCAGATAGATATGTATTTTGCTACAATTCTTGTGTATGGGGGAGAAAATCTTAGGTTTTATAGAGAGGTCAAATTTATACAGATTGTTTGTAAAGCAGACCAGGCTAGAAATCATCCCATTTATGCAATTTACCAAAATTTTAGTTGTTTCCAATTATCTTCAAATATTTCACAAAATTCCCAAATTGAAGATGTGGTTGAAACTCCTAAATCTGTTCAAACTAATATTTGGAAACTTTACTTTGATGGATCTTGTACTAAAGATGGAGCTCGAGTTGGTGTTGTTTTAATTTCACCAGAGAAAAAGAACATAACCCAATCCTATAGGCTGGGTTTTGATGTTACTAACAATGTTGCAGAGTATGAAGGCTTCCTTCTAGGTTTAGAATTAGCTAGAAGCTTAAAAGTGAAAATTTAATTGTTTTCACTGATTCTGAACTTATAGTGAGACAGGTTAGGAATATTTGTCAAACAAAACATCCTAGGCTTAGGTCTTACAGAAATGAAATTTTGGATTCAGTTGAATTTTTTTCATGCTTTCAATATCACTGCCATCCCTAGAAATGAAAATATCCATGCAGACTCCTTAGTTGTTTCTGTAAGTTCTTTCAAAATACCATACCAAATGCAAAAATCCAAGTCAAATATAGGTCATCCATTCTAGATAATTTAAAATATTGGCAAATATTTGAAGATGATAAACAATTTAAATCTTTTCTTCAAGTCATTGATGAACTCTCTGTTTTACAAATTGAAGAAGATCAATCAGATGTGAATGAAGTTGCTAAAGAAAATGAAAACTCTGATTTAAATTCAAAAGTGGTTGATCATAATATTATCCAACTGTCAAATAATTTCATTTCTAAAGGCATTGTTCCTTTGGAAAAGCTATTTGATCAAAATAATGTCCTGAGAAATCCATTGTTAATTTTCACAAGAGGATGATATCGAAGAATCTAACATTGGAACAGTTGAATACATTAAGAACATTAATATGTGTGCATCTCTACCTTCTGAAGTTAAAAATGAATATCTGAAACTTCCTAAAAATTATAAAGATGTTTTTTCTCAGTCTTATGTTGAATTAAAAACTTATGACACATCTCTCATAGAGCATAAAATTCCACTAAATAATTAAAACCTTACAAACAAAAACTAAAAAGAATTAATCTTGTTTTGCTTCCTACCATAGAAATGGAACTTAAGAAGTTGCGTGATGCCCAAATAATTGTTCCCTTAAGATACTCAAACTAGGTAGCCAATTTAGTTCCTGTTAGGAAGAAGAATGGGGAAATCAAACTTTGTGTAGACATACAAAACCTTAATCACTTATCTCTAAAAGACAACTATCCATTACCCAAGATGGACCAGTTGCTCCAAACGGTTTTAGGTGCTAATAGACTTTCCATGCTTGATGGTTTTTCTGGTTATAACCAGATAATGGTAAATCCAGAAGATAGAGAGAAGATTTCCATTACCACTCCCTAGGGCACATTCATGTATGCCATAATGCATTTTGGGTTATCAAATGTAGGAGAAACATTTCAAAGAACTATGGACTTAGATTTTGTGGGCAAGACAAATAAGTTTGATGTTATATGTCTTGATGATCTTACTATTTTTTCTAACTCAGATCAGAAATATTTAAAACATTTGATAAAAGTTTTTGATAAGTGTATAAAATTTGGGATATCTCTCAACCCTAAGAAGTCTTTGTTTGCTATCAAAGAGGAAAGTTTCTTGGTCATATCATTTCAAAGGAATGAGTGGTGATTGATCCTAAAAGAGTATCAGTAATTCAATCATTTTCACTGCCAAGTAATAAGAAATAGATCCAAGATTTTCTTGGAAAAATGAACTTCTAGAGAAGATTCATTCCTAACTCTGTTAAAATATTTGAAGACATAACTGATATGATTAAAAATAATCATGAAGTTAAATGGAATATTCCTACTAGATATGCTTTTGATCAAATTAATAAGGCCTTCTTTGAAGCACCCACTTTAGCCAACCCTAATTATTCTAAACCATTAGTATATTTTCCTTTGCCTCTGAAACCACTCTATGTGTTGTCCTTTTATAGAAAAATGAAGATGGTGATGATCAACCCATAGAATTTTCCAGTAAAGTCATGCGAGATGCGGAACTCAAGTATGACATTATTGAAAAGCAAGCCTACTCTCTACTTCAAGCCTTCAAAGATTTTAGAATGTATGTTCTTCACTCAACCATTATTGCTTATGTTCCTAACGGTGTTGTAAAAATTGTTCTTACCCAACCAGACACTGATGGAAGAAGAGGAAGATGGATCACCCAAATCCTCGATTTTGATCTTAGTATTGTTATCACTGGAAAATCGTACAAGCAAAGGCGGCATTATTTAATATCAGGCAGAAGGATTTACAGGGCTGAAAGACATTAGAGAATCTGGAAGTATTTACAAATATCTAAGGTTTGAGGAAAAAATCAAATTTTAACTAGTCATAAATTCTTTTGCGTGCAAAATCCTTCGATAAGCACACCTTTGCGCGCATTATGACCCAAAAAGCGCGCAATCCTGGGAGTGGCAGAAGTCACTTTCCGGGACCACAAAAAGCACACTCCACGACATTGATTCCACACTTGAAGTCGCCTAAGGATAGCCACCCAAGCCTCCTTAGGACATAAAGGGAGCACACAATGGAATAAATGTGGCACACAATGGAATCATCCCCCTCTCTTGGGTCACCATCCACAATGTACCAAGAGAGGGAAGGAGGATTTGAATTCTCCTATAAAAGGCCACCAAGAGATGAGTAACTTAAGAGCACATTGTTATATTGGCCAGAATTTCCCCAAGAAATACTAGCAGTGTGTGATCTAGAGCAGAGATAGAGAGGACTCATTTGTTGGCCATCCAACAACTTCAACACAACATGGTAGAGAGAGGGAGACTTTGCGCCAAGACAGCTTGGAAGTAAATAAATCCTTGCATTGGGACTTAGGACCCCAAGTTCTAAGGGCCCCTTGGCAAGTGGGTTAAAGTTTCATCCTCATTTCCTACCAGCACTCAATAAGAGGGGACGTAAGAGCCGCCGTTTGGATTATTTAAGTTTTTTTACTCTATTTAGAGCTTTTGTGTTATTTGTTTTAGTTTTAGTTTAATTTTTTTGTTTGAATATGCATGTTATTTCTCTATCTAGTATGTTTATGTTCTAGCATGTTCCACTAAATTGCTTAACTCCATATATTTTATGCCCTGTGACTAATTGTTATGAAAACAACTCCAAAAATAGAAGAAAAGAGAGACCAACGCCTTATAATTCAGCCACTTTGAGGGGGAAACCTCTAATACATTACATAAATGAACAATTCTTGGATGATACAAATAACAAAACATCCTTCTATATATAGGGGTCCATGGGGTCACAATATAATCCTAGTCGACCTAACAATAATAATGTAAGTGAACAATAATAACAATATGAGGGTTATAGTGGTACAACAATAACAATAAGAAGACTACACTAATAAAAATAAGGGACTACACTAGTAATATGGGGACCTAACATGCTCCTCTCCTTCAAAAAAGTGTTGTCCTCAACGCTTGAGTAGCTATGGATGCTTCTGTATAAAATTCTCATCCTCCCATGTAGAATATTCAGTGGGTAAGTTTTTCCACTTGATGAGATACTCTGAAATTGATCGATTTCGTAGCTGTCGAGTTCTTGTTTCCGTGATTGTTTCGTTCCAATATGATTTTTCCTTCCTCATCAAGTTCTGGAAATATTGTTTGAACTGAAAGTTTGTCACCTATAACCTTCTTTAAGCATGAAACATGGAAAACTTGATGCACTCGCGAAGAAGCAAGAAGCTCCAATTTGTATGCCATAGTACCAATATTTTGCAACACCTTGCAAGGACCATAGTATTTTAGCGATAATTTATTATCCTTCTTATCTTGCTTGAGGGACATTTATTTGTATGGTTGTAGCTGTAAAAATACCTAGTATCCTACATTAAAACTTCTCTCGCTGCAATGTATATCTTCCTGTTAGTGTCCCGTGATTTGGCAGATTGGTAAACCAAATGACAGAGTAACATCAGACCAGTATTTGGAGTCCTAGGACCTAGCCTTCCTGCACTCAAAGAGGACTCTCTCTATTATGCGAAGGATGTGAACTTGTTCGCTTTGAATGGTTGATTTTAGGCTAGTTGTTAAGTGTTGGTTTGTTGTTTGTTTTTTTTGGCGTAAGATGATCAAGTAGGATAGGTGGAGTGAGAGGTTATCAAATCAATTGGGCTATGGATTCTATGAAGTCATTAATATCTCGATAATGAATCGGGGTACATCACAGGGCAAATCTAGTGTAGTTAATGGATCTTTAAAGTTTATGTGTGAGGTGAAATGGACATTAAGTTTGGGAACCAAGGTAGGGCAAAGGGCAGTTAAGAATCCTTTGTCAAATATCTATGACCAGAGAGATCTTAAATACTGATAAGCAAAAGACACTGGACATGAGGTAGGGCACACCATTTACTCAATAACAATACTTTTAAACAAATACCCATCCAAGATATACAATTCAATGGAGCAAATGAAGTAAGACAACTTATCTAACTTCAATGATTCTACTTTCAAGATTTGAAAACATATAAGAGACAAATAGCATCAATAAATGAAGAGGGAACGCCTAAACATCATTCATTAAACTATAAAGAACTTTGAGGAAAACTAATAAGCATATACAAAGGGCAAGATCGAAACAAGACCTCTTTGACTTAACCTAATCAATCAACACATCAAAGAGAGATTTCAAGAGAGTTTAGATAGCATAAAACAAGCAAGGCTTACCATGAATCATGTTTGTAAACTAGCATATTAATCCAATAATGAAATATACAAGTTATGTGGGCCTAAGGAGCAACTAATAATTCCTTAAGCTAACCCAGCAGAAGAAAACATGAAGACAATAGCAAACAGGAGGATTGAGGTGTCTCTAACAACATTTCTCATCCTATACTCTTCTGAGCTCTTTTGAGCTATTGCAATATAAAAGTATAGACATATGACAAATAAGAAAAAACATGAACAAATGAGAGATACTTCACCATTAACTAAACTCAGAAATCCTGTAAGCAAGCCTTCATCATAATCAACCAAGGCAAATCATCCCCAAGCTCCACAACACTAGATTATTCATCAACTTCTGAAAACCATGTATTGCTCTTAAACACATCAAAGCCCCACTATTTACAATGAATCCTCATGCCTTATATAACAAGCAAGGAAGAGGAAAGCCTACTAGAGAATCTAGAAGCCTATTGGCCAACAAGAAATATCCTAACTTGTCCTTGAGGCCTTGCAAGGCCCAAGGCACAAAAATATCTAACAAATATCTTTTCTGGCCATATATAGCAATTAAATTGACTTGTAGGCCCTAACAAGCATATGCAAACTTGCTAAACACACATTCTAGCCACTCACCCACAGGAGCACAACACACTGTGTCAAAATTTGAAATTATGCCAGGAGCGCAACACAGAGACAGGAAAAATAGATGTTTTACAGCAGTGTTTTGGAGATTTCCCAATGTCGGAAAAGGCTCTGTGATGGCTCGTTGGAAATTCCTTGAATTCTACTTTCCAGATCTACCTTTATTTCTTCAATCTGACTTCTATAACCTATCCAAAAAGTCAAAATTCCAAGACTGCCAGGAGCACAGCACATGCTTAGAAAAGTGGGTAGAATGGTGAAAAAATGAGTGTTTTTGACCCTTTTGGGAGACCAAAACAACTCCAATTGAGCTTAAAATTGGTGAGCATGCTCCTCTCATG